>QLTV01003124.1:1270485-1304947 GCA_003457575.1 Thermophis baileyi
TTGATTGAGAACTCTTCGCGATTTCTAAGCAGAAATCTTCAAGCATTATCAATGCTTCGTTGTAGAATTCTGCTGTGAAATGCATGTTCATATTTGAATTTTCCTTGTGTATTCGACGGAAAATATCTTCAGCCATGTGCGAGTTATATTGGAAATGTGGAAATCGTCAATGGATCGTAAATCAGAAACATTGAAATGGAATCGTAACATATTTAGTATAGTGTGTGTTGCTTTTATGTCCAACAGATGGCGCTGTGTTTCACAAAAAACATGTTACCTGTCACAGGTGTGACATCTATATAATATAGGTATATAAAAACACGTGCGTATTCGAATACAACGTTGTGTCAAAATTTCAAAGCAATTGGTGAAGAACTTTCGGAGATTTAAGATTTTGAACAAACGAACATTTACATTTTTATTTACATAGATGTTGGGGTCATTCCAGGCCTGAAAAAACAGCTACTGACAAATAGCATCTTGTCTTGACTGACTAGTGAACCAAAATTTCCTGTCCTCAAGCAAACAGTTATCTGAATGAAATCAAAATTTTGCAATTGAAGGCTGTGATTTCATGAGATTTTTTTTTTCTGAACGAAACAAAACATCAGACATTCAGACAGGCAAATAATTTTCAGCTATCTTGGCTCACTGGAAAGGCAGCTTGGCATTTCAGAATCCACATGTCTTCCTAGGCTATGCAAACTGCAACACTGACATAATTTATGTAGTGCACTAAACCAGGTTTGTTTAATCAGAGTTGGTTGATTATACATAAAGCTAAGCCACAAATCACAGTTTACAAATAATGACAGCTAGATATACACATCTTGTTGACACTGATGTCTATATTTTTTCAACCCTGATTATTGAGAATCATTGTTTCTTTGTTTTGTTTTTTAAATTATTCAGTTCCTCCATGAGCTGCTCCCAGGGATGGCCAAATTAAAAAAGGTAAGGGGCTCCACCAATATAATAACTCTGTTGAAGAAGGAAGTAAATTTCCCTCTTCCACTCCTCTTTTGCAGAAGGCAGCTTTGAATCTGGATTACTTGGGTAAATTTTAACCTTTTCTGATTTCCATCAGATGTGCAACAATATATGCTTATCTAAAAATAGTTATGTTTTTAGAAGTCAAATGCACTGAAGCATTATTAGAATAAATAAAAGATGATGTATATTTGCTACATGTCAAATTACTGATTAAATATTTGTATGGCCCAAGGCTAGAACATCTAATAAAGGTGCTATACCAATCTTCCAGTAAAATGAGAATCAATTATTGAAGCAGCTCCTGAACTATTACAGGTGTGTATGAAATGGAAAATGTTTTGTTTTCTGTTTGGCACAAAACAGTTCCTTTTGAAATACTGGCTATACTCCAGTGGAAAAACTCTTGTGATGGCTCAGGTAGTCTAAATTCTTGCAGAACAAAACTCTAAATGTTTGGATTATTTTAGCTGTAGGGAACAACTGGAACTCAGAATAAACTCTTTGGTCCTTAGTTTCCCCCTCAGGGATATAACATCAGATGGGGGATGGCAAGTAAGAGTCAGCATGCATTGTCACCCCACCTATCTAAAGTTCTAGCAACAGTCTTGGCATACTGTTTGGGGTTTTTTTGGTAGCCAGTTTACCTGACAGTTACAAGCTAAGAAAAAGAAAATATTGCTATTTGCTGAAGTTGAACAAGAGTTGCTCTTGCTCAACATTTGCATACATAACATTAACGCTACAACAAAAGAATATAAGTACAATTATTGCATTTGTAATTACCTAACAGATTGCATGAACTAGCAACACCTGTATTTAAATGCTCTGAAAACATCGTATCAACAAAACACAAGAGTATGCAAATGCCACACCTACATCAAAGCCCAGCACAGAGTTTTTACATTTTTAAATACATCCTGGAAGTTCAACATCAATAGTACACAAGAATATATACAGAGCATGTATGCACCTGCCCATCAACAGTGATAAGCTCAACTACTCAAACTAATTAGCATACCAATGATGATCTCACAGATGTAGCAGACTACTTCAGTCATGGCTGATTCAATTGCTTCTAACAATTCTGATTCTGCTACTCTAGGAACTGAGCAGTCCACCACAACCCTTTAGCTTTGAGCCATATGTTTAAACAATGGCTGCTTTGTTGAATGCATGCCAATATACCATCCAGTCTAAACCAATAGCAGCAAAGATGTGCTGAAATGGCCAAGCTTAGGGTTTCTTTCAGGGGTGGGTTCCACTTACCTTCCTCACCGGTTCGCATCGCGATGTTTTGCGCGCGCGTCATGTTTTCGGCTAGTTCCAGGCAGCGGGGATCAGCGATGGTGGCAGCGATCCCCGCCGCCTGGAACCGGCCGAAAATGCGATACATGAAGGCCAAAAACGGAGCATGTGGAGGCGGCGATGTGCTGCGGCGATCCCCGCAGCCTGGAACGGGTCTAAAATGGAGCATGCGGAGGCCAAAAACGTGACATGCAGAGGCCGAAAATGACCGAAGGGTGGGGGCCAGCGGGTGGCCGGGGCTTCGGCAACATTCGCTGTATAAGATGCACAGACATTTCCACCCACTTTTAGGGGGGGGGGAAATGTGTCTTATACTCCAAAAAATACGGTAATTAATACTGCTTGAAAGTTACAAAGCTCACCTTTCTAACTGGAGGTTCATAGTATTTTTTTGGGTGGTACATCAGCAATACAAGCTTTTGTGAGGGTTTTTCCTTTTGATACTTCTTTTTAGAATCCCTTTTAACAGCAGAATAGTTTTTAAAAAGGGTTTGAAAAAAAGGGATAATGGGCTTTCAACTAAGGGATTTGAATGAAAGACTGCCATTTTTAAATATGTGCATGTAACTGCTACACTTGATCGATTTCTTTTGTTGTTAGTCTTGCCTGCCTGCTTTTTGTTTTTACTCATTTTTTGTCAGAATCTAGACTATAAGCTAATTAGTAGAGGGTCTTATTATTCTTATATTTTAGTTAAAGACCTAGAGGTACTTGCATAATATGCTAAACTTAATTTAAACCTTAGCCTCTCACCTAAACTCAGCTTATTCTATTTATTTATAGTTTAGACTGTTGCACCAATCTCTACAGAACTGAATTATTTCAGAAGACAGGTTACTTCAGAAATTAGTTTAAGCATGTTGTACAAAAATTGTCAATAGGTCTGTAATGGACTCTGGTCTTGATTCTAGGGGAAGAATGATTGGGATCACAGAATATTGAGATGGAAGAGAGAACACATGATGTGAAAAATATAGAAAGGTTGGACAAAGAGATGAAATTTGGATAATACTGGCTCCAAAATAAGGCTATAACAAACCTTAGTGGCTGAGAAATGGAAAACAATATTGCATGTTTGGGAGAAGAACTGCTGGACTTAGAACCTCATCGGAATGGGAGAATTTCTAGTGATGGGGAATCACTTTAAAGTGGGCCATCAATAGGATTTTGTTTAACCATTTATAATTGTTAGGAACAAATATGCACTGCTAACTGAGATACATGGGGGATCAGATGGAATGAAAACAAAATTTCTAAATACGTAGTTTCATGCAAAACAACATTAGTGACTTGAGATCAGAGACTGAGTCTGAATAGATAGTGGCTGCTTAGAATCACTTATCTTTTCAGATGGATACTCATCTAGCTTGCTAGCTTGAAAATAGGAGAAAAGTGAGATGGTGAGGACATCTTGAGATGTTTAAGAATAAAATATTATCTACAGCTCTAATTGCAGAAGCAGAGGGAGCTTTTGGCGGTAGCTGAGAATGCAGCTTCATTTAGCCAATCTTTCTACTTTGGACAATAAAAGCCAATAATGCAAGCATAATCATTAATAATGAAAAATAATTTTTACCACAAGAGGGAAGGCACAATAATATTACAGGTAATTTTTGCTACAGTGAAAGCAGAAGTATTTTTAAAAATACTTTTACATTAAAACTGCTGCTTGGGAGACAGAAATTTCCATGGAGAGATTATCTCTAGTGGCAATTATTTCACCAAGAATGGGAGAAAATCTCTCCAAAGATTTGTATCTCTGTGTCTGTATCTCTGTGTGTGGGCATGAGAAAGTGAGCAAGTGAGAAAGAGGTAATTGTTGGCTGTAGGGCCAAATGATGGAATGAATTCTTGTGGGGAGATGTATCTGCATGTCCTTAAGTAATCAAATAGCTATCAAGCTGACCAACATGTCTTGAAAACTACAAATTTCATGCCACTACACAGGTGCTGAATATTTGATGTTGCAGTTGAGAAATTGAGAACAAGTAATACTTTTTTTTTTTTTTACTTTAGAGAGATACTAAGGGGTTCAATGGCTCCTTAAATCTTGCAAAAACTTAAGGAACTTATTTGATCCCTTTGGAAATTAAGCCCTATTTTTCATGGAATGTTTCACATGTTTCCCATTAAGGGAAAAATGAAGGCCTTAAATCTCTGCAACGTATGGCACAGATTTTGCCCCTTCTTCCCCTTAAAAAGGATAAAAAGTCAGATCTGAAAACATCAACTTCTCCAGTTCCAGAGATGGCCCCAGTTCTGTTCCCATCTGTTTTCTGGTAGGTCTAAGACTATATTTCTACCCTAGTGGATGTCAGTCAAGCTCCAGTTACCTTGACATTTTAGTATGTATTAATCTACTTCTGTGTGAGAGAGAAAAGAAAGAAGTTATTTGTGATAATATTGTTCCCTAAAATAGATCCAAACCTAGAACTTGTCTTCTGTTTAAGAGATACTTCTTGCCACATTGCCAGGGTTTCTATGTATTCTTAATAATTAGAATTGACATATTATTCAAGATGATGGGGAACAATGAGGCTAGTCAGATGGAGATAATAGAATAAGAATAAGAAGAATAGAATAGCATAGCATAGCATAGAACAGAACAGAACAGAACAGAACAGAACAGAACAGAACAGAACAGACAATTCAGCTCACCCTGGATTTTGCTACCGTGTTTCCCCGAAAATAAGACCCTGTCTTATATTTTTTTGAACCCTGAAATAAGCGCTTGGCCTTATTGCCATGCACTCAAAAGCCTGACTGGGCTTATTATGAGGGGATGTCTTATTTTAGGGGAAACAGGGTATTCATATCCAATTTGGGCCATTACCAATTCAGACAAATAAGTGCTGATGACATTTGATCCATGATAAACATGATGACATTGCCGCCTTTCAGTAGGTTTTCACTGTCTGGGAGGACCATCCCAGTAAATTGTAAATTCTCCTAAACCTAACTTTGTTTCTGAAGGCTTAGATGAAGTTATATCTTCATATCTAAATCAGTTATAGCAATTCTTTTTCACTTTATCCCTTTCCCTTTGGTCTGATAATAGCTCCCTGAAATTTCAATAACAATCTGTGTAATCCTTCTCTTTAAAAACTTTGCAATTGAAAATTATAAGGATAGATTCAGAGATACCCATTGTGTCAACACATTTCACAAATTTGCTAATATTTTTTGGGGGATTAACAGCTATTCTAAAACCCAGGTTTTCCATAATGCAATCAATGGTTGGAGGCTCTGGGGCTGCAATTCTGCCTTTCAACTTTTTTGAGTGCTTCAGTAAGCCATCTAGTTATATAGTTATGTAAGTGAAAGGAAAAGACCATTTGGGGAAGACAATTAAGAAGAATGGAATCAGAGCAGAGTTCCTGCTTGTATTTCATTCTTAATGCTGAAGGAAAAGAATAAAATAAAAACCCAACAACTGAAATTCAGTAATGTTGTCATCAAAATTCACAGCAACATTTTGGAATGGGATACTACATGTAACCTGTGGCACATCATATCATAATAGGTAAAGAAATAAAAGATGGAGCCTAATAAATATTTTGTATGTTCAATTTTAGTATTGAAACTGATCACCAGACAAACAAGGATTTCAGTGTGGTCAAATGCTATTTCTCCCAGCTTATTGTATCATGTCACCAAAGCTAAAATACATGTCCAAGATGTGGTAACTATTTGTCTGTATCTTGTTTCATTTGCATCAAAATTAGAAATAAATATAAATTTAATAATGAAAGTTTTCCAGGAAATTTTATTCCAATTTTTTAAAAAATGGACACAATTGAATTAAGTTCTAAACATGTTTGTTGTCAAAACCTACTGTCATGAACTCTGATTTATCTGAATGTATAGAGTAAATAAAGAATGGTAACACTTTGATACAGAAACAACTTAGAGCTTTATGACTATGGAGATTCTCAATCATCCAGGTCATGGTTGTCTCAAAGGTGCTTTTCAAAAGGCAACTGGGCTTTCTTGGTTTTTTCCTTGAAAACATTTTGCTTCTCATCCAAGGAGCTTCTTCAGTTCTGCTGAATGGTGGGGAATGGAAAGATTTCCATATTCCTTAGCAGTCATTGAGACCACTTGAGGGTTTATCTGTACCCCCAGAAAATAGCTGCCAAGAATATTCATAATGTCCAACATTCAAATTAACGATGAAGTGGCCTCATCCATTGTAATGGATGTGTGGATGAGCTTGAAGGTCAAGGGTAAGAGATGCTGCCTTGAAACAATCTGAAAAGAGAGGGAAGAGCCCCCAAGGATTTAATGATCAGAGGCAGAAACTTAGGAAGAACCCACATTAATTGAGCAAGCAGTTAAACATGGCATTGAGAGGTTTGTACCTTCAGACTTGCAAGATTCTGTTAATGTAAAGTAACAGAACTTATGTAACTTCTGTTATATAAGTTATATAAAGTTTATATAAAGAACAGAAGATCACTACTTTACAGTAAAGTAAATTTAGCTCATCTAGTTGTGTTTCCTATCTGGTTTACTCAGGAGGGCTGACATCCATACTGCCAGGGCCCAAGGCTATATGGCAAAGCCAAGTTTTTAATGACCTGTGAAAGGCCAGCTGGATTGGGGCATGTCTAATATCAGGGTATAAGATATTCCAGAGGCTGGTGCAATGGGAGAAAAGGGTCTCTTCCTGCATCCCACCAAATGGAACTCTCTATCAGGTGGGACCCAAAGCATACCTCTCCTGCTGGATCTTATAGGAAGGGTAGAGAACACTGGAGAGAGTTCTGTAAATAATCCAGCCCCAATCATGAATAGGTAACTTTAAAGGTAACAGCCAGCACCTTGAATTGCACTCAGAACCACGGTAAAGGACTATATGGTTTCATGCCTTCGCCCTACATTTGACTCATTACAGTTTGCCTATTGGAAGAACCACTCTATAGATTATGCACTTTCCTGTGTGCTTCATCTTAGCTTGGTGCACTTGGAGGAGAAGAATACTCATGTGCAAATGCTGTTTGTTGATTTTAATTTGGCATTCAACACAATCATTCCTCAGCATTTGGTGAACAAACTGAGGCTATTAATACTCCTTTATGTACCTGGATACTTGATTTCCTTATTGATATGCCCCACTTTGTGTGAGTTGGAAGAAAAGTTTCCAACTCCATCTCCTTGAGTACAGGTTCCCCACAGGGCTGTGTCTTGAGTCCGTTACTGTTCATCTTGATGACCCATGATTGCTGTGCCAAATCTGCTATTAATCATATTGTGAAGTATGTGGATGACACGACAATGGTGGGTCTTATCCGGGATGACAATGAAGATACTGGTGCAATAAAAGTAACCTGGTTCTAAATGTTAATAAAACAAAGGAGATCATTGTAGATTTTAGAAAGAGACGGCATAGTCATACTCCACTCGGTATCAAGAATGCAGCTGTAGAGGTGGTCAACAGTATTAAGTATCTGGGAGTGCATATCACTAACAATCTGAATTGGTCTCTCCATATGTCATCCTTAGTGAAGCATGCAAACCAGTGTCTGCATTTCCTGTGTCAAATGAGGAGAGCACATCTTTCTACTTCTGTCCTGGCCACTTTTTATAGAGGCACAATTGAGAGCATTTTAACAAACTGCATCACTGTTTGGTTTGGTGGTAGCAGTGCCTCAGATAGAAGGTCCATACAGAGAGTGGTAAGGGCAGCTGAGAAGATTATAGGAAGCTTGCTTCCCATTATTCAGGATACTGCTTATAAGCGCTATGTGCTTAGAGCTCGAGCCATTGTTAGAGACCCCATACACCCACTTTACAGTCTGTTTCTGTTACTCCCCTCTGGGAGGAGGTTTCAAAGTAATTCTAGCAGAACTACCAGATTCTGTAACAGCTTTGTTCCCTATGCCATCCATCCGGTAAACTTGGAAGATTTGTTTTTCTTGCCATGTACATGAATACATCCAAACTAGACCATGTGTCAGGGTTCCAAGTAATAATCCCATAGCAAACAAAACTCAAGAGGCCAGTAGATTCCTCAAAGAATAGTTTTATTGGATATATCATATTGGCATAGTTCTGGTGAAAACTGACTCTGAATGTTCACCTAATTAAAAGTAAAAGTTTTTCCCCTTCCCCAAACAATCAGTCACATGGTCTAATCAAGTTGCTGTCCAGTTGCCTGGTAACGTCACTCCTCTCTCTGACCAGGTGTGAGAATGTCCTTGGTTCCCAGGAGAAAGTATTTTGTTTTGGCTACAAAACCCCAGCTATCTCTATTCCCCCCTCCCTATCCCTCAGCTCCAGTGTGGCAAAACTGAAGCTTCAAAATGGCTTTGGTCAGGTCATCTTCAGGGTTGACAGGTGCCCCCCCCTCAATTGAAAAGGACTTCCTGCAAAAAAAGAGAAAGCACAAAGAGGTTACTCAAGGTTCAGCCTAACCCCCCCCTTCCTCCCCCTGGAGGGCCCTTAGGTTTCTGGGGGTACTCATCATGAAACTGTTACCTATCTGCCTTTACATCCCAGCTCTTGACCCAGGTGGCTTTGGAGAGAGGGTACCCCTTCCACTGCACTAGGTACTGCAGCCTGCCCCTATGCAATTTAGAATCCAGGATCTTTTTCACTTCGTAATGCGTTTCCCTGTGCACCACTATTGGTTTTGGGGCTGCCCGATCTACTGGTCTGATCTGGGAGCCTACCGCTGGCTTTAACAAGCTGCTGTGAAAGACCAGGTGCACTTTCCCTAACAAATGGAGTTTAAGCTGTACCGTAACAGGGTTGATTACTTTCACTATAGGGAAAGGCCCTATAAATTTTGGTCCTAGTTTTTTGCAAGGGAGTTTTAACTTTAGGTTCTTAGTTGAGAGGTAGACCCTGCTCCTGACTCAGAATGGCACTTGGGGGCTGCGGTGTTTGTCGGCTTACGTTTTATGGGCTTTTGCCGCTTCTCGTAAAGCCCGTTTGGTATTTTCCCACCCTTCCTTCAGAGATTCCATCCATTCATTTAGTGACATGGATGAGGGGGGCTCCCTAGGGAGTTGACATAGCATCTCAAGTATTGCTCCACCATGGTGTTTGTGCGTTCCGCGGCCCCATTGGTACTCGGATGAAATGCTGAGCTAAGCCCCTGCAAGGACCCAATGGATCTAATGAACTCTCTCCAGAACTTAGCAGTGAATTGGACCCCCCTGTCAGAGATAATATTGCGGGGAACGCCGTGCAACCTATAAATCTGCCTTATCCTGGCCAGCTTTTTTGCTGACGGGAGCCCTGGGCAAGCTATGAAATGCGCTTGCTTCGAGAACAAGTCTATTATGGTCCAAATGACCGTGTTTTACCCACTCTCAGGGAGCTCAACAATAAAATCCATGGCAATTTTTTCCCAGGGTCTGGATGGGTCTGCCACTTGCTGAAGCACCCCTGGGGGCTTCCCTGGCTGCATGGCTGCACAAGTGGCACAACGTTTGACATAGTCCTCAATCTCTCTTTTCATCTTTGGCCACCAAAATTGCCTCCTGGCCAAATGCAGGGCTTTCAAATAGCCAAAGTGTCCCGCATGCTTGGAATCGTGACTCTGCTGGAGCACTTGGAGTCGCAGGTTCTTAGGCACATACAACTTTGAGCCTTTCCAGGCTACTCCATCTCTTAGGGTCAGTGCCTCTTTGTTGTCATTGTACCACGGGTCAGCTGGCAGTTCATCCCTTAGGTTTTTGGTCAACCCCTCTCTGGCTGTGGTTCATTGTCATCTGGCTTGTCCTTGGGTTGTGGCCTGCGAGGCAGGTTGGAAGGGGGGAATCATAGCATGAACCACCTCTTCACGTTTACTGTTGTACTGTGCCTTGTGCAATAGGGCATCTGCCAGGAGGTTCCCCCCCCCAGGGATGTATTTTAGCTTGAAGTTGAACTGTTTGAAGTACTGTGCCCAACGAACCTGCTTTGGGAAGAGCCTTCGTGAGGTCTTGAGTGCCTCTAAGTTCTTATGATCAGTCCACACTTCAAACGGAATGTGGCTGCCCTCAAGAAAGTGTCTCCAGTTCAATAGTGCCCACCGGACCGCATAAACCTCCTTCTCTCACACCGCCCACCTCCTTTCAGTCTACGTTAATTTTTTGGAGGTGTATGCACAAGGGTTTATTTTATTTTATAAAATTTATATGCCGCCCAACTCCCGAAGGACTCTGGGTTGCAAGTTGCCATTGGTGTTCTTTTGAAGGAGAACTGCTGCGATGGCCACGTCGCTGATGTCAGCTTGGACTATGAAGGGCTATTCTAGATTAGGGTGCCTGAGGATCAGCTCCTTGGCAAATAAGGTTTTCAGCGCTGGCATTCTAAAGTCCAGTTTAGGGGTTGGCTTGGCCGTGGCTGCTGCCACCTCCATTTTTAATAGCTCGGTGATGGGCAGGGCAATTTCAGTGAAGGAGGGAATGAATTGCCTATAAAAGTTAGCAAACCCCAAGAAACTCTGAAGCTGTTTTCGCATGCGAGGGAGCTGCCAGTCTAAGACTGCTTTAACTTTATCCTGGTCCATTTCTATGCCTTTGTTTGACACTCGGTAGCCCAGGCAGTCTAGACTAGTCTTGTGAAACTTGCATTTTGACAGCTTCGCGTATACTTAGCGGTGAGTTTTTTCAGCACTTGGTGCACCAATTTAATGTGCTCTTCTAGGGTCTCAGTGAAAATGAGAATGTTGTTCAGGTACACGAGGACTCCCTTATACAGGTGCTCATGTAGCACCTCATTTATCAGTTGCATAAAGACTGCAGGGGGGCCCTGCAACCCAAAGGACATCACTTTGAATTGAAAGCTCCCCAAGGGACAGTTGAAGGCGGTTTTCCACTCATCTCCTTCCTTGATTCGCACTTGGTAGTATGCCTCTCATACATCTAGCTTGGTGAACACCTTTCCCTTGGCTAGGTTTGCCAGCATGTCTTTCATGAGGGGGAGTGGATACGTGTTTTCCACACATATGGCATTAATTCCTCTAAACTCCACACAGAGCCTCATTCGACCCATCTCTTTTCTCCTTAAAGAGGACTGGGGCAGCCACTCTGGATTTTGATGGCTGTATGAACCCTTGGTGTCGATGTACTCCGCCAGTTGCCTCATCTCATTGGGGGTCATGGAGTACATCTTGGACTTGGATAGTTTTGCACCCGGTACGATTTCTATGGTGGGTCGGTGTGGGGGGAGGGGAGCGTGTTGCAACCCTCCTCACTGAACACCCCAGCTAAGTCCCAGTATTCTCTGGGGATATGTGGAGTGCCGGGGGCCTGTTGTGAGGCGGCAGCCACTTTTTCGTTTCACTTACTGCTGTTTAGTCACTGGACAGCTCCTTCCCCCGCAACGTTGGGAGGGAGGAGAGGACCTATTCTCAGCTTCAGCTTTCTGTAGCCACCTTCCCAGGAGATGGTGAGGCCCCAGTTGTCCAGCCATGCCAGACCCAGAATCACTGCTTCTATCATTTTTGGCACCACTACAGATCGGATCATTTCCCAGTGCCGGCCCATCTCTAATCTCAAAGGTTCAGTTAGGAGTGTGGCTGGGGCTCCTCCTATTAGTGACCCATCGACTTGCTCGAAGCATATGGGGTTGGCTAGGGGCTTCATCCTGATCCCTAGCTTCAGGACTGTGGGCAGACTGATCAGACACTGGGTGCAGCCTGTGTCTATGATTGCTTCTACTTCCCGCTGTGTCCCTGTCTTGGGTGCCACTAGCCTCGACTGAATGGCGAAGAGATGGATGGTTTCACTTACCATCAGGTCGTCTTTGCTGTCGTCATCGCTGTTGCAGGCCACTGGCAGCTGGGTCTCCGGGACTGGAGTTCCCCCTCCTCGCTGATTGAGCACCATTTCCAATGGAGCTCCATTTCAGCTGGCAACAGGCCAGGGGAGGCCTGAACGGAGCATCCGAGGGGTGGATTCACCCCTTGGAAGCTCCATTTCAGCCGGCAATGTGCCGGGTGAAGCCTGTGGAGGCCCAAATGGAACTGCAGAGGGGCGCCCACAGCTGAGAGGCTGAAGAGGAGACTGCTTGCTAGATCTTCACAAGGTAAGTGACTTGGCGCGGCAGGTTGGGTGGGGGGGAAAGAAATTTTGGGGAGTATGAGGTATTTCAGTGGGTCGGGGAGGCCTTGGGTGGTCTTAGGCAGGTGGCCTGTTCCATCACTAGGCCCCCTCATGGCCTTCCCCACCCTGAAATATCTCATGTGCACTTAACGAGCCTCGCATTCGATTAGCGAATGTGTGGGCGAAAGGAGGAAGTGATCCCATTCAAGGTACGAGATTCACTCGCACAAATCCTCTGGTTACGAATGGAATGGGCAGGCTCCATTACATTCGTAACTCGAGACTACCTGTACATGCTTGCATTATTATATTAGTAGTAGTTTTAATCATGAAACAACTGAACAAGCAGAACTTGCTGGAATTTAACTTGGTGAGATTTATGTAGCCTTTTCATATTAGTAGAGTACTGGACAAGTACTGGCATACTCTTATTTTTTTCCACAACTGTCATCTATCTTATTTTTATCTTTGTGAAGGTAGAAAATCCCACCTTCCACAGGTTTAAGATCTGAAAATTGCCCCAAATCTGTCAGATGTTTGTTTGCAATCTGAGCCTATTCATTCTTCACCTGTATCCTGATTTTTTAAAGTGCCTCTTCCATATACTCTAATTTCAAATTGTGATGATTGCTTATGTTCACTAATTTTTCCTATTCTGTGAAACATGCTGGGATTTGTTTGATATTGCTTCAGTAAAAATGGTACCTTCACCAGTCAGTTTTCAATGGATATATTTAGAAATTAGCACTGAATTTTCTTTTCTAGAATTTGAAGATGCTTGCGGTGTGACCTCATTATTGTTTGTTACAGCAATATTTGGGAACATGTCCCTATTGTCCTCCTTTACTTTCACAGTTCAGAAGCTTCTCTCAAAGCATTAATTGGTCTAACTTAAGTGACCTACTTTTAATGTAGCTTACCATTTCTGTGACTTTGTCTAGAGTTTTCAATTCATGGCTAATTGTCTTTGTAATCAATTCTTTTTCAATGTGTTGCTATACAGTAATCCCTTCATCGACCCAGCCATTGAAGTAATGCCATCTGTACAAATTCCTACACATTGTTCCCAGGAGAAGCTAGTAGATTCTATGGTAATGTAGCCATGTTTATTATGCTCACACACTTCTGCTCAGTGATTTTGTTTCTATTACCTTGACCCTTTGAGGAAAGATGGAAAGACCATGATTTTGACAAACCCACTGTGGCAGGCCACTTAAATTTTTGTAGGTCTCTTTAGAGAGAAAATCTATTTATTTTACATAGCCATCCATTTTCTAACCAACTCTGGTTAAGGGAAGGGACTAGGAGTGTGCCCACCCTATCTGACCCAGTAGGATGGGTAGATGTCCTTAGGGAAAGGTAGACCTGCAGAAAATTGCTGCATTCACTCACAGTTGGATGCCAGATAGGCACAAGCAGACAAGGTGAATGGGGTATCAGCTAGGATTCTTTTGAACTTCCGGAACCTGAGGAAGTTGATTGGAAATACCGTAATATGAGCTCTGCCACCTGTGTACTGGATCGCTGCTAGATTTATGAAGAGTTGCCTATGAAGATCTCAGGAGCTATACTGATGCAGAACATTGGGAGCTTCATCACTGGAGGTTTCAAGAAGAGACTGGACTGCCATCTGTCAGAAATGGTGTAGAGTCTCCTGCTTGGGCGGTGGGGGGGGGTTGGATTAGATGACCTACAAGATCCCTTCCAACTCTGTTAATCTGTTAAAAAAAACATAGCAACCAGGCTGCAGGTCTGTAGGTTCTATCACTTCAGGATAATACCTCTTGTTTGGTCATTTCATTGATTGCCAAAGCCCACTGTAACAACATTGCCAAAAAGGCACTAAGAGTAGTCAACTTAATCCTGCGTAGCTTCTTCTCTGGCAACATTACACTGCTAACTAGAGCATACAAAATGTTTGCTAGACCAATTCTCGAATACAGCTCACCTGTCTGGAACCCACACTGCATATCGGATATTAATACAATTGAGAGAGTCCAAAAATATTTCACGAGAAGAGTCCTCCACTCCTCCACTTGCAACAGAATACCTTATTCCACAAGACTTGAAATTTTGGGCTTAGACAACTTAGAACTACGTCGCCTTAGGACGTCAGCAACAGAGTGATTAATGCCTAGAATTCACTACCTGACTCTGTGGTTTCTTCCCCAAACCCAAAAAACTTTAACCTTAGACTGTCTACTGTCGACCTCACCCCATTCCTAAGAGGTCTGTAAGGGGCGTGCATAAGCGCACCAGCGTGCCTACCGTCCCTGTCCTACTGTCCTATTGTCTTCATCTATCTGTATTCACTTTGATTATGTTTATGTTTATACCTATACCTGCTATCTTGTACATGTTTGACAAATAAATAAATAAATAAAAATAAAATAAATTGCCAATTGGCTCTTGGGTCAATTCTGGTCATTATAGTTTTATAATTTATGGTATCCAGTTGCTTCGGGTTACCTCAGAATGAAAATACTTAAACCATTCGGTCATAGAGATAGGCTTGGCTTAAGGTTCCATGCTCTTGTGATGTGGAAGGGGGTACACTAGCTTGCAGGTGGCCACAACCTTACAGAATATCTGGCCCCTTGCATATGCTTGAGCTTTTCTGTTCTGACTTCAGGAAACTTTTGAAAATCTTTAATTATGCCTTTGATGTTTTAGAAGTTTCTTCTATAACTTAGGAGAAATATGGGCATCTTTGTTACGGTTGTTTTACCATGTATTGAATATATTTTAAATGGCTTTTTCTTGTAAACTGCCCAGAGTCATGAACTTTACAATTTATGAAATCAGATTGATACATACATACAGTACATACATACCAGAGGTGGTATTCAGCCGGTTCGGACTGGTTCATCTGAACTGGTAGCGTAAATTTTAACTGGTTCGCTGAACCAGCAAATACCACCTCTGGCTGGTCCTGCCCCCGCCCGCCTGGTCACAGCTTGCCCCCGCCCGCCTGCTTGCTCTGCCCGCCTGCTTGCTGCTCACCCCACTCGCCGCTCGCCCCGCCTGCCCACTCGCCGCTCGTCCTGCCCACCCTGCCCCACCCGCCCTATATATGTTGCCCTTGCCACGCGGCCCAGATAATCGCCTCAGCTCCATGCCTCGCCCACTCTCTGCTCACCAAAGGTAAGCCCTTCGCTTCGGGTCAGGGACCGAGGGACGTGCCATTCCCAGGCTCTGGCCTTCCCCGGGGGGCCTCCACCCGCATGCCACCCACTCACCCTCCGCCTCGGGTCAGGGGGCCCAGGGACGTGCCATTCCCTGGCTCTGGCCTTCCCTGGGGCCTCCGCCCACATGCCGCCTGCTCAACCTCCGCCTCGCTCACCTTCATCTGCACCTTCGGGGGGGGGGACACCAGACATGGTGAGGCTCGGCCGCCTTTCACGAGAAGCCTCCAGCTGCCGGTAGTTTACGGCTGCCTTCTGAGCAGCTCCACTGTGACGCTGTCCCCCCGGCGCAGCAGGCTGTTCTCCTGGCCGGGTCTGGCTGCGAGCAGCACTGGCAGGCAATGGGGTGCACGTGCGTGTGCGCGGCCAGCGCAAAGAACAGGGTTCTTCAGGCCTCTTTTTCGGCATGTAGTTTTCGGTATTTTTTGGCACAAGAAGCCTGTAGCCGCCGCCTGTTTTTTTGGCACGAGAAGCCTCCAGCTGCCGCTGCCAGCTCGGTTCCGGCTGGCAGAGGTGGCAGCTGCAGGCTTCTTGTGCCGAAAAATACTGAAAACTACAGGCCAAAAAAGAGGCCTGAAGTCCTGTTGCCGTCGTGTTCTTCGTGCTGGCCACGCACGTGCACCCCATTGCCTGCCGGTGCACGTGCGCGGCCACACCCCATTGCCAGACCCGGCCAGGAGAACGGCCTGCTGCGCCGGAGGGATGGCGTCACAGCAGAGCTGTGAAGGCAGCCACCACAGTCTGTCCCTTTAAGGTACTTTGACATGGGGGGGAGGGGGGAGAGGGGACCATAAAGGGACAGGCCACAGGAGCTGCCTTCCAAGCAGCTCTGCTACGAAGGGAGGCAGAAAAGTTCAGCCAAGTCTTCTCCTCCTCCTTGGGCATACACACAGAGTGTGCACACATCTCACACCGCCGGGACCTTCTGCGAGGAGACGGCGCATGTGCGAGTCCCTCCGGTGCCATGAGATGTGTGCCTGTTTGCTCTGTGTGTATGAGGCCGAGAAGGAGGAGAGAAACAGCCAAGTTGAATGCTGCGGCAGAGCAAAGCAGCCAGGTTGAACGCTAGAAGACTTGGCTGAACTTTTCTGCCGGTTCTGTGGGTGTGGCTTGATGAGCGTGGTGAGATGTCACTCACAGCAAGGTGCCGCCCCACCTTGCCATGAGTGATGTTGAGTTGGCCACGCCCACTCAGTCACATGACCCCCCTAAGCCACGTCCACCAAGCCACGCCCACAGAACCGGTAGTAAAACAATTTGAATCCCACCACTGATACATACATAGCTGATTTCTTAATCTCTATCACTTTGGCTTTAGCAAGTTTCAAGCTTTATGTTTTGTAGAATTTAATGTCTCTCAAACTAAAATCAAGATTTCTCAGGTCAATAATTATGTTTGTTGAGAAATGTTCCATCCACTTCACTGTTCATTATCATACCACGTGAGCCCAATTGTTAGGTAACTCTCCAACTCTCCATTTTTCATAGTTTCTGTAGTCACTTCAGCCTTACTTGGTTCAGGACTTGTTTCTTTTTCATTTTTATTTCCACTTTCATCTATCATTTTCTCATCTCTACTGTCATACTCATATTTTCTTTTACTGGCAAAATTATCCATTATAATCTTTAGGGGCAGTTTTAGTATATGCACCTAAATATTTTTTCTGGTGTTCAGTGGAACATCTATCACTATGATTCAGTGAGGAATCACTGAAGCTAGGTATTATCCAGAAGATAATTACCCCCTAATCAGGCAAACCTGATGAGATCTATATTATCCTCTATATCAGTTATCAGTTATAGATCTATATTATCCTCTATATCAGCAGAGGCAGCAGAAGCAGCAGGGGCAGGATAGTCAGATAAAGAGCCACAGAGAAAGAGTTATATAGAGAAATATCTCTAGTATTCTAAAACAAAAGCAAACTTTTGAGTCAGTGCTTGTGATATCCTGATACTATATCTATTCAATCACTGCCCAAGGACAGTGAGCTTGTGTGGAAAAAGAAAACGAGCTTGTGGTATAGTGATAAACATTCTGGATAGGAGTGAGAAGAGGCAGGTTCTAATCTACCCTCAGTCCCAGAGGTTTAATGGGCAACTTTGGGCCAGTCCCTGCCTCTCAGGCCAATCTACTTCCCAGAGTGGTTGCTATGCAAAAAAATAAGAGGGAGTACCCTGTATGTTGGCTTAAGCTCCTGAATAAAAGATGGGATATGAACTTGATAAATAAATGACAAATGAAAAGGCTTCAACCTGCGTCAGTTATATAAAACTTTATTTATTTATTTCATAATACTTATAAAGTATCCCAAACACAAAGAATTTGGAGATATGTATGTAATCAGACAAAAAGAAACAAAAAGTATAGCAATAAATAGCTAAATCAATAGTCTCAAAAGTAAAAAAAAATCTCAAACAATATCTGGGTATTACTATGACAAATAGGAATTGTATGTTATTTCCAAATAACTATGTTAAGATAGGAGAAATTAAAACTGTTACTGTTAGGGAAAATTTCTGTGACAAAAACGAATGTTTTGCCTAGAATGATATTTTTGTTTCAAACAATACCTTTTAACAACTGTTTGCCATGCAAACAAATATTATGTAAATTTTTATGGCAAGTGAAAGGCATAGTATCAAATAAGTAGATATTAGTTCTATTTAAATGTTCTATGTTCTATGATTCAAAACATCTACAATCAAAAATAATTTTCTGTGGGAGTGCTGTTGACAAATTGTAGGAAGAACAATCTGGTCCGGTTCCAAGCTGGGAGAAAGGCGCTAGAAATAAAATGGAGGCTGACTGCATGGAAAGATGGTTTATTTGATTCCCAGAAACTTCAGTGACAGAAGCAAATGTTTCTGAGGTGGCTAACCAAATGGCTAAGTGAGTGGATGGATCTTTATAGGGTTCTGATTGAGATGCTCCAGGGGGTTGTGCAATGTGAGCCTTGTGGCTTTTGCTATTCTAATGGTGGTGGGTTAATCCTACTATGTCCTAAAGGTCATGTCCTGTCCTTAGAATTTGGGTGGGGAATGTAGATTTTAGGAGTCTTTGTTTTTCTACTTTTAATCTCTGGAGGAGCTGGGCTGAAGGCATTTTGTTTATGAATAGGCTGACCTGGATTTCTTAATGGGCACAAAATATCCATCTATAAAGACTTAGCCTCTGCTGGAGGCTGTTTCCTACAGCAGGAAGACTGGAGCTGCTTTCTGCCTTTAAGAGTATGTTTTTCTATTTCTCCTTTGGGGAAATATTCTATCCTGCCTCTCTTAATATTAAGAATAAAGAATATTTTAATCTGGGGAGGAGGGGCTTCTACAAAAGGAAAGCTGAAATAAGGCCATAAGCACAATCATGGTTTCACTTAGTGACTTCTATGCTAATACCCATGTAATTAAATATGTAATTATGATACTTAGAAAATTTATAATTTGGGGAACTGTAATGTTTTCTATTTGCTATCTTCTCCTTATCTACATTATATTGTATAAACATGAACAATGATTGGATCAAGAGCCGAGGTGGCGCAGTGGTTAGAGTGCAGTACTGCAGGCTACTTCAGCTGACTGCTAGCTGCAGTTCGGCAGTTCAAATCCCACCAGGCTCAAGGTTGACTCAGCCTTCCATCCTTCCGAGGTGGGTAAAATGAGGACCCAGATTGTTGGGGGCAATATGCTGATTCCATGAACCGCTTAGAGAGGGCTGCAAAGCACTGTGAAGCGGTATATAAGTCTAAGTGCTATTGCTAAGTGCTATATATCCTGTTATAATTTCCACATCTTCAGGCAATATATAGGCAAATTGTTCATTTTTCATTAATTATGTTTTAAGTTAATATTTAAATTATACCCCAAAGCACCTATGTAATGTAATATCTTTTTGCATTTGGTGCTTAAATTCACCATCAAATTTAATCCAAGGTAAGGCAATTAAATATATAAAAGTTCTTGATGTTTCTTAAGATGATATATTTAAGAGTTATAACTTACATTGGCAATCATTTGCAGCAGCCAAAGATTCATTTTTGAATGTCTCCTGCCATTGTTGTAGTTAGAATAGAGAGAAAATAGTAAGATTCTATTGTCTTTCTTGTCTTTCTAGAGGAACACAGCTATTTTTATACTTTAGAAGAGTGGAGATTAGATTATTAGACATCTACAATTTTTACCTCCAGAATCTTACATAAGCAGGCAGCAAAGATCTGAGGTTAACTATTCTTAAAATAGCAACACTCTGGAATTTATTTTAACAATTAAAAAAATGTTTTATGAAAAATAACAACTTGGACATCTCTTTTTAACTCTCTCAGTATCTATTGAGACCATTTGCTTTCTCTATCCCATTCACAATCTTCACGTTCTCCAACTCAGTGGGGGTTTTGTGGATCACAAGCAGAGCTTTGCAGTTGTAAATGTTATTATACCATTTATGCCAGTTAGTGTAACATTGGAGGAGATGCATTCCTGGAGGGATGGGATGAAGCATTTAGCTACTGGCCAGGAACAAGCTCTGGTTGGTTGAGTATTCTTGGCATTCTGTGATTGGACAGAATGCATTAGCAGTATTTGGCTGGCAGGTTTCTGCAGATTGTATGGAGTATAAACAGGGGTGGGTTCTAACTTACCTCGCTGCCGGTTTGCTTCCTCCCGTGCCGCGTGGCTGTGCCGCGCGGGTGCGCATGCGCAGTGCCAAAAAATCAGAAAAAAAATCCCCCCAAAAAGCCAAAAACAAGATGGCGACGCATGCGCAATGCCGGGAACTTGGCTTCTACGCATGCGCAGAAGAAAAAAAGCCTGGAAAAAGATTCCCAAAAATAAATAAATAAATAAAAAATTTTAAAAAATTTTTTAAAAAAAGATGGCGGCACCCACGGACCGGCACCAACCAAACCGGATCCGTGACGTCACTGTGATGTCACCAGCGGGTCGCTACCAGTTCGGGCGATCCGGTCCGAACCGGGAGGAACCCACCTCTGAATATAAAATGATTAAAAATCTTATCCTCATAACAGTCTCAGATCTCAGTGTATTTAAAAGCACATCTGATATTTTCTGGCTTCCTCATCTTCTTGCTGAAGGGCTCAGAAAAGACACATGTTCAATGTTAAAAAAATTGTTATTACCATTGTGATGCATTGCTGCACACTCTGGTGCTTGGACCTGTGAAAGCACTTCATTTCTTCTTTGCATTGCCTGCGATTCTCATATCTAAGTTCCATGTCTGCAGAGAGCTCCTTTTGACAATTGAGGGTTAAGCAAAACTTCAGATTTTTCACACTTTCTCCATTTTCATTTCCACTGTACTTCTGCACCTCCTTGAGGTGCAGTTCCATAGGCACATTTTTCTCCCAAGTGATCAAATTGCATTCAATATGTATTTTAAAATACATGTTTGGCCATGAGTATTTTTGTTATACATAACCTTCTTTTCTATAGTCCTAAAATGTGTTTTCAGAAAAATAATATCTTTCAAAAGTTTGTTTCAGAATCAGAATAGAGCTGGAAGGGACCTTGGAGGTCTTCTAATCCAGCCCCTGCTCAAGCAGGAGATCCTATACCATTTCAGACAAGTAACTGTCCAGTCTCTTCTTAAAGAAACACCCACAACGTCTGAAGGCAAGCTGTTCCACTGGTTAATTGTCCTCACTGTTAGGAAGTTTCTCCTCAATTCCAGGTTGCTTCTCTCCTTGATTAGTTTCCATCCATTGTTTCTTGTCCTGCCCTCTGGTACTTTGGAAAATAAATTGACCCCCTCCTCTTTTTGGCAGCCTATCAAATACTGGAATACTGCTATCAATACTGTAATCTGCTATCATGCCCCCCGCCCCATCCTCCTTTTCTCTAGACTAGCCAAACCCCAATCCTGCAAACGTTCTTCATATGTTTTAGTCTCTAGGCCTTTAATCATCTTTGTTGCTCTTTGCACTTTTTCCAAAGTCTCAACATCTTTTTTGTAATGTGGTAACCAAAACTGGATGCAGTATTCCAAGTGTGGTCTTACTAAGGCTTTATAAAGCGGTACTAATACGTCATGTGATTTTGATTCTGTGCCTCTGTTTATACAACCAAGGATTGTATTAGCTTTTTTGGCTGCTGCCACACACTGCTGACTCGTGTTTAAGGAGGGTGAAAAACCCTCCTTGTTTTTCACTTAGAAATTCAGTTGTAAGTTACAGAAGGAAGTTGTAATTTTCCATGTTTAATTTGTATTATAAGGCCACGTCAAGTTTTGTTTATACACTAAACTGGATACTTAAGAGTATTAGGAGTCATGGAATAAGAACTTGGAATATCCAGTACATGATAATCAGTGGAAAACTATGTTGTGTATTTATGTCATATTTCTAGTTTAAAGTTAGAATTAATTCAATCACTATTATTTTGCATGCATTGGACACCCGTGAAATTTGTTCGAAATCAACAGATTCCTTATCTGATGCTCAAAGTATTACATTGGTTTATATCAGGCATCCTCAAACTACAGCCCGCGGGACAGATCCGGCCCACCAAAGCCATTAATCTGGACCGCGCAGGACCATGAGGCTGCCCCACCCACATCACCACACCCATCCGCCGGCCCCCACCCTTCGGCCAAGTGCAGGACTTACATTTGCGAAGGCCAGTAGAGTGCTTCTGCGGACCGGCAGAGTGCTTCTGGGGGGCGGGGGAGGCCAAAAAAGGGGCAGGCGGAGGCCCCGGAAAGCATCCACGTGCCCTATTTTTGGCTGTCAGAGTGCTTCAGGGGGGAGGGGGAGGCCAAAATGGGCCGCGCCTTTTGCCAGCTGAGGAAAGAACTCAAAAATTTGCCAGGGACTTCAGTCCACTGTCGCTCCACTGGGGGGAGGGGAACTGAAGGGTCCCAACGGGAGAGGCTGCGCCTGTTGTGTAATTACACTGCGCGATGCTTCGTGGAGGTAGCTTTGCTGAAACTGGGGGGGGGGGAGGGGGTTCAGCTGACACAAACATCTCCTGACTGTTTCTTCACAGATCAAGGGGGGATCTTTGCTTGCTCGGAAGGTCAATTTTCTCTGGCAACAGTAAGGCAATTTGAGTTTGGGAGAGATTTCGGGCTTGGAATGAGAATCAATCAGGAATCAGGTGAACCTCATTCCTTTCTGTGGATCTGCGCAACGTGGCATTCTTTGAACACCTGCCCCCCACCCCCATTTCCGCTTCTGTCCTCGCACTGCTTCACAGCTCCTGTGGACGGGCTGGCAGTTCCCCAGATAGGGCTGCCCAGAGGGTGATGAACCTGGAGCAAAAGTAGAAGAAAAAAGGCTGTGCCGCACAGAGAAAATGTCAGCGTGCAGATGCCGTTCTGTTCTGGGGCTTCTGGATTTTTGCGCTTCCTGATCTCCCACGCGGAACAAGTAGAAACGGGGGCTCCCTGCACTTTTTTTAAAGTCAGGGTCGAGTACCTACGGCCCCTTTACGACCTATGGACTCCAACTCTCAGAATTCTCAGGGCTATGAAAGAATTAGGGCTGAAGCCAAAGGTGGGGGGGATAACAAGAAACATTCCATCAGAATGTTCAAATGCACAATATTCCACTTGTAACAGCTGAATTTCTTCGCTCCTTTTTTTTTTTTTGGCTGTTCCGCCCCGCCGCCCCCTCAAATCTCTCATTATGACTATAGGAGCCATCGGGGTAGCGCTACCTGTGGATGCAAATTCAAGTAGCCCCCCAGTATTAATGCATAATCCTTTTGCATAGTCCCCCCCCCGCTGATAAAGAGCGGGACCTGTTGGCCTTTGTTCTAATGATCGGGGGAGGATGCTAGGCTGAGGCTTCAGGAGGTCTTGGAGGGTGGATTCCCAAGGAGGATGGAAGAAGTTGGGGCACGCACGTCCCCCTCCCCTCCCCTCCCCTCCCCTCCATTAGGAAAAATTTACTTTCACTAGTAAACTCATCTTTCATTCCAGAGTTATCCAGATCGGAGATGTGGAGTTAGTTAAATGGGGGCGGGGGGCAGATGTTCAAAGAATCCCACGTTGCGCAGATCCACATAAAGGAGTGAGGTTCACCTGATTCCTGATTGATTCTCATTCCAAGCCCGAAATCTCTCCCAAACTCAAATTGCCTTACCGCTGCCAGAGAAAATTGACCTTCCAAGGAAGCAAAGATCCCCCCTTGATCCATGAAGAAACAGTCAGGAGATGTTTGTGACAGCTGAAACCCCCCCCCCACATTTGAGCAAAGCTGCCTCCACGAAGCATCATACGGTGTCAGCGAAGGGGAGTTACTCACACTGGGATGTCCAGAGGTGAGCCCAGCCCCACTGCCCATGGCGGCTCCTTCCGCAGGTGGTTTTTTTGTTTGTTTGTTTGTTTGTTTTTTGACAGACCAGATCTCCCCCCCCCCTGCTTAAATCTACTGTATTTCCTTTGTGGAATTTAGCTACCACACATAGATATCAGTCCCGGTGGTGGCCGGTGAGGCTGCCTGCCCCTGAAGGAGGATGGTTGTCTCTACCCCGGAGAGGGAGGCAGGAAGGGCATCCAAGCGGCGGAGTGGGTGGGTGGGAGAAGGTGGTGGGGTGGAATGGGATGGGATGGAATAGCAATAGCAATAGGATGGAGTGGGAATGGGAATAGGAATAGGATGGAATGGAATGGAATGGAATGGAAATATGAGAGAATGGAATGAGAATAGGAATAGAATGGGATGGGATGGGATGGAATAGCAATAGCAATGGAAATATGAGAGAATGGAATGAGAATAGGAATAGGATGGGATAGGATGGGATGGGATGGGAATAGAATGGGATGGGAAGGGATGGGAAGGGATGGGATGGGATGGGATAGGAGTGGGAATGCGAATAGGATGGAATGGAATGGAAATGGAAAGGAATGGAATGGAATTCAATGAGGTATCCCAGGGCACTGCCAGGATTGAAGGGGATCCTGCAGAAGATGTCCCAGGAGAGAGACTTATCTCTGTACCCATCAAGCATACCATGTCCTGGTTTCTCTTCTCCGGCCCCAAGAGAGAGAGAGAGAGAGAGCGCAACATGCAAACAAAAAACACCCCCAGAGCAAAACAAATGAAAGCTTAATTTGTGTGTATTGTTTAATGGACTGCTAAATTGGCAAAATGGACTGCTAAATTGGCCACGCCCACCCAGTCACATGACCACCTAGCCATGCACACTCAGCCGGTCCAGCCCCCCAACAGTCTGAGGGACTGTGAATTGGCCCCCTGTTTAAAAAGTTTGAGGACCCCTGGTTTATATAATGTGGGTCCTATGCTACAATGGCTCCCTTTATAATGAGTCATATAACCTAGAAGATTCTTTCTTTTTGGGTACGTGATATGCTATTTAAAAAACAAAACTAAATTCAGAAAATAACAGAAAAATAAAAAGTGATTACATTTTTATGGTTCCAAAAATATTAATATTGTAAGACTTGAAGGACATCCAATGTGCTTCAATTACAGTAATGGCAGTATTTGAGACTTATTTCAATGAACTGAACAACCTATAAATTCCTACACTATTGTGGTCAGTCTTTCTCATTTAGGGCTGTTAGGGGTTCTATGACAGACTGTGATTGAAAAACAAATAAGCATTTTTTTCTAATTTGCACACTATGCAATGCTAACACTGATAATGGTAGGAATTTTACATGCCATGAGATAGCTGCTGGCTTGGCACTTTTCTGTTGCAAACATTCTAAAACATGGCTTAGGAAAGTTAGAAGTGAATTGTACTGTTAAAGTTTTGCATTTTTTAATGATTTTTATGCACAGGGTCCTTGAGACCGGAAAATAATTTGAAAGGTTCTTCCAGGATAAAGTTTGAGAAAGGCTGATTGTACTAAATTAATAAATTTTGGTATATTTTATTCATGATTTTTACTAAAATATTATATATCATATATAATTTTTTTTCTCTTTCTTTCTTTGCACTTTTTTCACTTTTTACTTTTCTTTTTCAAAATTCATAGTTTTTATTTTAAAAGAATATTGAATAAAAATTATGTATGGAAAAAACATTATATATTATCAGCATATAATAATAGTTTGATTCCATCTGCTGTTATGCCACAAATACCCTTCAACTGGATCATGAAGCTGGCCAGTGATTTCAATATCAAACTAAAAATAAGGATGGTAAAAGTCATCTTGGAAAAAATCCATATCTATTTTGATAGATGAGATATAATTTTATTTTTAATTACCATGAAAGAGGTTATGAGTGCCCCATTTCAATCCAATTAATGCAAAAAGAAAATCTAGCACTTGCTCCAAAAATTTCCATTCTACTATATCAAAAGCCTCTCTCCCAGCCAACAAAACCAACATTGCTGATTTCAGCTTTTTTGCAGAATATCAGTTAGCAATCCAATTTTATCACAGGGTTGTTAACCTTTTATAAAATCAAATTTACATGGTGGCTCATCAAAGATAGTGTATGTGTCACTGTTACACTTTTTTCATCCATGTTTATCAAGTAGCCAGTATTATAACTTGCATCTTTACCAGCCTTCAAAATTACAGTCATCCAAGCCTCGTTAAAGAAAATGAGAAAAAAAAATTATTCAAAAGCTTCATTATAAACCTCCAATAATAATATGGCCCCAAACAATATGTGCCTTATTTTACTCAATAGGAAAGCAAACATGATCAGGAACCTTTATGTTATTACAGGGTGGATAAAAATCGCTGATTTTTTTTTTAAAAAAATAAAAAATCGGATTTTTTAAAATTTAAATTGGATTTTTATTTTTATCACATTTATTTCAATAAAATGCTTTTGGAGTAAAAATCTAAAGATAGTTTTCTATTTAAGATACATTAATATAGTTTATTCAGCATGAAATGGAGCTTAGTTATGCAACATGAGGCTGTATATTCTTCATCAGATCCATCATGGCAGCGCCTGTTACCGGGCATCCACTCACCTGCTGCCCGCCACACCCCTCACCTTGTTGTGTCACTGCCGCATCACCAGCCGTCCCATTAAAGTGAATGGGACTGTCGGTGAGTCAACAGCGGGTCAGAGGAGGAGCCACTGCAGGACAGAGATGACAGTTGCTCTTTAAAAATTATGATTTAAACCGAGTTGATTTAAATCAAGCCTTTTTACTAGTGATTTAAATCATGATTTAAATTGACTTGATTTAAATCAAATCCACCCTGTGTTATTATATATTTAACATCAACTATTATTTCCAGGAGAAATAATTACTCTCCCAAGGAGACCATCCTGAGGACTGCAACCATTAGTGAAGCCCTGACCAGTTGCAATTGAACTTTTTAACTCTTTATTATATAAGTCATCACTACTCCTTTATAGATGATTCTGCTGTATATTACATCATTATACTATATCTTTAGGCACAATATTAATTTAAACATGTCTACTTATAGACGTATTAAAGATAAAATTATTTTATTTTATATTTCATGTTAGCTATTTTTGTTATTTTGTTATAAAATTTATAATTTTACTTAAAGTACACAAAATTATAAAGTAAAATTTATAATTTTACTTAAACTACAAAAATGTTCATTATATTCATTCTTGTGTTTAAAATTTTGAACGTTTAATTGCCTTGATATCATAATTTGTATTATGTAATTTTAGTCAATTTTTATAGCACATATGTTATGTTACTATTTCAATGGGATGGCTATAATCCTATTTTTTAAATCTTTGTTTTGCTGTTTGATGACCGAAATAAGGATATAAACAGTCAAGAATCTAGCATAGAATTAGGTTGTACAAATGGCTTTGGGCACACAAAAGAAAATGCATATAACTTGTCAAATTTTTATATTTTACCGACAAAGAAAAATTCAACACAAAAATAGTTTTTCGCGAAAGCGACTGCCTGTGAAGGCTCCCGGATTGGGGCTGAAAGGCGAAAGCAGTATACTCCGTCCCATATTTGGGTAGACCAGGTTGCCCTGATAGACCGGTCCCATAACTTGTCAAACTTAGTGTTTACAAAGGTTCACATCATATCTGAAACGATTTATGTTTCTTTCCATAATAAGGTCCAAATGAAGTCCATTTTAGTACTATGGTATGATGCTATGTGAAAATGATTTTATTTTAATTGCTTTATTATTAGTTGTGAATGTTTTTGCTAGTTACAGCATCACAAGGCTGCAGGACAGCCAGGTACACAAGGTGCACACCAACCAGACCTGGTCTGCAACAAGGGAGAGTTGCATGCACTAGGTCCATGATGGCGAACCTGTGGCACGCGTGCCAGAGGTGGCACGCAGAGCTCTCTCTACTGGCACTCAAGCCATCGCCCCAGGTCAGATCTCCGTGGCGTTTCTTTCGTGAGCTTCTGTTTCCCTACAAACGATGAAGCTCATGAAAGAAAAAGATCTTACCTCTTGCCGCGCTGCCGGTGTTGGGATGCCCCGCCTCCCGCTGGTCTTCGGGTCTCTGCTATGCATGTACACGTTTGCGCATGTCCGCACATGCGCACACGTGCACCTTTTAATTTGGGCATGCGCAAGCATGCAGTTTGGGCACTCGGTGTCTAAAAGGTTCGCCATCACTGCACTAGGTCATGTACCCAGGGAGCTTGCCTCATCCTCTCTATCTGTTGGAGACTGGCCATTTTAAAACTTCTTCCTTAAATGAGTAGGATTATCAAAATGTCTTTACAGATATAACCCAGCACAAAATGTTCTGGACAGACTGCAATGATTTTAATTACTTAATTAAATGTATGATATTTAGGAGGAGCATTGCATTGGTGATGTAGAGTAAATAAGTCTACATTCATGTTACAATAATTCCTGAAAAGAGTGCAGTTGTGATTGTTATATTTTTAGTTTCTATTATTATTGTTATTATTGCCTTGTTAGGGTACTTTAATAAATGAATATAAGTGGGAAGCTTGCTGAGTTTGATATCATGATGTGACTGCACCACAAGCGTTGAGCGTTTGCTATGACCACATGTTGGCTATTCTTTGGTGGCATGTAATGGGTTAAATACTAAACCATTCAATTGAGGTCAGAGATGGAGTAGCAATGGAGCATCTGATGACTGGGATTGCTTGGTTAGTGGCCCAGATTCTTATCTGTCTCTGTCCTGTTCATCCTCTGTCATGTGGAGACTTTCCTTTTAAGTCTTTGCTATTACTGTTTGGCAGTGTAGACTGTCATTCTGAAAGACTAAATGACCTTCTTATTCCCCATTTTTTTCTCTGTGGAGATATGTTGTTTTGTATTCCCATTTGGCCGCAGAGAAGCCAGTGCACAGTACATTCCCAGAATGAACAGGCAGGCACATGAACAGTAAAAAAAAAAACCTGCAGTGACTGTGGCTGAACTGAAAGGAAAAAAGTCCTCCTCTCCTCTTCCCTTCTTATAGCCAAATGCTACCATTCAGATCAGTGCAGGCTGTCGAATCAACAGCATGGCTGCCAACAGCAGCAGAGGTAAGAGAGGAATGTAGCGGATGAGTTAATGAAAGCAGCATCAGAGCAAGAACTGAAGTGTCTTCCGAGAAAGCCTTGCGAGCATTTGTATAGTCTGTTTGCATCTCATGTAGATGCACATTTGTTTCTCTTATGCAAAGGGACAAGTGGGGAGATGGTGGAAGGAAAATGGAGGGATCTGCTGCTGAAAGGGAAACCAAAGCCGCTTGTGATGCCAAAGAAAAAATGTTCAATATGCAAAAGCATCTGTTCTCTCTTTTTTTGACAATAATAGGTAGATGTGAGGAACAGTGGATAAACAAGGAATCAGCTCTTCATCACTGGGTTCACGTAATCACAATTGAAACTGGAAAATCCTGGAAAATCTAGCTACCAGGACTTCGGCTGTGATTTCCTAAGAGCATGCAGAACTGAAGAGGGGTGGTGGCTTGATTAAACTGACTTTGTTTCTTTCTGTTTCTATTCACAGCTGTCGCTCCAAAACTCAAGAAACTAAAGAGCCTAAATGTAGAAGTTGGAGCAAAGGTTTCTTTGAAATGTGAGGCAAGCGCTGGAAATCCCCAGCCATCCTACAAATGGTTCAAAGATGGCAAAGAAATTAAAAAGAGCAAAGATATCAGAATAAAATATGGGAATGGAAAGTAAGTAAAAACAGGTGCTTTTTAATCTTAAAAAAATGTATTATCATAGATAAATATTCTTAATTATTATTGGTATAGTTGTCATAAAAAATGACTGAATGGTCAATTTCTAAGTAAAGTGATATTTATAATCCTAATCCAAAATAGTTATGATTCTTGTTTGTGAGCAAGATGTGTTCATAATATTCTCAGAGGATGTATTAATTTCAATATTTCAAGGTGCAGGTTCGACTCGAAGGAGACATTTATCTAAGCCAGATTTTAACTGGAGAGCACTAGGTGGGGGAAGGCTGTTCTAAGGTAAAACTTGTGTTACAAAATGGGAAATCCAACAATTTCATTTTGTCGACTGTCTAGAGCAGAATTCTAGAGAATTCTGGGAGTTGACTTCTACACAGCTTAAAGTTGCTGAGGTTGGGAAGCACTGTTAAGAAAGCTCAGTTATGTTTGCTGTAATATTTTGTTTAATCATACATGGTTAAAAGAGACAGACAGACTGCCAATTATTTACTAGCATTAGGAGTGATGGCATGCTCCTCCTCATTTTGTCCTCTGGATAGACCATGTGCTCTACCTTAAATTTTGGTGTGATGAAGGCAGAGCCAGATGGCCTAAACTGGTTATCCATCTGGGTTTTGCACAGGCCTAGAAATCACTTAGGTGTTTAAGTGAAACAAGTAGTGTCTCTTAGAAACAGGGGCCATTTTGCTTTCTGCTTTTGCTTTGAAGGGGTACTTTCTTGCAGCTCCAATGAAGTGAGGTGTCCTCTCCCTTTTTAATGGTATTTAATTATTACTATTTCTTGGTATAAAATGCCACAGAATTAAATTCATTATAAAGTTCTGGTTGATACCAACAATGACCATGAACATTGAATTCTCTATAATGCGGAACATCTGACTTCTCAGATCAAGCCAGGCCATTGTAGTTGGTAAATGTTAGCAAGAAAAACAAGGCCAGCAGGCTTGTCAGCACCATATGAGGCAGAGTAGAGACAGTTCCATGAATGTTCATACATTGTGCAGGACTTGGCTTCATGCAGTCAATATTTTGACTGTAAATCAAGTAAGTTCATTGGCCAAATTTGGTGGGAGAGAATTGCACTGAATATAGTTCAAGATACTAGCTTTAACATGGCTCAAAGTGAATTTGTGCTCCTAATGGAAAAACCTCAAATTGTTTTGGATTTTTTTAAAATCAACAGAATAGAATGAAACATGCAGAGATAGATAACAGACATCTCAGAACGAATTAAAACATCCAGTTTCAGAAAAATATGTGGATAGTTAACCTTCTGGACTTTTCTTTTTTTAAAAAAAACAACAACTAATTGTATAATTTATTTCTGTATATAGATAAAAATTATGCACATACCGGTAGTTATCTTTTAGATAGATCTGAAACTGGCAATTAAAAAAAAAGAAATGTGAGTAGGGTTTTGGATGGTTTTGGATAGAATTAAAGGGCCTTTTCTACAGAGCATTATTTAAGCATATGTTCTGATTTGGATCTGGATCATAAAATATCCCAGTGATTTCCTACAGTAATTTGGAATTTGGATTTCTTACAAGGAGAGTGATTGGAAAGCTTCTGAGGGACTGTCCCTTGTGATTAAAGGGAAACCTTCCTGTATATCTTTGCTCCCTGTTCTCCCCACCTGGCATTTTTTGGGGGGAAATTTAAATAACTTTTCAGTATTTGTCATTTTGCAGTGCTCCAAAATGTCAGATTATTCAAAGCTTCTTGTTCAGTTTAGATACTCTGTATCTGCAGTTTTCACCCTTTTCCTTAATGGGGCCATGGCTTCACCATCAAAACTTTTGTAGACCATCATATAAGTGAGGGGTGACTAATAGGCTACCCACAGACACCATGATTGCTCCAGAAAATATATTCAGGACCCTCCAAATTTTTTTTTTTTTACCAAGGCTAATATCATGATATTTTCAAATTTCATAAGCTGACAGTGTTATAATCTTAAATCTTGGAAGGAAAAACTGAAATTTTGTGAGATTTGGTTGTTTACTAAACTTTCATCTATTTTTAAGTCCATCTATAAAGAGGAGCAGTTAGTGAAGTGATTATACAGTAACTGAGGAAGGATTTGTGGGGAGATATGTATTATCTATACTGATTTGATTTCTCTGGACCAAAGCTGAAATGCAAATGAAATAGATATCCTTTGTGTTCAGCATTGGGATTTTTATTTCTTCATTTAAATATTTGGTTGTGGGCAAAAAAGATTTGTCTAACTGTTTATATCAGTAATATTAAAGTGAAAGCTAGTAAAAACTAGCAACACTTGAAACTTTAAGTTTCTAGCTCTTCAGTGATTGTAAAACTTTTCTACACAAATTTAAAAATTTCCATACTGAAATTCTATTTAACTTATTTTAATTTCCAAGGGGAAAAGAGTGATACATTTATAAATAGCTGTAGAAATATTAATATTGTATCCTTAAAAGAGATGATTTTCACTCATAGATTTGCTAATCACAGTTCAAATATTATATTTCTTCTGCCTTCCTCTTTTCTCCTGCTCCAAATCAGCATAAGTAATTGATTGCTCCCAAAGCTCTTCTCATTATTTCTGAACTGGAAAGTTGAGTTCACTTTGCCCTTCAGATAACAGGTTTTGAATAAACTCAAAGTGGATATAAGAGTGACATGACAAAGCAAGGCAATGGAGAAACCACATTGTAGTATGTTGAACACCACCAAAACTGTGTAATAAAAAAAAATCAAAGATAGTTCTGGAATAAGGACTCCTACCTTGACCAGTGGTTTGGAATAAAAGACCGTTAAGGTCTCTTCCAGCCCTATGATTCTATGATATTCTCTTGTTTTCTCTATCTTATGTTAGCTGTTTAATTTTGTGTCCCTCCACTGTTTCTGAATTTTTCACACCTCCCCCCCCCCTCTCATCATAAACAAATGTTTACTTTTATGGGGAATTTATGCAATGATTTGATAATCATTTCCCAATTTCCTTCCTTTACAATAGGTATATAGACCACAATCTTTTCCAATCACATAGTTTTCTTCCATGTTTGTTGAAACAGACTTTAACCACTTCTTCTCTTTCAGCTTAAAGTCTTTCAGGGTTCAGTGAATCCTCTGGTTCACTATTAGATAACTGTTCTTGTCTATAATACTTTTTCTAATGGACTTGGTCAATATTGCTTCTTTAACAAATATTTCTGTTATTCTATAATCCCATTTTAGAGGATTTCAATATATTTCCATATATCCTCATTTCTCTCCATTGCCAATTATTACTTTTGATTATTGCTGCCTTAAGTTATTGTTGCCTTGGATTCCCCAATTCCCCAATTCTCATTAAAAAAACATTTTTCTTTTTTTTATTTTGTTTTTTAAAACTAATTTTATGAAAAATTAAAACTATAATAAAAAGTAATACAAACTGAAAGAATAAAAAGAAAAAAATAGAGGGTGCAGAAAAGAAAAAAGAAATACAGAAAAAATAGAAAAGAAAGAAAAAATACGAATATATTAAGAATATATTAAGAACAATAAAACTATACAGGTAGTCATCGACTTACAACAGTTTAGTGACCGTTCAGAGTTACAAAGGCACTGAAATAAGTGACTTATGACCATTTTTCACATGACCACTGAAACATCCTCATGGTCATTTATATCTTTCAAAGATCCTGGAGCACTAGGCAACTGCCAGAGGACTGGAAAAGAGCTGATGTAGTTCCCATTTTCAAAAAAGGAAAAAAAATAGATCCAGGAAACTACAGACCTATCAGCCTGACCTCAATACCAGAGAAGATTCTGGAAAAGATAATCAAGCAACAAATCAGTGAACACCTAGAAGCAAACAAAGTAATAACCAAAAGCCAACATGGGTTTGTCAAAAACAGACCATGCATGCCAGACTAATCTATTGCATTCTTTGACAAAGTGACAAAATTAGTGGACCAGAGGAATGCTGTCGATATTGTCAGAGTTTGCAGCACATCTGACCAGCACACAAGTAAATGAACTTCAGCAGGATTCAATTATATATAAGAAACTTCTTTATATACAATACCATTCAGCAGAATCCAGAATCAATGATCACAGAAGTAATATTAACAGAAGCAGTATAATATAGAGACTAATATAATACAGAGACTCACTCATATATATACAGATCAGAGAACCTAAGCCACACCCAGGCTCCGAGCCGTCTCTTATGGCCCCATACAAGCAAATACTGTTTCAGTTTCCAAACAGTCCCCATTGGCTGACCTGTTGCTATGCCCTATTCCAGTTCTTAAATATATTCTGACACTCCTCCCTTCATAACTGGAATAGACATAAATCCAAATAACTTAATATTCTTCCCATGGTATATTCCACCCAATGGCTTGGTCATTATGTCTGCCAGATTGTCCTCTGACGCACAGTGAAGCAAGCTAATTAACTTACATTTGATGGCTTCTCTGACATTACAATATTTAATGTCCACAGGCTTGCTTCTATTCTTTACTCTGTCACCTGTTGCCATTTTAATGCAAGCAGCATTATCGTCATACACTGTTACTGCGTCATTTACCTTTATGCTTAAATCCTGTAACAGCTGTATGTACCAAGTTACCTCTGAGCAAAGCTCAGATAAAGCAATAAATTCTGCCTCTGCAGTAGAAATGGCTACAGTTGTTTGCTTCCTGGACTTCCAACCAATCAAAGCCCCTCCAAACAATACCACAATCCCAGAATTGGACTTTCTGGTTTTTACATCATTGGCATAATCACTATCAACATAGCATTTCAGTTTTAATTCTTCAGAGTCCTGTATTTGAAGACTCAAATTCACAGCTCCCTTCAAATACCTGAGAATCCTTTTTATACCCATCCAATTCA
>QLTV01003124.1:1311375-1321688 GCA_003457575.1 Thermophis baileyi
GAAAACCCGGGGGACTTCAGATTCAGGTTTCACCCAGCTGTGCCAACATGGCTCTATTGATAAATTGGAACTTTGAGGAATACTTTGCCTTGGACTTTGATTTAATTTTGGATGCTATTTGGAACCCTGACAGGTGAATTGCAAACACACACATTATCAGTCCTTGGATAGTTGCCAGGATGATAGCTTCCAGGCACAACGCTGAACAAGGAAATACTTGGCAAGGAGCCTCTGTGAGGCACGGACTCAGATAAGCAAATTTTCACACTAATAAATGAACTAATTGTCTCCTGAAAACACCACTCCCCTTTTGCTCCTATTTATTCCCTATGGGAGGGGCCATTCAGCATCCACTTATGCCTTTACTCCCGAGTCGACCCCTGTTCCTTAATTGTTCCCTTCTCCTGACAGCTCTGCGCATGCGCACATCGGGAACAGGCTCCAGCTGTTCTTCTGCCCCACTTATCTCCGACTCCGAAGGTAGCTGATAACTGTCAGACGGCCTCCGATGCAGAGCACTCATCAGAACCTTCCCCAGACTCCAGAACTGGCCCAAGTTCCTCCCCAACCTCTTCATCGTCCGAGTCTGGCGGGCTACAACATTTCCCTCAACATCTGAAGGGGTAGAAGAGGAAGTGGAAGAGGAAAGAAGAAGAGGAAAGAAGAAGGAGGAGGAGGAGGTTGCTTCCTGATAGCATGTCCAAAATGCTTTGTACTAGTCCAGTTGTTTTTTTGAACTGGTAAGACCACACTTGGAATACTGCATCCAGTTTTGGTCGCCACGAAGTAAAAAAGATGTGGAGACTCTAGAAAGAGTGCAGAGAAGAGCAACAAAGATGATTAGGGGACTGGAGGCTAAAACATATGAAGAACGGTTGCAGGAACTGGGTATGTCTAGTTTAATGAAAAGAAGGACTAGGGGTGACATGATAGCAGTGTTCCAATATCTCAGGGGCTGCCACAAAGAAGAGGGAGTCAAGTTATTCTCCAAAGCACCTGAGGGCAGGACAAGAAGCAATGGGTGGAAACTAATCAAGGAGAGAAGCAACCTTGAACTAAGGAGAATTTCCTGACAGAACAATTAATCAGTGGAACAACTTGCCTCCAGAAGTTGTGAATGCTCCAAACTGGAAGTTTTAAAGAAGATATTGGATAACCATTTGTCTGAAGTGGTGTAGGGTTTCCTGCCTGAGCAGGGGGTTGGACTAGAAGACCTCCAAGGTCCCTTCAAACTCTGTTATTCTATTATTCTGTCATGTCATCACAATTCAGACACTTGGCAACTGACTTATGTTTATGATGATTGCAGTGTCATGGGGTCATGTGATCACCTTTTATAACCTTCTGACAAGCAAAGTCAATGGGAGAACCAGTTTCACTTAACAACGTTGTTACTAACTTAACAACTGCAATGATTCACTTAACTGTGGCAAGAAAGTTTGTAAAATGGGGTAAAACTCACTTAAAAGTTTCACTTAACAGAATTTTTAGGCTCAATTGTCATAAATCGAGGACTACTTGTATAAAGAAATTTCTTTTTCAGATACTCTTAAAATTAACTTCTGGGTCTATTGTTTAAAAATATACTTCAATAAGACACTTCCATTGTTATTTTCTTATATTTTCTTGACATTCTGGATTAAGGTATCTGTCCTTGTCCCTTGACACTTGATACTGAACATTTGCATTCAGTTATCATATGTTCTTCTTTGAGATTTGTTTGAGGAACTGTCTATCTTCTATGATGTCTTCTGAGCCAATATGAATTGGCACACTTCAAGTCTCTTCTGTTAAACATTGTTATCTTTAGTGACCCAGGAGGTAGATCCCCTGTCAGCACCTGTCCATTGGAATGAAGTTCTTCCTAAATTCTGGGTGGCTCCAATCCTGATAATATTCTGGAAGCCTTTGAAGATCTGCCTCTTCCCTTATGCCTTGGGCTAAAGTGGCTGTGAATTCTGTATTCACCATTTTGTTTTTTTATCTGCTATTCTTTATTTGCTTTTGAATTGCATTATATTTTATCTTCTTTGTTACATTAAAAACCACCCAGAGTCATTTGGAATAAGGCGGAAAAAATTAAATTAAATTAAATTAAATTAAATTAAATTAAATTAAATTAAATTAAATTAAATTAAATTAAATTAAATTAAATTATTAAATAATTAAATTAAATTAGGGACCACCCAACTCCAGAAAATTAAGGTACTTTGAATGGTTAATTCTTTAGTTTGAATTTTGTAAATGTATTTAGTACATTACCAATTTTGTCATAAATTAAATTAAATTAAATTAAATTAAATTAAATTAAAATAAATTAAATTAAATAAATTCTTATTGCTCAATTCTTCATTTTTCCATAGCTATCATGATTTCTTGTTTTGAAATCTACTTGGATTTTTTCTTTTTCTTTTGAAATTATGGAAATTGTTTTGGTTTTGACAATGTTTTTTCTCTCTTCCTCTTGTTCCTTGGGTTCTCTTTTACATACTAAACATATGAATTTATTTCTTATATTGATTTTATATATTGATTGTCATATCTTTCTGGCACACAAATTTTGATGGCTTATAGCTTGAAGCAGGGTTGTAATGAACAAAAAAATTCATCTGGGAAAGCTCTATTAACCTGCCTTTATATTGTTGCCTTTACCTAATGATCCAGTGTTGTATTTATCCAATTTTGGCATTCTGATCAACTCTTTGTAGCATTACATTTTTACTATATGTTGCAATCACTTCTTGCAATTTGCCACAGAAATCCTCAGTGTCTTCATAATTTGTGTAACATTGCTGTTCCTTGAATAAATCTGATAAATAGATATTTCATGTGTCATAGCAATATGCAGACCTAGCAATTCCCTTTTTCATTGTCTTTTAAAAACTATTTTACTAGTATGTTTTTATGACTTAAATCATTTGATTTCAAAAACTCTGTAAGTTCACATTACTAAAGCAGTTAATTTAATTAATGTGCTTTATTTTTTGTTTTGATAATTTAAAGTTTCCCTGATTTATGGTTCTCATATTCGATTTTTAGTTGTATAAGACCTTGTAAAATGAGGGAATCCGCTTTCAATGCTATCACTGTCACATTTTTGGATGACTTTGATCTGAGCATATGATCACTTCCAGATCAACTCATGAAAATTTCCCAATAACTAGAGGAGTGATTGCCAACTTGGGATTCTGGCTCCCTAACATGTCCATTTAAATATCAAAGGCATGTCTTTACAATTGTAAACAATACAAATTAGCAACAATACAGAAGGGGCGTACCATTGTGTTCTTTGGAGTTACATATTAGAATGCTTTCATGTGGGTCTACTTCCCCTCACCAAGAGTGTTACCTCTGATTACCCCAGCTAAGGGTTTACTCTACCTGTTTGATCATACTAGCAACAGTGATCAACAGATCATATTCCCAACAGCATGCCTCTCAAGATAATTTGCATTACTGAGCCCTCCTATCATGCTAAACTTTTAATCTCACGGAACAGAGATTCAAAAAATTAAACTCTGAAAACCAAACCAGAGGTACGTATGGCAGGTGGAAAGGGGCAAGTGACCATATAATAGAATAGAAAGGTAGCATAGAATTCATAGAAACATAGAATCATAAGGCTGGAAGGGATCTTGGGGGTCTTTTAATCCAACCCCCTACTCAAGGTAGGAGACCTTACCATCCTGGACAAATGGCTTTTCAATCTTTTCTTAAAAACCTCCAGCGATGGAGGACCCACAACTCCAGGAGGCAAACTGTTCCATTAACAAATTATTCTTCCTGTTGTAAGACTAGGCTGAAGCCGCCATATCTAAAGATGATGTAGACATGTAAGGAGGCTGTTTAGCCAGGAATCATGTCTAAAATATCCCTTCGGGAGATAGATAAGAAGGAACTAAGTTGTTAAGAAATAAAGTAAAAATGTCACTTAAGTTAGACAAAAGAAGTTGGGCCTGAGCACATGAGAAACCCCTCCCCAAATCCCATCAACAGCTACCAGATATGTAACAAGGCAAGAGTAGTTGCCAGTTTTGTGAATCAACAAAGCAAGAACTTTGGGGGATAAAAGGGGGCCTGAAGCCCGCCTGCTCTTTGAGTCATCTTTGGAACTAGACTTGGTGGCTTTTGTCCCTCTGGCTAGTGCAGGGGTCAGCAACCCGTGGCTCTGGATGTGGCTCTTTGACCCCTCTGCTACGGCTCCCCGTTGAACCGGTAAACTTCTTCTGCAGTTCAGCGATGACGGAAAGGAGGAAGGGCCCGCAGTGCCCAGCAACAGCTTTAAACCTTGCACAGGGGACTTTTGCTGTCCAGAGGACACTTTTCAATCAACGCTGCCAGCGGCACTGCTCCGCTGGAGGAGTAAAGAAGCTCAGGGCAGCGGGAAAAGGGGGCTGGCTCCATCGAACCTCGCACACCCACCCCGGGGGTCAGGCTTGGAGAAAGGCAGAGCGCCCTCGCCAAAGACGCTTGCCCATCAGCCGGTCAACCCACCAGCCCTGCACGCCTTTGCTGCGCTTTGGCCGAGCCCAGCCACTCATTTAAGGAGGGTCTCCCCGCTCGTGTGCACCCTCCTGGCCCCACCACAGCTGGCCAGGGGGTCACATGAGGAGAAAAGGAGGAGGAGGGTCATCTTTGGGGAAGCCTCCACCATGGCTTGTGCTCGCTCCTCAGCCAGCCTGGATTTCCGAAAAGTTGCCAAGAAGAAAGAAAAGGAGTAGCGAAGAGCCCCAAGGAGAGCTCTCTGGGTCGGCCCAGCCTCGGCTTTCCGAGAGAGTGAGAAGAGACATAGAGAGAGAGAGAGATACAGAGATACAGAGAGAGAGAGAAAGAGAGAGGGAGGGAGGAAGAGAGGAGAGAGAGGGGGGAAGGGAGAGAAAGAGAGGAAGGGAGAAAGAGACAGAGGGAGGGAGGGAGGGAGAAAGAGAGGAGAGAGACACAGAGAGAGAGAGAGAGGAGAGAGAGAGAAGAGAGTGACAGAGAGAGACAGACAGAGAGAAAGAGAGGGAGGGAGGGAGAGAGGAGAGAGAAAGGGAAAGAGGGAGGGAGAGAGAGGAGAGAAAGGGGGAGAGAGAGAGAGAAAGAGAGTGACAGGGAAGGAGGGAGGAGGGAGAAAGAGGAGAGAGAGAGAGGAGAGAGAGACAGACAGACGGAGAGAGACAGAGAGAGAGAGAAAGAGAGAAGGAAAGAGAGAGACAGACAGAGACAGAGAGAGAAAAAGGTGAACAACACACCCGAGGCTGGGTGTGGCAAGAGGTGGCTGGGAGGGGTGAGGCGGGGCCAGGCGGGGCAAATAATTTAACAACCTGTTCTCTGCCCTAATGACCAGCTGGGTAGGCATGGCTGGGGGGGTGTCATGTGACTGAGTCGGCGTGGCCAACTCTACGTCACTTGTGTGGGTGGTACCTGTGATGTCGAGTTGGCCACGCCCACCCAGTCACACCAGTTGTTAAATTATTGGCTCCCGGTGTTTTCTTTTCTGTGGGAAACGGATCCAAATGGCTCTTTGAGTGTTTAAGATTGCAGACCCCTGGGCTAGTGCCTGCCAGCCTAGTTGAGAAGGATGTGGGTAAGTGTGGATGAGTGTGTGTATGTGTGAAAGAGAGAAAAAAGCAAATATATAAGTTGTAACCGGTAAAGTTTTGCTGCTATTTTAAATTCACTGGGTCTCTTATGTATTCTAAAGAACCATTTGTCCCTCTGTTCAGTTAAAAGATTTGACTATGGCTACTTTCCAGGGCTGTGAATGTGTGAATGAATGACCATACGCTGAACCTGGGATCACCCGTGTAATACTGTCAGGAAATTTCTCCTTAGTTCAGATTGGATCTCTCTTTAACAAGCTTCCACCCATTGCTTCTTGTCCTGGTCTCAGGTGCTTTGGAGAATAAGTACACCCCCTCTTCCCTGTGAGAGGCCCTCAAGTACTGGAAGACAGCCATCATGTCATCCCTAATTCTTGTTTTCATTAAGCTAGACATACCTAGTTTCCTTAATCATTCATCACAGGGCTTAGCCTCTAGAACCCTTATCAACTTTGTTGCTCTTCTCTACATACTTTCTAGGATCTCAGCATCTTTTTTGTAGCATGGGAACCAGAGCTGGATGCAGTATTCTAGGTATGGCCTCAGTAGTGCAGTATAGAACAGTACTAACATTTCTCATAATCCTTATGCTATCCCTCTTTGATGCAGCCTAGGACTGCATTGACCTTTTTGGCAGCTGCAGTATACTGCTGGCTCATACTTTAGTGATGTCCACTATAACACTAAGATCCCCCTCATGGTAGCTGTTGCACCAGGTACTGCCTATTCTATATCTCTGCATTTGATGTTTCCTGTCTAGGTGCAGGACCTTGCTTTTCTCACCATTGAATTGCATCTTGTTGGATAGGGTCCAATGCTCAAGTCTGTCAAAATCCTTCTGAATCATGAGTCTATCTTCCAAAGTGTTGAAAATTCCCTCCAGTTTGGTGTCATCTGTAAATTTGATGAGTTCCCCTTCTACCCCCTAGGGTCAACTAGGTCATTTATGAAATATTGAAAAGCACTGGGCCAAGACAGAATCTTGAGGTACCCCACTGCATGTTTCCCTCCATGAAGATGTAGTTCTATTAAAGACTACACATAGAGTGTAGTTGGTCAGCCAATTGTGAATCCATCTGGTGGTAGTACTGTCTATCTCACATTAGCCTACCTTATCAATTAGTAGGCTGTGGTCTACTTTGTCAAATGCCTTACTGAAGTCCTAGTAAACTATATCCCCAGTATTTCCAGATCAAGTAATTTAGTTACTTTATCAAAGAAGGAAATGAGGTTTGTCTGGCATGATCTGTTATTAATGAACTCATTTGTTCATTTCTAAACACTCACAAATTGCTGCTTGATTATCTTTTCCAGGATTTCCTCAGGTATTGATGTCAAGCTGATTGGTCTGTAGTTTCCTGGATCCACTTTTTATCTGTTCTTGAAGATTGGAACCACATCAGCCTTTTTCCAGTCCTCTGGCAAGTCCCCCATGTTCCAGGAGCTCTGAAAGATTTTGTTCATGGGTTCCAGGATCACATCTGCCAGCTTTTTCAGTACCCTGGGATATAAACCATCTGATTCTGGTGATTTGATATTGTCAAGTGGATAGGTGTTTTTTAATCAATTTCTTACCTATTTTGACATGCATCCTGTTCTATCTTCCACTGTGCTATTTTTGAAGGGTTTGGCTATTTTTTTCTTTTTGCATAAAGACAGATGTAAAGAAGGAATTAAACAACTCCACTTTCTCCCTGTTGCCCATCATCTTCTTGCCATATTCTCCCATTAGTAGACTGATCATTTCCTTGAGTTTTTTTCTTGTTCCTTACATATTGAAAGAACCTTTTTTTGTTGTTATTTTTGAGCATTTGTTGCAAATTTTAATTCATTCTGAGCCTTCCTGATTCCATGCCTGCAGATTCAGGCTATTGTTGGTATTCTGTTTTAGTTAATATGCCCCTTTTTCCATTTTTTTTATACTTGTCCTTGTCTCTCAGTTTGTCAGAGAGCTCTGTGTGCACTATGCCAGTCTTGTCTGGTACCTTTTGTTTTTCTTTCTCTGTGGTACTGTTTTTGTTTGGGCCTTTAGTATTTCATTTTTCAGAGTTTCCCATGTGTCCTAAAGTGCTTTTCCTTCTAGGTTTTCCATCCATGGAATACTTCCTAATCCTTCTCTTAGTTTGTTGAAGTCAAGCGCTCTTAAAATCTAAAACGCTAGTTAGACTTTGTTCAGTTACCTGTGCCTGCATTATGGTGAATTCTAATATGACATGATAACTTTCCCCCCACAACTTCCACTCCCTCAATCATTTCATCCCTATTAGTTAGGATTAAGTCCATTATAGCTGATTCTCTAGTTCTCATCTCCACCTTTTGGGAGACAAAGTTCTCAGCTGGCCATGTCAGAACCTATTTGATCTCCCACTCGCTGCAGAGTTTGTTTCCCAGTTGCTGTCATAGTAGTTAAAGTCCCTCATTTCTACAGTGGTGTGTTTCCTGCACACTTTGGCTAACTGATTAGCAAAGAATTCATCTATTTCCTCCACGTAGTTGGGTGGTCTGCAGTACACTCCAATGGTAATGCCATTTATTTTTCCTCTGATATTTACCCAAATGTTTTCAAGAAGGCTTTCATCTCTTGTAATGTGCATTTCTGTTGATGTGCATAATTATTTACATATAATGCAATTCCTCCTTCCCTTTTTGAGATGGTTCTGTTCAGGGGTGGGTTCTAACTTACCTCACTGCCGGTTCGCTTCCTCCCGCGCCACGTGGCCACGCCACATGGCCGCGCGCGTGCTTTACATGGGTGCGGGCGCGCTTCACATGCGCGTGCACACGCGCATGCGCAGTACAAAAAATAAAAAAATAAAAAAACCCCAAAACAAGATGGCGACGCATGCGCAGTGCCAGGAACTCGGCTTCTGCGCATGCGCAGAATTTTTTTAAAAAAAATTCAAAAAAAAGATGGCGCCCCCGGACCGGCACCGACTGAACCAGATCCATGACATCATCATGACATCACTAGCGGGTCGCTACCAGTTCGGGTGAACTGGTCCTAACCGGGAGGAACCCACCTCTGGTTCTGTTACTTCTGTACAATTTTTATTCTTCTAGCAGTATGTTCCAGTCATGGGTTTCATCCCACCAAGTTTCAGTAAACAAGGGCTATCTATACAGACCTTCAACACGAACCTTAAATATAGAGTAGGATAATAGAGCTACATAGAGACCAACATTTCTATTTCTGCTGCTATCTAGTGATTGTGCAGATTGCACAGCCTAAATATAGTAGGCCTAAGAGGTGGATGATACAACATATGCTTACTTTTCTTCAGTTTCAGTTACTATAATTTTCAGGACTCTCTCTATGATGGTGGATGGAAAGGAAGATATCACCCATTCAAAGTAATCTACCCCACCACCATCATCACTTTGGGTGCTTCCTAGCATGGCTTGTTTGAAAGGGGGAATGTAGGATTTAGTGACTGGCAGACCTGTTTCCAAATTACAATGATCCTTGTGATCAGACTATACTCCTTTGACCATCAAAATCTTGTGAGAGTGGTAGTGAAAGTACTGGAGAAAGCTATATTCAGTTGCTCAAATCTTGTTGCTAGTAAATCATTAGATATTGGAATTCAAAAACATGTGGATTTACTTCCTGATTTTTATGGAAAAGTTGTCTCTGTTACTTCTCCCCATCGTCTGTTTCTGACGGTCATTTCCAAATCATTAACAAGCACTGTTATTACTTGTTATAACCCTTTCTCTTTGTAGTAAAACCTTATAATTTTCCTAAAAAAATCTTCACTAGAGAACATATTTAAGTTTGGTAAAAGGCTATTTAAGGTCATTGTTAATTCCACCTAATGTCATTATTAAAGTAGTGTAATAACCAAGTCTTTCTTTTTTTCCAGGAAAATATCTAGACTTCAGTTCAGTAAAGTGAAAGTTGAAGATACAGGAGAATATGGTTGTGAAGCAGAGAATGTCCTGGGAACAGACACTGCCACAGGCAGTCTCATAGTCAGAAGTGGTAAGTTATAATATTGAATCAAAATGATATATTTAGTTTCAACTGGCTTTTACAATTGGTGGAAGATGCCTTGAGGGCAGTGGTGGGATTCATCCAGTTCACACCGGTTCAACCGAACCGGTTGTTAACTTTTTGCACAGTTGGCAAATCGGCTGATTCCACCACTAGCTGGCCCCTCCCCTCCCAGTCACTCCTCACCTGGCCTGAGAAGGTAAGGGCCACGGTGGGGGAGGGAGACTCACTCCAGGTGGGGCTGGAAATCTCCGCCGTAGAGGGTGGTACAAGAAGTGGTGCAAGAAGTAGCACAGCCCTCACTGGCGGAAGCGAGGTAATGGCGCTGTTGCGCCAAAGTGAGGCAGCGCAGGCGGCCAGTGGTGGTGATCGCCAGAGTCTTAGTGTGGGAGTGAAGCACCCCTGTACTTGCCTTTGTGCAGCAACAGCATTCTGCCTTCATCGCAGTACATTTGCGCTCAAGGCAGCACTCACCTCTCGCTGCTTTGGGCTCGGGGCTATAAGCTGCTTCGGGCTCAGAGCTGTTGCCGCCTCCATGGCCTGCCCACTGCTCTCACAGCGCCTTGCGCAGCACAGTGAAATTTAGTGCGCTTCACAATGGGGGAGACGGGGTCCCCGCCTCCTCCTGGAGCCCATTATGATGTGGAGCCACAATGCGACCCTTCCCGACTTGCCCCTAGCAACAGGACGCGGCTTACAGCTCCGAGCCCGAAGCAGCGGGAGGCCAGGGCCAG
>QLTV01003124.1:1343109-1353504 GCA_003457575.1 Thermophis baileyi
TGAAGCTTAGAAATTGAATGGCAGTATTATTATGTATGATTAAATAATATGGTGAGTTGCATTAGAGCAATATATTAAAACATGGAATAATTAAATAATGATAACTATAATGTAATATAAATGTGTATTATTATTAGAAATATATAAGTTGGTTGAATGTAATAACTATGATCAATTTTACTAGTTCTATTTGTATTAGAATGTATGACACCCAAGGTGCCACACTGTTCATGCATTGATATGTATATGTAAAACAAAATAAAAAACTTGAAACAAAAAAAAAAGAAAGTGGGTGGGCATACTTGGGCTACAAAATGCCAAGCTAAAGAGACAAATTAAGAAAGTATATAGGGGACCCAGGTTCAAGTCTCTGCCCTCCCAAACTTGTCAGGATCACAATAAAATTAGTACATGCCACAGAAACTTCAAGCCTGGTGCCATGTTACTAAGCCTTATTATCATGAGAGAAAACTATAATGAATTGGAAGGAGCATCCACACCCTTACCTCCTATTTTTTTAAATCTTACTATCAGTGAGCAATCATGTGCCTTGGCCACTCCGAAGCAATGCAAGAGACTCCTGTCCAAAGGTGCTTTTTCAAGAGGCAACTGGACTTTCTGGAAACCAAGAATGGATGACGGAAGAATCCTCATAGACAAGACACTCCTGTGCTCAGTGAACTGACAAAGCACCCTTTCCCACCCAGGAGAAGCAATCGTTAGATCCATTTGCACCACTTAAAGATACCAGCTGGTCTCACACACCTCACAAGATATCCTAAGGAAATCATCCAGATTTAAGGAAAGATCACATGCCCCCAGAAAGGCAGTAAAAAAATCAGACAGAGTGCCAAGCTTGCATCCTTCCACTTGGAAGTACACCCCAAAAGGACAGTCCCAGGAACCAGTAAAGCAGTGTAAAAAGCTTAAAACAACCCTTCCCCTTTAAGAAAGTCAAGCCCCTAATAAAGCAAAGANAGCCTCCAGAGAAGCGGCTCTGGCTAGTCCGGGCCAAGAACCATTAGCTGTTACAATGTAACAAGGCTTAACCAGAGAGGCAGTTTCTGAAAATACTTAAGCGGGGCAATAAAGATAAGGATTAGGCTAGAAACAACACACAGAGGCACACCAGAATGTCTCCTTCCTGCTTTCCTGACAGGATTAACTCTGTAAATTAACTCTGGGAAAAACAAGAGGCTGTTTCTTCCAACAGCCGGTTCGCCGAACTGCTCAGAAAGTTAGCTAATGGTTCTCCCAAACTAGTGCGAACCGGCTGAGTCCCACCACTGCTTATTCCCCCCCCCACCCATCTTTGGGGTAGAAGATTGGTAGCATCTATCCTCCAAAAGTTGCCTCGTTTGGCATTTATTTCTGTAACAATGCAAGAAAAACAAGCTTCTCATACTCCTTGCTATGTTTCTGGTGATTAAAAGGTCAAAATACAAATATCAAAATAATTTTGATAGTGCTATCTATTCTATACTATGTAGTGTAGAAGTGTGATGATTAAAAGTTTTTACCCATCCACCACCAAATAGGAAGTTGCCATATCTCCTCCCCATAGGAGAGATTAAACAAGATCAAACTTTATTATTAAAAAAAACGATAAAATAAATATACCCATTTCAGCTATTAAAATTTAGACATTCAAAAGGAAATTATAATTATAGAGCTATCCAGATCATAATAATATAAGAGCCTGCAAATTATTCAACAACAAAACCCAAGAAAATCCAGCTGTAGACAGATCACAAGGTATGCTGGTCTGCTATAAATCAGAGTGCATTCTAGAGTCCAATATTTTCTTCACTTCATAATGTGTTTCCCCTTGTACTACAATTGGCCTGGGAGCTGGTTGATCTCTTGGTCTTATCTGCCAGCTAGGTGCTAGTTTCAGCAAGCTGCTATGAAACACCGGATGCACCTTCCCTAAGAAGCGGGGAAGGTTAAGCTGTACAGTTACTGGATTGATTACTTTCACTATGGGGAATAGTCCTAGGAATTTTCCTAGTTTCTTGTAGGTAATAGTGGACAGATAGACCCAGTCTCCCACTTTAAAGGGGGCTTGAAGAGATCGGTGTTTGTCTGCTTGCCGTTTGTATTTCTCTGCGGCTTGGGTGAGGGCTCGTTTGGAATTTTCCCACCCCTGTTTTAACGAGTCCATCCATTCGGTTAGGGTCATTGAGGATGGAGGCTCTCTGGGTAACTCAGGCATGGGCACGAAGTCCATTCCACTAGTGATTTGGAAAGGGGTTATCCCGGTGCTGCTGTGGACCACATTGTTGTACACTACTTCCGCGAATGGTAGCAAATCCGCCCAATTGTCTTGTTGATAACCCACATAGCATCTCAGGTACTGCTCCACCATTGCATTTGCTCATTCCGCAGCTCCATTCGTGTTTGGATGAAAAGCCGAGTTCAGTCCTTGAGAGGATCCAATGGATTGTAGGAACTCCTTCCAGAACTTTGCTGTGAATTGGACTCCTCGGTTAGAAATGACTCAGCGAGGCACTCCATGCAGTCTGTAGATATGCTTGATGAACATTCACGCCAGTTTTTTAGCCGAGGGTAATCTGGAGCAAGCGATGAAATGAGCTTACTTAGAGAATAGATCTATCACTGTCCAAATGATGGTGTTCACTCTTGAGGAGTTCAACTATAAAATCCATGGTGATCTCCTCCCATGGTTGGCTGGGGTCAGCTACCAATTGGAGTAAACCAGGGAGTTTTCCTGGTCTTGTTTTCATGGCCACACAAGTGGAGCAGCTTTTTACATAGTCCTCCACGTCTGCTTTCATTTTTGGCCACCAATATTGTCTCTTTGGTAAGTGAAGGGTTTTCAAAAACCCAAAGTGACCAGCCAACCAGGAGTCGTGACTACGCTGTAGTACCTGTAGTACCTTAGGCTGGCTGGGACATACAGTTTAGATCCCTTCCAAGCTAACCCATCCTGCAGGTTTAGGGTGCCTTGGTTGTCCTTAATCCACTGGTCAGCGGGGAGTGCGGACTTAAGGGCTATGGTTATCGGGTCTCCTTTTGGGTCGTCTCGATTCCGGGTTTGGCTTCTAGTAGTGACTTGAGCTGCTGGTTGCGAAGGGGGTATGACTGCATGCACTATTTCCTCCCATCGGCTGTTTCTCGATAAAGCATCAGCTAGCTTGTTTTTTTCTCCTGGAATGTGTTTTAGCACAAAATTGAACCGCTTGAAGTATTGCGCCCAGCGGACTTGTTTAGGGGACACCTTCCTAGGAGTCTTTAATGCCTCTAGGTTCTTGTGGTCGGTCCAGACCTCAAAGTGCATGCTGCTGCCTTCTAAAAAGTGTCGCCAAGAGAGGAGAACCCATCTGACTGCATAGGCCTCTTTCTCCCATATGGCCCATTGCCGTTCTATGTCTGTGAGTTTTTTGGACACGTAGGCGCAAGGCTGCAGTTGGCCCTGAGGATTTTCCTGTAGAAGCACTGTGGCGACTGCAACATCACTGGCATCGGCCTGCACTATGAACGGTCATTCGGGGTCAGGGTGTCATAGGATTGGTTCCTTGGAAAATAGTCCCTTTAACTTTTCAAATGCCCATTGACAGTCAAGGGTCCAGTTTAAGGGTTGGTTGGGCTGGGGCTTTGGGCCAATTCCTTTCATCTTTAATAGCTCAGTGAGTGGCAGAGCTATCTCAGCGAACACAGGAATGAACTGCCGGTAAAAATTTGCAAAGCCTAAGAAACTTTGAAGTTGCTTGCGGGTGTGAGGGGGCTGCCAATCTAATACTGCCTTAACTTTTCCTGGGTCCATTTCAACCCCCTCATTTGACACTCGGTAGCCCAGGTAGTCTAGAGAGGTCTTGTGGAACTCACATTTTGACAGCTTAGCGTAGAGCTTAGCGGCTAGGAGTTTTCTCAAAACTTGTCGTTCTAGTTTGACGTCTTCCTCCATAGTTTCGCTAAAGATAAGAATGTTGTCCAAATACACTAGAACTCCTTTGTATAGGTGCTCATGCAGCACCTTGTTAATGAGTTGCATGAACACTGCAGGGGCTCCCTGTAGCCCAAACGGCATGACTTTAAACTGGAAGCTGCCTAATGGGCAATTGAATGCTGTTTTCCATTCATCACCTTCCTTGATCCGCATGCGGTAGTAGGCTTCTCTGAGGTCAAGTTTGGTAAACACCTTTCCCTTTGCCAGCATGTCCTTCATGAGGGGGAGGGGGTATATGTTTTCCACGCACACAGCATTTATTCTGCAGAAATCAACACAAAGCCTCACACCCCCCCCCGTCTTTTTTCTCTTTAAAAAGTACGGGGGCTGCGACCTTAGATTTAGTGGGCTGGATAAATCCTCTCGCTAAGTTTGCGTCAATGTATTTCCTCAATTCACCCATCTCCTTAGGGGTCATGGAATACATTTTTGGCTTAGGCAGCTTTGCCCCTGGCACAAATTCTGTTGTGCAGTCCGTGGGTCGATGTGGGGGCAGCATATTGCATTCATCTTTGCTGAAAACTTCTGCTAAGGCTCTGTACTCTTTGGGTATTCTCAGGCAGCCAGGCAGAGCCTCCGTGGTGGAGGCTACTCCTTCTCTTTGGCTGAGGTTGTGTGGTCCTAAAGAGGGCTGGTTCTCGGTTTGCGGGAGGGGGGGAAGCTGTCTGATGCCCACTTTTAGCTTCCGATAGCTGTCTTCCCATGTGATAGTTGGGGCCCACTTGTCTAGCCAGGACAGACTGAGGTTGAGTGACTTGGTCATTTTTGGGGCAACAACGAATCATATAATTTCCCAGTGGCACCCCATTTCCAGTCTTACAGGTTTGGTGACTAAGGTTGTGGGTGTACCACCCACTAGTGATCCATCCACCTACTCAAACCGGATGGGGCGGCTCAAAGTTCTCATCTCTATCCTTAGATCCTGCACGGTTTGGGAGCTGATCAAGCACTTGGTGCAACCAGTGTCTATTATGGCCTCTAGGTCCTCATGGGTGCCTGTCCTGGGTGAGACTTTATGGCAAAGGGACGGATGCCTTCACTTACCATTGGGTCCTCCTCACCACTTCCGCTGGTGTCGGTGGCCTCTGGAGCCGGAGTTCCTCCCTCCTGGTACAGTGGAGGGGGGGACCTCCACGGCTTGCCAAACGAATTTGCCTTTGTCTTCCGGCTTTCTGGGAGTTCTCCTCAATCTTGCAGCCGCTAGTGTTTGTGCCTGAGGGACCGGAGCCGGTGTGAGGCATTCGGAGGCTGGGTGGCCCAGTTGGCCACATCTGAAGCACTTTATAATGGGTGTGGCTGCCGGTCTCGTCTCCACTGCCTGCTTAGTGGCAACTTCACATCCCAATGGTTGTTTGGGGGCCTTTTCCGGTGTGGATCTTCGGTGGGGGTGAATCTCTAAGTCCATAGTCACCACCATCCGATACCAGTCTTGGATCCAGTTTGGTACTCCCCTATAGGGGCATGCTTGCCTAAGGTCCTGATCCAGGGTCTCTTTGAAGTAGTGGATGAAGAGTTGTTCAGGCCAGTCCCGTAGTTTGCCAGCTACTCTTCTAAACTCCCACACAAACTCCTTGGGGGGGCCGGCTGCGCTGCTTCAATCCCTTGATTTCTGCTTCAGCTTCCTCTTGGTTGGCTGTGTCCTCGAACTGGGCCCTTAGTGACTGCACGAACTCACCCGCATCTTGTAATTCGGGTGCTCCTTCGTCATGGAGTTGGGCAATCCAGTATGCTGCTTCCCCCTCCCTCATATTGTCTGCAATGGCTGAGATCATCTCCTGGTCTGATCGGTATTGAGCTCCATAATGATCAATGTGGGCCCAGATGCGGTTTAGAAAGTAAGCTAGCTTCCCCGGGGTGCTGTCAAAGGTAGCCAGGAACGGTGGTGGGGCAGATGCGGCTGGTGTTGCTGCGGCTGGTGGAACCAGTGGTTGGGCCGGAGCCGGCATCCACTGGCATTGAATCCACCCCTGGCCTGGGTAGAAGGCCCATCCCGGAGGGATTTGGTCGACTGACGGCAGTCTGTGGGGTGCTGGTGGAGGAGGATGGGTGGGCCTCAGTAACCCCATCATTCCTCCCCGGTTGCCCAGGCTTGAGTGCCCCAGGGGTCCAGGGTGTTGGCCAGTCACTGCACCCTGCTGGGCTGTTGCGCCGACGGATCGGATTCGAGGGGGAAGGCTGAATCTTGGCCCGCTCAGGGCTGAGTGGAATGAAGCTGAGGTCCCACTTTGAACCGCCATGCTCCCTTGTCCTGGAAAGTGGAACGTAAGCTGGGCTAGGCTCCAACCTGGCTGGATTGAGTATGGGGGAGCTTGGGCGGCGGGCCCCACACTCAACTGGCCAAATCTCTCGGGTAGCCCAGCAAGCGACTGGCTTCGTGAAGATGGTTGGAGTACCCATTCCCTGGACTCCCTGAGCTCCAGGGGTTTCGTTGTCCTCCACTCGAAGACTGTTATGCGTTCAGGATGGCCTAATGTCCGTGGAGGCACTTGGGTCATCGCTGCAGCTTCCAATCCTAGTGAGGCTGCTGATCCAGTTTCCCTTACCTGTCAGGACCGGGCCGGTCTGTTGGGATTGCCACAGCGCTGGCTCCTTGGGCCAGGCACCCCTCTGGAGCTCTGCCTCCACTGCTTCAGCTTCGGCGACCGCCGCCATCGATGGATAGCATATGGCCCCACAAACATTCTTAGAAACGGACCCGGTGGCTCCCTCAGGGGTCATTGTTACTTGCTCCATCTTCCCTGAGTCTTTGCGCTTCCTGGTAGATCAGGGTGCGGCCGGGGCTCAGGACCCCGGACAGCGACACCACTTTGTGGGAAACTGCTGGAAATTTTTCTTTTTTAAAAGTAGATTCGGGTTAATGTCAGTGTTCCAACTAACTCCTCATTGCAATTCAGAACTCCAAGACAAAGTCCATCAAAGTAAGATTTTATTAGAGAAGTCATATTGGCACATCTGGGGAAAACCCGAATCTGAAATCCCACGTTTTCCCCCACCCACACTAAAACTTACACCCTGTCCTGTCCAATGACATTCACACCACATCGCCCAATCAATCCCCTGTCTCAGCTGCCACCAAACTTCATTCACTCCCCTCCAGGTGTCAGCAGGCCAACCTTGATCTCATGTGAAAGAATGTTGTTATGATTTACTCCCTTCGCTACTCTCCCATTCCCACTGTGGCAGCCCTGTAAAGTCTGACCAAAGATGGATCCAGGGCTGACAGCCTCTTTACCAGCTCTATCTGAATATAATCTAGAAAAAAAGAACTTTCTTTTTTCAGTTAGTTTCTCTACAGATTTATTATTATGTTTTCTAATCTAAATTTTCTAATATATTTAATGTTTATGTTTCATGGCTATTCAGTGGCAAATAATCTCAGATGATATTATCCTTTTCTTTAAAATTTTAGCTTATTTCTCTGTCAAATATTAGCATCAGTGCAAATTTTTGAGGTCAATCACGATTAAATAAGACAATTCTCTCTAAAATGTCTATTATTTTTTCAGTTCATTGTCCCTCTGGAAATGCTGCCCATGCAATGCATGAGACAGCTTACTTTATATGATCCTTTCTGGTTCTGCCATCTTACAGCTAAGATGTTCACTTGATGCCAAGGAATGTCCCAAGTCTCTTAACAGAAATCTCCTTAAATTGAACTGCTGTTATGAACTGCTGTTTTCACAAAGACTGATTTCCTGATATGTCTTCCAAACCAAATGGTAGTTCTTCTGTCATGGTGGCTTTTTAAAAAAAGTTTTAATCCCCTTTGATCACCTCCTTATAGCAGCCCAAGTTGCTATTACAGAATTGTAGTTTGATGTGTCTGTGGTGTAGGTGTGAGAGAATAATAGAACAACAGAACTGGAAAGGACAATTTAGGCATGAGGCCTTCACTCTGGAAACTTCAGAGAATGCTCTTGTGGGGCCTTGCAGCCTCCCAAAAAAGTAGGAAGGCATGTATGCCCCATTCTTGTACAATTTTTGGAGGTCCAGAGGCCTTGTGAGAGCAAGGCCCCCTCACACAACTTCCAGAGGTTTCAGAGGTCACATGAGAGCACACACCACATTGTCATATAGCCTCTGCAGCGGCAGAAAGCCTCAGTCAGAAAAGCAAAACAGGACGTGCAGAAAACTAAGCAAGAATAGGACGTGTTGGCATATCACCAAAAATGACGTTGTGTATCACTTATGACATGTTTGTCATAGGTTCACCATCACTGGTTTAGGCTCTAAAGCAGGAATCCAAATTCAAGCATCCCAGAGTAATGGCTCCCTAGCTTCTGCCTGAACATTTCCAATGAAGAGAAGATCTCTAACTATTGGGGTGATAGGGCCCATTATCAGCTTGTGTTATAAATAGGATTTTTTTCTCCTAACAGGCATTACTTGTATTTATAACATCCTTTCAATTACATCATATTTTCTCAAGGTGAAGCATTCCTATGTCCTTCAAATGTTGTTGTAGGCCATAGTCCATCTCTGAATTCTTCTTGGGGGTGGAAAGGAGAGTGTTCTTTAAATAGTGCCTTGATTATTTGGGTAATATGTCAGTACCAAAGATATTTCAGGTTTTCAATCCAATTTTATCTAGCTAATTTTTTTTTTTTTATAAAACACTGGATTTTTATTTGTTTCCATTTGTACTGTATAATTTATTACACTTTTTGTAGTCCTTGTAAGATGGCCTAAAAATTGCTGAAGCGCAAAATATAAATTCTATTTATAAATATAAATAGAAGTAAATAAATGAAATGTAGCATACTTAAGAAATCAAAAGGCAAAATAATGATGTAACACATCTCCTTTTCTTCACAGTAACCACAACTCTGCCTTCTGGGCCTGGACATACTAGACAATGCAATGAAACCGTGAAATCCTACTGTGTGAATGGTGGAGTGTGCTATTATATTGAAGGCATAAATCAGCTATCATGTAGGTAAGAGAAAATGTTTCTTTTCTCCAATTCAAAGGTATCTTTGCAGTTCAATAGAATAAATGTTATATGCAAAAGTACAATGTTGTATTGGTGGGTATTTGGCGAGAAAATTAGTTAAGAGGAGATGCTGGCTGTAATGACATTGCTACTGTTTCCATTACTTTCAGTTTTGTTTAGATCAATGCTATAGAAAGTTTCTTTCTCAATCCATTTGTTCTGGATCATTAAAAACAATGTTCCACTTTCTCCCCCATCTCCATGTTCTTTCTCCAACTCAAGGGTGGCCTGTTTCCCTTTCCTCTACAACCTAGCTACCTGCAATAGCATCATCTTTCTAACAAAAAAAACCTCCTTGATTATTCATAGACCAGTCCCACTCCATAGTTCAGCCCAAATTTCTGGACTGTAAAATTTGGATGGGCACTAGATGGAAGCAGAGAGATACTGTACAGAAAGTCCTCCCTCTTTTCTGCTATCCTTTGGCAATCTTTTTGCAGTCCAAATTTGGTTGCCCAGTCACTGTCATAATCAAAATAGCACAATAGCACAACAAAGGTATCAGCAAAAGACATTGGTTTCTTTTATTTCTACTTTTATTTATCTATAATTAACATTAGTAATTATGAAATAAAATGAGGGAAAAATAAGAAACATAATAATTCCAGGTTTTATAGGGAAAAGAATGAAACACTTTTGCCTCTAAATTTCTGATTAGAAATGCATCTAATGTAACTGAAAACGAAAGCTGCCATTTCTTGAGGCTTCCCATAAGATAGGTGTTTGAAAAGTAAGTGTACAAATAGGATTCAGGATACACTTCATTGCAATTTTCTGTTGCTGAGGGTTCTAACAGCAGTTATGGCTGGTGTTCCTAGCTTGTTTTTTAGAGAGATGGTCAAGTAAAAATCTATGGAGAGTGATGCTGAGATTCTCTGTAAGTGTTTCTAGGGGTAGAACCCAAAATTTATTTCCAAGTGGGCTTGAATAAAGTTGCATAGTGAATCATTTGTGTTAGATAGTGGGTAGAGATGACAGGAGACAGACTTCCAAAGCAGCTCTTTATTTCAGCTCTTGTATCAGCAACCAGCAAAGAGCAGTCTGACAGCTTGCCCTTTTATAGGGAGCTGTCAGACAGACCAGCCAATAGCGTTTGAGCTTTTTCCCGCTCAAACGCTGGACCTGGTTGGAACCATGTAACACAGTTTAAACAGTTAGAACATAACACCCCTCCCCTCCTGGATGGAGCTGTCCAGCATACGTAATCACGCAGGTAGGCGGGGCGTTATGAAGCCCTACTAGACCTGCGCAATTCAGATGGCGGTGAGGCAGCGGACTGTGCGGCCAGGTGGGCGTTTTGCTAGACCTGCGCAATTCAGTTGGTGGTGAGGCAGCGGCCTGTGCGGACAGGTCTGCTGCCGCTCCGGGGCTCGAGCATGGAAGCTCCTGGAAGGTACTGGGTGTGGCCTCCACGGCCGAACGGCCGAAGGGA
>QLTV01003124.1:1356334-1384006 GCA_003457575.1 Thermophis baileyi
GGAAGATGTCTGCCTGGCTGGTTGAAAGTGCTGAAGAAGCTAGTCACAGTTCTCCTGGCCCAAGCCCTCGTCGCCACTGTTAGATAGTGGGTAGAGATGACAGGAGACAGACTTCCAAAGCAGCTCTTTATTTCAGCTCTTGTATCAGCAACCAGCAAAGAGCAGTCTGACAGCTTGCCCTTTTATAGGGAGCTGTCAGACAGACCAGCCAATAGCGTTTGAGCTTTTTCCCGCTCAAACGCTGGACCTGGTTGGAACCATGTAACACAGTTTAAACAGTTAGAACATAACAATTTGGAGATTATATTTTTCTGGCTGGTCATTTATCAGGATATTTGTCTTCTGGTTGATAGTAATAGCAGAATTATATACCGCTTAACAGTGCTTTACAGCCCTCTCTAAGTGGTTTACAAGTCAGCATATTGCCCCCAACAATCTTATATACCTCTTTTACTAAGATTATTGCCAAACTCACAGTGCATTTTGGATCAGATCAAAGGATAATGCAATCCTCTTTCACTTCCATTAAATTGAGTCAGAATAAGAAAAAAATTAATATATAAATAAATAGTTTGTTTTAAACCAATGAATGGAAATTCTTTTCTGCAACCTTGCCATACGTTTTCAAATTGTTTTTTTCTCTGCCTCATTATATCATTTTGTCAAAATGTCCAGCTTTACTTCTTTTTATTTTCTTACCCCTCACAATTAATTGATGTGCCCAATTATTGCAAATCTGCCTAGAAAGCTAATGTTATTCACAAAATTAGTATTTTCAACAACTTTTTAATGGCAATATTAGTAAATTGGTTAGTTCTTATGCTTCTTTGAAATGCTAAAAGTCATGGTGCAAATTAAGAAATGACTTTCTATGGTCAACCAGTTTTTAAAGGTTTCTTGAATGTGATCTCATATTAAATATTTTTTAATGATGTTTCTGTATGGGAGATGGGCTTGATACAGTTTAAAGTAAGTTTGATATACATTGATAGGAGAAATTATATTAAAAATTTCCTCAAATACTCTAAAATGAGAGATGCAAAAGATTAACCAAGAACAGGTTTCCAAATTGTTTGATAACAATGTCATGCCCAAAAATGTAGAAGACCATAGGAATATGAAAAATGCTTGGAAAGGTTTGAAGATAATCAACAGGCATTGTAAAGGATTCTCAATGTTTCTGAGGAGCCTATAAAGTTCTGATCTGGCATTATGACATGAAATTCATTCAGCTCAAAGGTATTAAATAAAAAGAATCAAGGCAAAGATCTAACTGAGCCACAGGTAGAGGACAGATAGCCTCTTAGTTACATTTAAATGTAATCATTGAAGAACGCGTTTAAAAAAATATTTAATATTGTGCAGTCACTCCTGATTGATATGTTTGACTGATGCCATAGTTATTGTTCTTCTCCTCAATTGATCATTAACTTGGAGTGTAATACTGAGAAATCATCACTTTATTATATGATTTATAATTAGCTAGGACATATCATTAATCCAGGATAGATCTCACTGATGAGCACCTCTGGGCAGCTTACAACATTGTAAAAACAAGTACAAAACATTAAAATATTAAATATTAAAATAAACAGTTTAAATAAATTAAAGATCAACATTATAGGAAATAATGTCATAGGAGGATCAGCTAGTGAGTAGAAACGGAATAGAACTAAACAGAACTATTTTTCCAGAACATTTTTTCACAAGCTATTATCCTCACTTACCAGAACCACTAATTTGATAGAATCTTACAGCAGGTAAACTTGATGTTCAGCTTTCATGATTTTCAAGTAACTCCTCATCCTTTTTGATCTGCTTGATCAGTTTGCAAAAAACTGATTGACTCCTGCAATTTTAGACTGAATTTCTTCTCATAATCTGATGATATCATTAATTTACCCAGTTGTTATATACATGCTATTTCCTTTAGGTAGCTCCATAGAATTTGAGTGGTTTTGTCACTCACACTGTACTGGAATAGAACCATCTCCCTGAAATGCTTTCCAAATTGAGCCTGGAAGCAGGTTATATGTGGAAATATGAAAGAGTTTAATGGAAGTGTGAAGATGTGCTTGAAAGCAATTTGCTGAGTGTTTATAATTCATTATTAACAATACTAATTTATTTTAATTGATAGAATTGGGTCAAAGAATGCTTGATCCTATTTTTGGTACACCCATTTCATTTCATTTTCCTCACCACCTCTACTTTTATACTGTAGTTGTATTGTGAATGTATTAATTTATGTCAGCAGGGGATTTATAGGATTTTAGAGCAGCAGAAGGCGAGCATCTATTTTGTTGAGTCTGAGATTGTTTTTGAGAGAAATTGTTTTTCTGTTCACTTGCATATTTATAATAAAAAGTTGTTATGAAAAATTCCAGCAAAAAAAAATTCCATAAAGAAAGCTAAGTAATCTTCTGAATTTCTAACCTCCTACCACAATGAAGAAAGGACATTTGGAACACCACAAATATAATATTTTCGTATATTTAAAAAAAATAACATTGTCTTATTCATTGCTTTCAGTGAAATTTATGAAAGACATAAAACTTGGTTGGTTTTATAATACAAATGTGTTCCATTATCTATTCAATTAACTGTTTTGTTTTGATTCTGGAGCCTGCCAAAGGAATCAATATAGCTCTCATTATCCATCTCTGAAATTCAGAGCAAAATTTGCTTGACATGGAACATGCACTGTGGCTTATGGGTAGGTTTGTCTGTGAGGATTTGCTTTGGTTCCATATCATTCTGCCATGTGAGTTCTCATAGGTCAGCAGAGAATGCCTTAGAGTAAAAAGAAAAGGAAGCAATAGAGACTCAAACAAAGTTGTCAATGAGCTTTCTTTTGATGTATTTTCTTTTGAAAATACCTCCAAAGAAAGAATATATTATTTATATACTTAATAATTTATATACTTAAATCCTTAAAAATATTTAGTCAGAGTAGCGAAATGTTTCTATATATCTCCACTGTCATGGAATTTCTATTAAAAAGACATATTAAGTGGATTTGAACATTGCCTCCAAAGAAGACATTTTCATGAAAATTTTTAATTTTTAATATAGGATTGCATACCTATATACTGTGTGAACTGGGGTAGATTTGTACAAACACTTCCAGAATTGTGAACCACTTTCTGTAACTAGCTACTTCAAGAACCTTGAAATCTTCCCTAGATTTTTGTGTTTGGCTTATTAAGGAAACACACATTTGCTTTGTCAATATAATTTTCCTTTTCTCTCCCATCCTACTCTTTTGGTTTCTTGAATTTCCTTTTCCTTTCTTTATTAAAATACAACTTAAATGTCACCTCTTGGACTATTAGAATTATTTTGCATTTGATATAGTATCAGATATTCGACAATTATATTTCTGGCTTTTTCTCCTTTTTAGCAAATTGCTTCATATTTATCCCATTGATACAAATTCAACATGTTCTAATAATCTCAGCCCATAGTTATATGAGCCTATGCCAGAAACAGAGGGAAACATTCATGCTTTACTAAAAAAAAGAAAAGAAAGAAAAAGAGATTGAGGTTTTTGCCCCAAAATGCTCGCTGTAGTAGGAATTGGGGTTGTGTTGGAGGAAAAAGAAGAAACACAAAGGAAAGAAAGAGAAGAAACAGATGTGAGCAAACATGCTAACCTATAATTTAAGTTTTTTAAAAGGTAGCTATTGAGAATAAATGGGAAAGAAGCATGTTTCTGAATTCATTATGATGGTTCTTCTAGATCACAAAATAATTGATTATTGTGTCTGCCAAGTGAACTGTCACTCTGTTCTGATTTTTGAACAACCAGTAGCATCATCTCCTTTTTTATTCAGTCTAATTTTCAAGATAGTTCTTACAGGTCTTCAAAAGTGGAGAATAATTGGTAGTTTTAAGATCCTGTCCAATTTATTCAGTAACTATTCACTAAAATACTGTATAGGTGCTTAGCCCAATCCTCATGTTTTTAACAACTACGTTTTTGCTTGTAATTTCTCACATGCTGTAGCAATTGTTTTCTGTAAGGATTCAAAATATGAACTTTCAAAATGTAGCTCTTGAAAATTATTATTGTTGTTGTTGGAGAGTGGGAATGACCACAGGAGACTGACTTCAGAACAGCTCTTTTTATTAGCTCAACTCAAGACAACCAGCAAAGCACGGTCTGACAGCTAGCTCTTTTATAGAGGGCTGTCAGACACAACAACCAATAGCGTTTGAGCATTCAAACGCTGGACCTGAGTGAAAACATACAGTTCAGTTAAAACATAACAAATCAGGGTTCATTCAGAGTTCAGCTAAGCATAACAATATATAGTTCATTTAGAGGTCAGTCAGAACACAACAGTTTCTATCTCGACGCCCCCCCATGCCCCGCCTATCGGATACAGTCACCGATCACATCTACTCCGTAACACCTCAGAGACAACAGCATCTCTGACATGTTCATCAACATCTCTCCATTATTGCTCATAATATATTTTGCAAGCACAACATTTTCTTATGTCTCTTGCCTTGGCATTAAGGAGGCCTCTTCGACTGGTGGAACCGGTTCTAATTGAGGATGCCACTGGACTTCAGCTTCCTCAGGTAGGCCTTCCGAGACACTCGGGCGTGAGTTAGCTAGGGGAAGAACACAGGGTTTTACCATTTGTGGTTCATTAAATTCCCCTTTTATTCGGTTGCGTAGCTGATCTATGTGCCTCTTCCAGAGGCGTCCGTCCTGGAGGCGGACTTCGTATGTTAGTGGACCCAAGATTGTTTCTATGACCCCAGATAGCCACAGGGAACCCTCAGCATAATTTCGGGCGAATACCGAATCTTCCATGGAGAAGGCCCTGGTTTTTTGTGTGACCTCTGGTTTTGCCTTAGTGGCGTAGTTTGGGTGTAAACGGTCCAGGACGGATCTAAGCCTGCGACATATGAGGAGTTTGGCCGGGCTGCGGCCAGTGGTAGCACTTGGCGTTATATGCTGTGCAATTAAGAATTTGTCGATTCGGGCCTGGCAGTCCCCGGGGCCTAAGCACCCCAACGCTTCTTTGGCCGATCTAATGAAGCGTTCCGCCAATCCATTTGTGGCCGGATGGAAGGGCAAGGATAGGGCGTGGCGGATCCCTTGGTCAGCAAGGTACCCCTCAAATTGGGTGGCCGTGAATTGGGGCCCATTGTCCATAACTAACACATCAGGAAGGCCATGGGTTGCAAACAGGCGCCTCAGAACCTTGATAACGGCCTCAGTGCTGGTAGAGCCCATGAGAAATATCTCAAGCCATTTTGAATAGGCATCTACAATTATTAAAAACATTTGGCCATGGCAGGGGCCTGCAAGATCGGCGTGCAACCTAGACCAGGGGCTCTTGGGTTGGTCCCAATCGTGGACCGGTGCTTTAGGCGGAGCTGGCCGCAAATCCTGACAGGGCTTGCAACGGCCGACCCATTGTTGGATTTCCTCGTCCATGCCCGGCCACCAGACATACCCCCTGGCTAAGGCTTTCATCCGGACAATCCCCAGATGGCCTTCATGCAATGTCCTAAGTATACCAGCACGCAGGCTGGTTGGAATGATTACTCGATCGCCCCACAGGAGGCCACGCTGACCCCAAACTGCAGCCTGCGACATTTGAAAGCTCCCATGTGAGTCACAATGGTCTGTGCCTCAGCGGTAGTGCCATCTACCGGCAGCTGTTGGTACGCCTACGCAAGGTCTAGTTTGGCAAACAGGCGACCAGGACCTAGGGAGTGAAGCAGATGATGCACAATCGGCACCGGATAGGTGCTCTGTTGTAGAGCCCTGTTAAGTGTGCATTTGTAATCTGCACAGATTCTAATGCTACCATCCCTCTTTACGGGAGTGACAATCGGGGTCTCCCATTTAGCATGATCAACCGGTTCTAATATGCCTTGTTTGATAAGCTTATCCAGCTCCTTGTCAATTTTGTCCCTAAGCGGCCGGGGAACCCTCCTAGGCTTAAGGCGAATGGGGGCAACATTCGGGTCTAGATTAAAAGATATTGGAGTCCCCACATACTTGCCCAAGCCGTCACTGAAAACATCCTTAAATTCATCGAAAAGGTCGTCAAATTCATGGGACCCGATGGAGTTGATGCCGGTCACTCTTAGGCTGAGCGTCTCAAACCAATCGAGACTGAGGAGGCTCGGGAGGCTGCCGCTGACGATGGTGAGCTGTAGAGGCCCCTCCAAGGCATTAAATTTCACCCAGAACTGGCCTTGACCCAGGACAGGGATTCTGTTCCCCTGGTAGTCGGATAGACGGATGGAGGTCTTCCGCAGGCGGGTAGATCGGAGGCTAGGCAGGGCACGCTTCAGGGTTTGCCATGCGACGATCGAGACCACCCCATCTCAATAGGGGTGCCTTCGATTCATACGTTGACCATGAGCTTGCCCATGCTGTGGCAGCTGGCTCTTGCAACCCGTGTCTGGTTGGTCTCAGGATCGAGGTCGGTGGACTTTTGGCGTGGTTTTGAGAATTTGCACTGGAACTTCTTTGACAGGTCGCCTCTCGATGCGTCCTGCGCATGCGCGTCCCGGTTTGGAAAATTGGCGCGGCAGACTTGCGCCAAATGGCCTCGTTTGTTGCATCGCAGGCATACAGCGTCTCTGAACCTGCATGAGGCTCTCGGATGCCTCCCCCCACAGCTAGCACATGCAGGGGAAGAGTCAGAGGTAGCCAGGGGATGCCTTTGGTCAGTGCGGCAGACGTCCAAAGGCGTCCATCGCTGCCCGGCTCGTCTAGTGCTTCCCGATGCACGGAAGGAGGAGGCTTTGACTCCTTTCTGCCAGATACAAAGCGATGTAGCGACTCGGCAGCCTTGGTGGAGGACTCGGCAGCCTGGCCTCATCCAGGGCGGTGGCCAGAGTGAGATTAGGCCGAGCCAGGAGCCGGTGCTGCAGGCGAATGTCCTGCATGCCGCAGATGAGCTGGTCGAGGAGGATGTCATCCAGGTCAAGTAATTCACAGTGCCTGGATGCCTTGTGGAGGGCAGCGATGTACTGGTTGATGGTCTCGCCCTCCTGCTGAATCCGCTGGCGAAACTCATAGCGCCGGACAACCTTGGACGCCGTTGGCGCATAATGTGTCTTCAGGGTGGCCTGAAGAACGTGCCACGGCACAGTGTGCACCGGTGTGGGGTCAGAGAGAGACTCTGCGGTGTCGAACACCTCGGGGCCACAGTGACTCAGGAACAACGCCCACTTCCTGTTGTCCGGTAGCCCCAAGAGATCGTTCACTTCAAGGAAGCACTCGAAGCACCGCATGTACGAGTCCCACTTTTCCCGGGTGGGATCGAACGGCGCCGGCAGGTGGAAGGTAGACATTCCGCATGGTCAAAGGCAGGCGCAATCATTGCTGCCTGGCTGGTTGCTGCGCTTGAGAGGCTAGTCTTTGGTCTCCTGGTCCCAAGCCCTCGTCACCACTGTTGGAGAGTGGGAATGACCACAGGAGACTGACTTCAGAACAGCTCTTTTTATTAGCTCAACTCAAGACAACCAGCAAAGCACGGTCTGACAGCTAGCTCTTTTATAGAGGGCTGTCAGACACAACAACCAATAGCGTTTGAGCATTCAAACGCTAGACCTGAGTGAAAACATACAGTTCAGTTAAAACATAACAAATCAGGGTTCATTCAGAGTTCAGCTAAGCATAACAATATATAGTTCATTTAGAGGTCAGTCAGAACACAACAGTTGTTGTTGCTTTTGTTATTTTTTATATGTATATTTCTCTTCCTCCTGAAGGAAAACACTTCAATAATACCTTTTAAAATGTGTTTGAGACTCCCTAGAATTGAATGTACTGTACTGCACCATTCCCCTTCTTGTTTTTATTCTAATCTTTAATCAGAACAAGAATCATAGATCCATTTGGCCAGATCCATATTTTGCTTTTTCCTTCAAGTGAGAGCATTCTGCCAGTATTCTTTATTAATGAATTGAATGATTTGGAAAAAATGTATGCAAATAAAAAAAAGAGTACATTGCTTTTTGTATTTTGCTAATCTTCTTTAGCATATGTAAAATAGAGGATGGATCTGTATTTTATATAAATCTGAATAAGCCTTCCAAAAGCTACTTTAAAAAGCAAATGGCAGTGATACCTTGGGCCTCATTGATATCACAATATTTTGGATGGAATGTTTGTCCTGCAGCATTGTCTTCCTGAGAATTTGTAGGAAGGGTGTTCGCAGGAGAAACTTTAATTTGGTTGATCCAAAGCCTAAGATACTTGTTGCTAAAATTATATTCTGTCATGGCTGGAATGGATGTAATAAAATCATAAACTTGAATGAAACAATCTGTGGCATAGTTTGCTGAAATATTTGTGAAGCATATAGAAGAAATGAAGGAATAGTTATTTCATTAAAATTTGTTGCATTTATTTGGTAGAAAATAAAATAATATTGAAAGTGATTTAAGTCCTGTGTTTCAAAATATAGCTTATGAAGTCACCCATTCTTCCCCCAGCAGTTATTCCTGATATACAAGAATATATGTATAAAGTTTTTCAACTTGCCCAGAAAATGCATTTCAATATGTTACAAAGCCAAATCCTATGCATGATTACCTAGACATAAACTATAACTCCAAAAGGGACCTTGTCTTTGGTAAGAATGTCAAGATCTTAAGAGATGTCTTCTGAAAAATGCATGGCACTTCAGTTTTCAGAAAAACAACTTTTCTTGTTCTTTCACTTTTGGCCTAGCCACTTCTACAACTATTTATTTGTGATTTTGTTGGTTGGTCAGATACAGTTAGTTTTATGAACATTTTAAATTGAACTCTACACTTCTGTCAGTATCAACAACATTAGAGAGCTAAGCTAATTTAATCACTTGTCTGAAGTGGTATAGGGTTTCCTGCCTAAGCAGGGGGTTGGACTAGAAGACCTCCAAGGTCCTTTCCAACTGTTCTATTCTATTCTATTCTATTCTATTCTATTCTATTCTATTCTATTCTATTCTATTCTATTCTATTCTATATTCTATTCTATTCCTGGCTCAGCTTAATGGAGCTGAAATTGCTAGAAATCTAGCAGTAACCCCCCCCCCCTTTTTAACATGCTGTGATTCCATTTCTCCTGTTGGAGTAAACTCTTTTCTTTTCCTAATTAGTGTCCTCAGGGAGCTAGAGGTACAAGTTATGACACTGCACTGCAAATTTGTAACTTGTCTATGGTATTTATGTCTGACGTCAGGTCACAAAAAGTTGGGGTTTGAACTGTGACTTCATGAGAATGGTTTTTGCTGGTGGATCTAAAGCAGATCATGGGTGGGGAATAGTTTTTGCTTCTTGTTCTCAATGTTTCTAAGTTAGCAGAAATGATAAGATAATAAGTAGTTTGAGGATAATCACAGATCACCTTCAAACTACTTATAAGGGTTTGAGAAGTGAAAATGGTGGTGGTGTGAAAGTCTCCTGTGTCACTGATAGCCTCACATATTTCCATCTGTCTATAATGTACTTTGCTTAGTCAGTTGATTATATCAATATGAAATCCAGCTTTAAACAATGTGAATGGAAAACTGGTAGTTCCAAGAGTGCATTGCAGATGACCTCAATTTAAAAAAAAATGGAAAGAACATTGAACACTACTTCATGTTCCATTACTTCCTTTCTGGAAATCAGGTTCATTTTAATTTTAGACTTGAAAGAGAGGCAATTTTCTCAAGTCACACAGCTGAAACAGATTCTGCAAATTGTGGGAGCTTACAAGGTTTATAAACTCAGAAATCATGGAGAGAATAATTGCAGATGGAAAGACTTAGGGAAATCAGCAAAGATTAAATTAAGATGTCTTACATGAGAAGCTTAAAATAAAAAACAGAAATCATCACTGTGCACTTTTATTTCTAACCATAGTCTCTAGGATGATGCCAGCCTTGTTCTGTGATTTGTCCCCTTTTCCTCCTCCAGATGTCCAAATGGATTCTTCGGACAGAGATGTTTGGAGAAACTGCCTTTGCGATTGTACATGCCAGATCCTAAGCAAAGTATGTTTGAAGACAAAAATTATACCATCATACTACTTAAAAACCTCCTGGGTACAACACTGGATTTAGAGTTGCATAGTGAGGGTGTTCTTTTCAGTTAATATCTTAATTAAGGTTTAGGGAACACAGGTAAGGGACCAGCCAAAAACACACACCAGGAGAAATCTTAAAAGGGAACTCTGTTGGCATCAGAAAGGACCTCATTTCAGCCTGTTTGGATATCATGCTATCCTGTTTCTCTCTTTCTGGTTTTCTTTCTTTCGTTAGGTGTCCGAATGAATTCACAGGGGACCAGTGTCAGAACTTCGCAATGGCCAGCTTTTCCAGTATGTCTCTTTCCACTTCTCTCTTTCACTGATTGGTCTTAGCTGTATGATATTTTTAAAGCAAAACTTTAATGATTTGGAGCCTTCATTCTTCTGTTGTGTGGTTAAGGAGTTATTAAGTTCAGTTCTACTCTGAACATTACCATAGCGATGTATAGTTCAGACATAATAAAAGTTTAGCAAAGACTGGAACAAGTTTAAAGTAAAGTGGCCTAAATTCTCCTAGATAGCTCAGAAGATTTTGGATGAAGTACACAGGTAGGGCCAACCTTGTATTAATACGCCTATATATGTTAGACCTGGAGGCACCTTAGAGTAATCTCAAAGATAGATATCCTTATACGGAAGCTTTCTTATTACCATTGCACAGAAACTTATGAAATCAGATTGTTTGGGATGTTAGCTTTTTCCAGAAGGATAATTTGTTATGAAACAAAGGGCTTTGTGTTTGTTCAGAAGCCATGGCTTATGGTTCAAATGTGTGGCTTGTTCTTACAAAAATGTAGAGAAAGTGAACCTTCCAATTCTCCACCACCAGAATTTCTTCAGTGGCTTGCACTCTAATTCGACTTCAGTTTCAGACTACCATCTTTACAGAGTAGAGTGAAGACTAGATTGAAGCATAGTGAATGTCACTGCTGCAGTGTTAAACTAAGCACGTACTATATACCCATGTGCATCAGCTGACAAACAGAACTTTATGTACAGATTTGCAAGATTCCTGCACGTAGTCTAAGTAATCTCTTGCCATTTGGAGAGATTTTGGGATCTTCTGTATCATCACCTCTATTGTTTACACATTTCTATCAAATTCTGAAACATCAAGTTCAAGTTCCTTATACATTTGTCCCCTACATACTCTATTTTCAATGTAACAATTTTTCCAATTTCATCAAATATAATTAAATCTGAATACCTTTGTGTAGATGCCAAACAAATTGTTATGAGAATCATGATATATGAAATCCCATTCTGTACAAATGTGATTAACTACGTGATAAATATAAGAGTTTGCAATAGTAGCAAAAATAACAGTGTTGCCTTCCAAGCCAGGAAGATTTAGAAAAAAGCACTATTCTAATTTCATTTGAATGTTCTGCAGAGTACTAGTTGCTCTTACAGCTATCTTAAAACAGATATTGTGGGAACCTGAGATCTCAGTACAACTTTTATCTTCTAGTGCCCTCTTGTGAATAAGGAAGCCTGTAAAGCAGCAGTCTTCCAAGAGCAACTACAACACAGCATTCCTGATGTGCCCTCCAGCCCTATGAAAGAAAATATATGTTCTAGTGATTTAGAGATGCTGTTTATACATAACTATATAATACAACCTAGTGGGCTGTCTGTATTCACGTTGGAAGCACCTACAAAGCTAACCAAAAGGTGCTTCTGGATTGAAAGGATTTGCCAGTGACAACACTGTTGCCCAGGGGATGCCTGATTGCCAAATGTAGTACAATCTTCAGGGAGGCTCCCTTCATGTCCCCCAACTCAGTGGTATAATATATGTGGTTAGGTCCAGAAATTTTAAACAGTGCTGTTAATCAATAGGATTAGTAGGAATTCACACTTTAAATAACAAAAATGTTTTTAAAAAATAGAATCAGCAGCACTGAGTAAAAGCACAAATAAAAATCACCATTTCATTCTTAGAACTATTACGATTACTGGATTTTACGTTGCCCAGAATGAATCTCTTGGATAGCAAGTTGGGCAACATATAACATGACATACAGCAATTAAAAGCCAAAATTTAAGCTTCCTCTCCCACCCCATCATTGACAAACACAAACAAGCCACTTGATCAATGCCATATAGATCAACTTCATATGGATGGAACCCTATGCAATGAATGGAAACTAATCAAGGAGAAAACCAATCTAGAACTGAGGAGACATTTCCTGACAATGAGAACAATTAATCAGTGGAACGGCTTGCCTCCAGAAGTTATGGGTGCTCCAAAACTGGAGGTTTTTAAGAAGAGATTTGACAACCATTTGTCTGAAATGGTATAGGATCTCCTGCTTGAGCAGAGGGTTGGACCAGAAGACCTCCAAGATCCCTTCCAGCTCTATTATTCTGTTATATCAAGGCAGAGTCCCCAAGCCCACTGACAGAAGCATGTCTACTACAGGGCCTCTTGGAAAAGTACAAAGGTGGGGACCAGTTTTATCTGTGGGGGAATGATGTTCCTTTGCAGTGAGACTCATAAAACAAGCTTCACATACTGTTTTCAGACGAAGAGCCCAATCAATGTCCATCCACTGTTGACCATCAGTGGAGGTTTTCACATTATCCAGTCTTAGAAATTTCCCTTGGACAGACTAATAACAATCTCTTCAGAATATGTATTCATAAAAAGGATAATTGGGCATCTATCAACTGGGGGGCGGGGGAACCCAAATAGGAGAATGAAATCATTTTTTAACAAACTGGGGTGGCTGCACAAAGAATTTCTTAATATTGTACACTATGTTGAAGATAGAATGTTACATTTTTCTCTGTATAAATTGTTATGGAATTTTAAAAAAGTAGTGCTTGGAATAATTGCACCTTGAAAACGGAGATCCAGCACGTAATTCTCCTATATTAAGAGCAGAAAATTAGAACTAGATCTAAAAATTAATAAAGGGCAATGGAAGGTAAATTTTAGGTAAATTAACCTAAAAGGTAAATTTTAATTGGCCCATGCTATTTGAGTCTGTAGAATCTGTTTACTGTACACATGATTTAAAAGTTAAGGAAACTTTCCTAACATATAATTTCCAAAATTTCTGATATATGAATAAATTTATAAACAATTTTAATCTTAATTTGGAAAAAAACAGAGGGGTTTAATTCTAAAATTTCTTTATACTTTGAAATAAAATGAATTAGATAGACTCTTGACAGGAAAGAATAGCACAATTTACCTTCATTTTGACTGTTCCAATGTGGCTTGCATAAGCTGTATTACTATTATCAGTTGCATGTATCCAGTGGTTCACAAAATGTGCTAAGCAGCAGTGTGGCTATTGTTAGTATCAGAAGAGGGTATTCTAAAGTGGGCTGGTTCTCCCAAATTAAAAAAACAAATGGAGTTAGCAGAGATCTGAAAACTAATGTGGCAGATATCGTTTGAGGAAGTGAAGCAAACTACATATTATAACTGAAATCACAATATGGTTTTAAAATGCCATTATACTATGAAGGGAAAATGCATAAAAATAACACAATATGGCAATCAAGAAAAAAGTTTATTTGAACCATTCCTATTTCTTTTTTCTCACACACATACAACATACACCACACAGAAAAACATAAATGGCAGCATTCCTTCTCTCTCAATCTCTCCTACATCTCTTTCCCCTTTTGTTTCACCTAACTTCAAGGTAGCAGTGTTATGTCGACTCCAAAGCTGCTCTCTTCTTTGTGATGTTTTAATTAGCCCTTTCAAAAAGATTTGTTTTTGGGAACTGAGCATTGGATTGGGTAATCTAGAATTTATAATTTTCCTTTATCTCTTTGGTATTTGTAGGCTGAGGCATTTATGCAATCATTTTAACTGAGATAAGTTCTAATTAAATATTATAAGCTAAAATGTTATATCTACTAATTCCTATTTATTTATTTAAATTTATTATGTCCACCCACAAGACTCTGAACAACTGACAATATACAAATATACAATTAAAATTTAAAAAAGAAATAAGACATGGCAGCCTGGATTGAAAACAGCCCTGCCAATAAAACAACAGACTGTCCCCAGCCTGGGAACTGAGTCAGGCCTTAGGGGCTTTCCAGAACCCCAGAAGAATGGGTGTTGTCCCTATCTCTGAGGCCATGGTGTTTTAGAGTAGGGGGCAAAGAAGGCATGCTTTCTTACTCTAATCAGATGACTTTCAATTGAGGATTTCTGGAGGACACACACTCTGCCCGAATGTAGTGGGCGGGGAGAAGCAATGGAAGATAGATAGTTCCTCAGATAACCATGAAGGGCTTTATAGGTAACAACCAGCACCTTGAACTGTACCTGGAAGCCAATTGGCAAGCAGGTCAATTTGCAACACAGCTGTAACATTGGCATAAAGAGAAGTGACCATTAACGCTTGTACCACTGCATTTTGAACAGCTGTAGCTTCCTGAGGGTCTTCAAGGGGAGCCTCACATAGAGTACATTGAAATATCCAGTCATGAAGTGGTTAGGGCATGAATGACCTTCTTAAGGGCCTTCCAGTCAAGGAAAGGGTGCAAGTGGTGCGGAAGATGAATCTGCGCAGAGCTACCACTTGCTCATTGACAGTAGTTGCAGATCCAAGAAATAGCAATAGCACTTAGACTTATATACCGCTTCATAGTGCTTTTACAGCCCTCTCTAAGTGGTTCACAGAGTCAGCATATTGCCCTCAACAATCTGGGTCCTCATTTTACCCACCTCGGAAGGATGGAAGGCTGAGTCAACTTTGAAAACCTCCAAGAGGCAACCCCATCCAAGATCAATGGCTAAAATGTTCCTTGTTAAGGGGCGCTAAGCAGCCACAGCCACTCAGTTTTTCAGAATTGAGTCCAAGGCTGATCCTCCCCATCAAGACCTGAACTTTTAACACACTGGGGTCAGTACATTGAAAACTTCACCCGTGCAGTCTGGAATTGGGATGTAATGCTACCTATCTGTTGGATCCCAAAATGACAGATGAACATACGGTTTCATATAGATTTTAGAGCTGCTTCTAATTCAGGGGGAATATTAATGTTCTCTTTTTAAGACCAACTATGTCTCACTGACTTTGAGACAACTTCTCTTCAAGTAAATATGTTTAAAATCTGATTGAAAATATATTTTTCATAACACCCAACTTCTTATAATTTTGGCTTCAAAATAATAATTGGCTTATTATTGTTTTTAATGCTTTTATTTGTAATGCTGGTCTATGACCGTAATAGAAATTGATTTATTTGGCTTCAAATTAGTTTAAATTATATTATTACCGTATTTCTGCATGTCATAGAAATTATTTGCAAGAATAATAAGGCTCTGCACTGCTTTGAAAATGTTTCAGAAGAAATATGCAAGCACAGCATCTCTCTGCTGATATCAGCTTCACTTTTTTTAGGCTTAAGTGCAAGCCTGTAAAAAGGATGCTGCAACTTTAAGAATCCTATTAAGGAGCGGACTATTAAAACAGCTATTTTCAAGGCTACATAGAAGTCTAAAAAAGTTGGGCTGCTTATGTAAATAGCCAAGAGTTTCTGTGCTCATACAGAGTCTGAGGTATTTATTCTGAATCCTTTTTGAAGGTGCATAGAGTCAAAGAATACTTAACAAGAAAGAAAGTTCTCTGTAGAAAGATTCTCGACTTGTGTGTGTGTATCTGTGCTATTTTTGTACTTTTGCTAACAATACTGTTTTCTTTTGATACTGCCCCTCGGATGTTGATTAGCCAAAAGCAAGCTATTCTAAATACATGCTTGATGTTTTTTTAACATTTGGAAACTTCTCTTACAAATATATTTATCTTCTCTTTTTCTTCTTTTTTCTGTATTGGCAGAGCATCTTGGATTAGAGTTAAAGGGTATGAAACAAACCATTCATTTGTTAAAGAGACACCATAGTTCTTCACATTATGTTTTTACAGTTTTTATGGGGTGACCAAGAATATCAGCTGTTCATCTCTTATTCTGGCACAGTTTTTTTGGGGGGGGGGAAATCATGTATATGCATATGTATATGTATATACATGTGCCTATACAGTATACATATGCAGTCAAAAACCAGTTTATCTATATTAATATAAATATAGATAACTCTGCCTGGGTGCACTGCAGCACTTTTCTAGGGGGCTCAGAAGTAAAGTGCTGGCTCAGTAGCACTTCTGTGCCATTTTAGTCTGTGCTTTTTGGAGATAAATTTTTTTTACCTAGGTCAGTTTGGAAAATCACAGCCTTGTATAGCTGTAATAGTGGATACAAATCCTAGAAAGAACAGATTTGTACTAAAAAAAAGTTATAGCAATTCTAACAAAACCAATCAAAGTCAAATTTAGAACCATTCCTTCTCACCTCATTTAATTTCATGCTGGTTTGGGAGTATTTCTTTTAAAAAGATTGACCTAGCAGCAAAACAATATTGCAGCATCCCCCCTTGGATCAGCAGAATTTGTATTGCTCCAATTTGCTTCTTCCTCCAAAAGATTTTCTATTAGTAAAAGGGGAAAGGGGAGATTGCAGTACCCCATAAAATTAGACTGAATGAATGTAGACTTCAAAAGCAGGGCAGGAGAAATAGCAAGTACTTTAAGATGTACAATATTAAATCTTTGATTTCCAAGCACATAGACTTGAAGGAACATGAAGAATATCCCCAACTCAGTGGTGGGTTTCAAAAATTTTCGCTACCAGTTCAGTGGGCGTGGCTAGGACATGTGACTGAGTGGGCGTGGCCAACTTGACATCACTCACGCCCATGCCCACTCAATCACATGACCCCCCCCACCTAGCCACACCCACAGGAAAAGGTAGGAAAATTTTTGGAATTTCCAGCTATCTACCCCCGCCATCCCTTCGCCAGTTGCCCCCGTTTCCCCTCCTTTAGTGGTCCCGGCCCTAGCCCCACTTCCTCCCCCACCACCGCCTCTTTGTTCGGGCTGCTTACCTTCCGCGGTGGCTGGTCCAGAGTCCGAAAGGCAAGCTGACTGGAGTTTTCGGCGGCCCCCAGCCAGCCGCCACTGCTGGAAAGTGGCTGGCAAAGAAGCCTCCCAGGCCACCGAAAAGTAGGCCAAAAAGCTTTTTCTGCAACCTCTGGTACTTTTCGGCGGCCTGTGGCCAGCCGCCACCTCTTTGAGAGCCACTTTGCAGCAGCAGCAGGCCACCGAAAAGTACCAGAGGTCACGGAAAAAGCTGCTGCCGTGCCATCGCCGCCATGTTCGTGCATGCGCATCCGCATCCCATTGGACTTGCAAGGCAATGGGATGCGCGTGCATGAAGAACATGGCGGTGATGAACATGGTGGGCGAGGTGAGTGAGTGGCAACCAGGGGACCAGTTTGGGGGCATGGCCAACTGGCAATCGCTACCGGTTCGGTGACCTTGGCCAAATTTCCGCCAACGGTTCGCCTGAACCAGTGCGAACCGGCTGAATACCACCTCTGCCCCAACTCCAATGCAGTAACATAATCCAGCAGTGTACAACCTCAGGCTTCTATACGAATGTTCATACAAGTGCACTTATGCCTTCAATGTGCATGAATGGGAAAAAGCCAAAAACCATACATGCCCAAGTATCACTGGCTACATTAATGAGGGAGAATTGCTATGTATTTGAATCTCAGTGATAACTGTTCCAACGGGGTGGGAGAATGCTACCTCTTAACCCCTGTGCATAATGTGAAATACTTTCTCAGTAATGCTGAATGCATAAATGCCAGGTGCAACATATTGTCCTGCAGAGCAAATAGCTAGAGAAAAAAAGGCCAGCCTAAAGGGACACACCTGATCCCTCTCATAGGCTTTCTTCCAGGAGTAGTAACACTGCCACTTGATGGCCAATCACCTCTCCTATGTATGGTGCTCTCAGTGGTCTTCAAAGTGACCCATGGTAATGTGGCCACTGCAAGCACCACACATTGAACTATTAGAAAACATAGCCTCCTACAGCGCCTGTTTTATTGGTGGATCCAATACCTGGAATAGCTACTTCATTGCACCTAGTGATGGGAAGACACATTGTCAGTGAATGAATTTTAAGTCACTTTTCATGTATTCATTGAATGCATGTTTTATTCATTTGTCCTTTATCCTATTCCATATAATTCCATGCCACTGGAATTATTATCTTTAAAAAACAAAACCTGGTGGAAATTTGCAGCATAAGGAGGCGCCAATTCTGGTCTAAATGTGTTACTCCTTTCCAACTGAAAATTGAAGTTCATAGTTTCCTAATTAAAAAACTATTAGTTTCAAGAGGAAATCAACGTCTTTACACTAATTAACAACAGCTAAATGCACACACAGATAACAAAGCTTGTTTATGTTCAGGAATCATTTTTAGGAATAGAACCAGTGCTGCCTTTCTTAGCCCCTGGGCTTTTCTGTTTTTCCTTATGAAGGTAAATTATAGTTGTTTATCATTAGTGCTGAGTCAACCACTTCCATTCCCACCTATTAAAATTTTCTGTTCCTTCTGCCAGTGGGCATCATTCTTGCAATCTCTGAATGGCTGAAATTCAGCAAGGTGATTTCCAGCCATTTGACATTTGGAAGGAGAGCATTAGGGAGGAATGGCAGTGGTTTGACTCCCAGAAGCCTCCTCCTTCCACTTGCACAATTAGTGGATGGGTAGGAGAGAAGAAAAGAAAGTGCCCTCTCCCCGCCAAACTCTGTACGATGATGGCTCTGATGGAATCATCCTGATCCTTACAGGAGAGTTGCTACAGCATTTAGTAGTGCTAATTCCAAACTGACCTATGAGAATATAATATTTTTCATGCATTATCATCATGTTTTTTGTGATGGAAACCACTTTTCCACTTCTTTGATTTATTTTTGTTCCTAGGAATGCTAGTTTCCTATTTTATATGCTATATGACGAAAAATTTACACATTAAAGACTAATTGTGCCAGTAGCAGCTTGTGTATCAGATTTATGCTACCACACTTGCCATACTTATCTAGGAATATGTCTCACTGAATTCGGTGAGATCTGTTTTTAATAGATAAATTTGACTGGAAATTATAAATCCTTCCCAGGAGCAAATCTTGTGTAAATGAAAAGCATAATGTGGAAAGTGGCCTTGGATTGACATTGCTATTGATTCAAAAACATTCTGACTTGCTATTTTGAATTGAGGATTTTTGACATCCATTCCTGACTTATGCTTGTTTCGCTTTATTTAAAAATCTCTTTCTTTCTAGGCTGACTGTTGTGCCAATAAACTTATTTTGCCATGCTGTCTCTTCTTTTTTTCATACTTTCTGCCAGCCATGTATTTCCTGTGATGCTCATGAATGACATTATGTCACATGTGCTGGTTTGCACTTAATATTTTTTATCATAGAATGATAATTTGTGATATGCATTCAAAAATATCACAGATATATCACATGAACAATTGTGTTATCCCAATGTCTTATAATTAAGTAAATTTTGATTTGCATTGTCTTGTGTTCTTCTGTAATTATTCTGTAAGGTTCGTATAAATATACACATATGGTATTATTTACTTATTGCAAAGCAAAGTAATAAATTTATTTCCATCTAAGCAATATATTTTGTTGTGTGAAAGTATCACAACTATATACTGACAGAATCATCAATAATGAGATTTAGTTGTGAATCTTTATTGAAAATGGTTGAATATTGAAATATTTTCCAGTTCTCAAATGGAAGTCCAAGTAACTCTGCTAAATGACTAGGAGAATCATAGCAAATATTATTTTCTTAATAGTTTTATTCTTATATGAAATTTATGGCTGGTAAACTTGCAAAAATCTTCACAATATCTTGATGGTGTGTATTTTTTGCAGTATGGGCAAGTATATTTACCAATTTGACAATTAACATTTGCCACATTCTTAAATAGATTTACTGAAACTGTTTCCCTTTGTTTTAAATCCATCATTATGTACATTATACTAACGAGATCAATTTTTATAGCATAATTTGGCAGCTGTTTTTTAAATGAATTCTCCCCACTTTGAAAAATAAAAAATTAGAAATCATGGCGAAGATGAATAACTAATGCACATTGCAACTGAAATGGGGCAGATAGATTTCAAAACAGAAATAAGGAAGATAGAGTATTGAGGGCTTTTCAGTTTCATTGAAAAGCAGAACAAATTACTTTCTGAATGTGAAGACTAGATTTGTAATTTCTTAATGCACTCACATTTCAAGAGTCAGGTATGGATTGAAATCCATACCTAGTAATTTTGACCATTGAAATAGAAAAATGTTGAGGCTTTTGTGATCGAAATGTAGCACAATTGTTTCCAGGTACTTTCTTATCTGAGGTTAAAAGCAACTGTTCCTTTAACAGAGTTTGAAATGTAAAATCTATAGCTTATTTGCATAACTAATGTATATCACTTTTCCTTCTATATAATAATCTGACATTTACAAGAACAGCAGGAGAGAAACTCAAAGGAGAAATAAGCATGATGTGTGAAAACACTTTAAAAGTTAGAGAGTGGAGTGGAATTCAAATTATAATTTGTTTCGGACATCCTGAAAATCTTGGCACTTCTAGCTAAATTTCTCAAGTTTTTAAAGTGCACGAATTGCTTTAGTTTCACAATTTGACAAGCCAAAACTACTGACAGTAACAGCTAGAGTCTTTCTTCCTGAATGTGAAGCTCAAATAGATGTATTGCATCTCCTTTGCTAAATTGCTGAGTGTGCACCCTCTTGTTCAGTCTTCAGAAATTCTAGAAATTGCACCACTGAGCAACATAAGTGTGTTTCTCCCACCCACTGTTTAATGTAAAAAGAAATTAAAATGACAAATAAGTGTTCAGGTTTACACCCCACCCCACCCCAAATTCTTGCAACCTTATACATTTGAAAACACCATCCCAGAAATCTTGGGGTTTCTGGATGCTCTTTTGGGTTGGTATAGATCAGAGACATGCGGTCTGATTTGTTTTTGTTTGTTTGACTGCCTCAGAGGGTAAAGTTTTTCAGGATCTGGGTACATCAGAGGGACTATTTCTTTTCTTTTTTTTACTCTACATTTGTATTTATTGGCTTAATCCTAATCCTATGTTCTTTACATATAACATAGCCCTTATGAAGGAGTACAGGAACTTTAGGTTGTTCAGCTGATCTTAAGAAAAAAATTATTCAGGCCTAATGATTGAACCAAAGAGGCAATATTCAACACTGTATTCCTTGAGTGATTCCTTCATGTACTACACACTGAGGTGCCTCATTCTGAGACACAAAAAAGGAGGTAGCCTACTGGAAGATTACCTAAGAGTCTATCAATCTAGACCAGGGCTTCTCAACCATTTTTTTTCCTCATGGCCTCCTGAGATTCATATACTTCTGTGTAACTGCATCATAAATCACTGTCAGTTGGAAATATGGCATGGGCCTATGACCCATGTTGAGAAGCACTATTTAGGGAGGGGAGGCTTGTCAGGGCACTAGAAATACAAGAACATATGTTATGACTGGATCTATAAGAACCTTCTTTATAAAACACAGGAAGAGATAGATGATTCCAGACAGAGCACATTTGATAGAGAAACTAGAGGATGCTACATATCTGATAAGCTTGGCTATCCAGTCAGGGACAGAAGACCCAACTTCGCAGAGGCCCCATCTCATCCACCTTATCACAACCCAAAGAAAAGGTAGTTGCTACAGAGATGAATTGAAGGAAGATGACCAGTTTCAGAGAATATGATAGCAGGGTGACTTGGTGTGCCCCTACGTAGTGAATAGGACCTCTAACGTGAATGAACCGAGTCTTATAAGAGTGGTATCACTTTGAAACATGTCCCCCAACTCACAACATTCAGGGATGGTCCAAAAGTATAACATGGATGATGGTATCAAATGGAACTGAGAAGTTGAAAAGGGCTGGGGAGGGTACACTTTCAAATTAATATCATCAACCAGAGCAACAGGTGCCATTTCTGTACCATGCCTGGACTTGAATCCAAACTGAAAGGGGTCCAGGTAATCCAATTCTTCAAGAACACTCTGTAGCTGAGGTAGCTATATCACTACCTTTTTAATAACCTAAAACTGTTGGGTCCAGGGAGGATTTCTTGAGAATGGAACATACCTCTGCCTCCTTCAACATCTCTTCCCTCGAAGAAACATTGACCACGTCCCACGCCAGCCTGTCGTTCATAGCTCACAGCCCAAATCAGCCATGAAGGTCGTGGGTCAGGTCCAGCAGTGGTAGCATTCATTTTCACCAGATTACACAAGCTGAAAAGAGTCTCTGATAATATTGTAAATCTTTTGCTCGGAGTACCATTAAACATTTTGTTCACAGAATATCAAAAGTATGGCCAACATTTATTTATTGGTCAAATTTAGAAACCATCTGTCTCCATCACAGAGGGACTCTTGGGAGTCTACAAGCATCAGTAACTTTGTCAACAAAAACTTATACTGTAATGATAGGCACAGTGGCTAAGTGGCATATCTCCCTCCCATCTTCCTTAACAGGAAACAGTAATTTTAAACAAAACCACTGGATGGCAACTTATTGATGTAATAAGAGCAGAGAAGACCAAATGCTTTACTGCTTTTATCATCATGTAGGTTCAAACAAGAGAGTGCATCTTTGCTGGGTCATATTTTCTTTTTACCTTTCTCTACTGGTACTCTAGTCATTGCTTCTCCATCTACCAGAGATCCTGAGTAAACCAAGGAGCCCCTGAGACCAGACTACTGAGGGAAATCACATCAAGTCTTTGACTGCTTCCCAGGTCCTAGAGACCACAAAATAATGGAACAATCTCTTAAGTCATTAGGGAATTCTACAAATTCACTCTGGTATCCATCTGGATCTATTACACATCTGGAATGGACCATCTTAATAAGTCCATGAAGCAATAGAGACAAATCTCATCTGGGTCAGGAAGCGATCTGATCACAGTAAAGATCTCAGTTTGATGTCTTTCATATCCAAATCATACAGTTGATCAGAAGTACAGTAAGTTCATATGTGTAATTGGGCAAGATATTATTTGGGGCAAGCCATGGTTATCACTTCGGCCCTTCCAGACTATTTCCTCCCAGCATATAGAAATTGAATTCCTCTGCACCAGTAGTGAAGGAAAGTCTAAAACCAGTCTGGCAACAAGCTCCAGACGCACTAGAAAGAATCCTTCTGAGCAGCAGAATGGCTAACGGGTAAGTACAACCCTCACTTTTTCCATATTGCCCAAGTTAACACACATTACAGTTAAGAGCCATGGTGGCGCAGTGGTTAGAATGCAGTACTGCAAGCTACGACTGCCAGCTGCCTGCAATTTGGCAGTTCGAATATCACCAGGCTCAAGGTTGACTCAGCCTTCCATCCTTCCGAGGTCGGTAAAATGAAGACTCAGATTGTTGGGGGCAATATGCTGACTCTGTAAACCACTTAAAGAGGGCTATAAAGCACTGTGAAGCGGTATATAAGTCCTATTGTTATTGCTACACCCTGCCATTCCTGCAGGAAAGACCCCTGATCATAGGCACAAAATCCTTCCCGGTTATTGCTGCTAAGCAACCCAAACTTTGGAAGGGCAGTTATAAGGCAGTTGTTGGCCTCCCTTCTGCCTGACAAATGCCCCCCTCCCAAAATATCTCCCATGATTAGGGGGGCACTAAAATGTTCTTTCTCTCTTCCTCCTCTACAAAGTCAATAGCAAGTCCTTTAGACAGGATTATCATGTCCTAGGACCTACCCTATCCTTCCCACAGACATCATCAGTCATCCGAAGGCTAATATTTGAAAATGCCACTTTCACCAGTCTCCAAATTATTTCCCATCTTTACTTCCATCTCCTTTTCTTCCTCTTTCTCATTTATCACCTTTCCCACACCAGCCCTATGCTCACTTGGGCTGCCAGGATCTGGATCTCCTCTATTTTTTCATTCCAGAGGGACCATTCATCAATACCTTTTGCCTCTTCCTTGGGAATATATTAATCTACAGCAATCTGATATTAGCAATTTGACAAGATTTCTCTCCCCCCCCCCCGATTTCTGGCCATGGCAACAATTCCCTCTCTTCCCTAGCCATGGCAACTGAAAGAATAGCTGTGAGATGTTTCCATTAATCTCCAAAGGAATGAATTTGTGGTACATGAAGGTTGAAATACAGACAGATAGTAAAATTGCCAGAACAAAATATGGCTAATGGCCCATAAAATAAACAAAACAAAATAAGATTTTAAGACCTCCAAGAAATATCTTCCTTTTTTTTCTCACCTCAAAGCACTAATCAGCAGAAGTCTTCCTGATGGTGTGTCATTAAAAAGAACAGTGAGCAGAGAAAAGCACAGAAGTTATGAAATGTCTTCCAGTTGCTTAAAAATTACTAAGAGGTACTGACATAAAAATATGAACTATAGCAATCATCATCAGCTATGACAGTGGAGCATCATAGAACAAGATAATGTGTTGCCCTTGCTACCACACAGCCTTACTGACAAGTAACCCAGAACAACACGTGGTGCTTGCAGGATTTAAAAGTGGAAAACAGTCCTCTGATTGCTCATCTGCACTTAAGTTCATTTTGCTTCAAAGACTCAGGACTTTTGTAAAGCATTTCCAATATATAAAAATGTGGTATATTTTGACTGTTATTCTCTAACACAGATTTCTTCTATCTGGGAGAATTAGGGATGGCAGGGTGGCACAAGATTAAAGAAGTCTGCTTTAATTAATTATGAAAGAAGAGTAATCACATTTTTTCCAGATGTATTTAGGAATAGTCAGAATAAATTAATATTCTTATATACCAATCACTTATTTGCAATTCATTCCTATACATATATACCCAAAGCAGTTCCCATGAATTGACTGAATAAAATAAAAACAACTGATATAATATAGAATCAATTTACACAGTAGCATCTAAAGAAGCATATAATTTAGGAGAATATGTAAGAGTCAAATTACAGATGTAATATGACTTTTATTTAGACAGTTGTCTAAGCATGAAATGCTATCATGTAGCAATTTGTTGCATATCTGGCACTTGCTGCATAAGATTTGGGGGCAGTATTGGCAGCAGGCAGCTAATACTAGAGCAGAATAGAGCTGGGGTAGAAGAGAAGTCTTGTTTTCTTTTTCCAGTTCTCATTTCCAGTACTTGCATCTAATTTATGTATACTGGAATATTTCAGCACGTCAAAATAGAATTTAGAAAAAGGCACTAAAATTAGTTTAAGACTATTTTTTTTCTTTACTTGGTTCTAACTTTCCACTGAATACTAATTTTCTCAAAATAAGTTAGTGTTTCCTTTTAGATTCTTAATGCCAATACTGTTTTATTTGTATAGATGTGTCCAAATAATGGAGCTTGGATTCATATTGTGACATAATAATTCATAACACCATCAGCAGGAATCCCATGATTACATGCTAATCTTGCTACTAGTTCATATTGCTTTTATGGGCAAGAATCTTCGGAGTTCACCCTGCTTTCAAACATATTCTGTTGATGTTTTAAAATGGACTGCTTACATAAGAGCATTTGGATATTCAATTCTCCCAGACACCTTACTTCCACCTTCTGCTCTTCAATAGGAGGAGGTGATAAGGCTTGCTTTGGAGATTATCAGATTGTTGAGCTGCTTGGCCAATTTACTGTATTGCCTACCCCTTGGTGCAAGCCCATGAAGATTCCTTACAAGGAACCCCATTTTTGATGCAGAAGCAAAGGGGAGGGGGTTGATGAATGGATGGATGAACCCCTGCTTTATACTATACATTTTTCTCTTCTGTAGCCATAAGAACTCTGTTATATGGGTTTGCACATAATATTTAATTATGCCTTAAGACAGAGTTCTGTAAGCTCTTAAGAGAAGGTAAGAAAGGTAAATGTAGTGATAATCTATTGATACGTTTACAGAATTATGTTTTAATTCAGGTATCCTCTATATTTTGGCTGTGCGCGTGTGTGTGTTTGTGTGTAAGTGTGTGTATGTGTAGGGAGAGAGAGAAAGGAGATACAAAGGTGGTACATTCTAAATGAAATATATTTAATTTAATTTCACTTATTTACAGTAAAAAATACGTATACAAAAGAATTTGACAATTACACACAAGCAACTACAAGATATAACAAACTTTAAAATGATAGTGCCTTCTCTTTTAAGAATTATGTTTGATGCATAGTAGAGTCAGAGAGCCTCTAATTCATAGAATATAGCCAAAACTTGAAATATGTACTGTATTGTCCACATAGCTGACATTCTCAGATCACTTGTAGACCATTCCGACAGCTTAGCAGGTAATCACTATTCTCATTTTTGCTGCCTCCTAAAATATATCTAAGGGAACCCTCAAACTCTGCTGCTGTTTCAGGTGGAGATTAATGGAAAATCAGCTTCTCAGGCTTCTCAATTTCTTGGCCTCATCCAACCAATTATTGTATGCAGGCAGTAATTCAGTGTAATTTGAATTTAATGCCAAAGAAACATATTGCTAGCTGACATCAACTAATTAGTTAATTAGTCAAAGATCTTCAATAAAGAACACGTGGAGTACAGTAAACATTTGCAAGTCACTATAGTTTAAATGCTGGGAAGTTAAGCATAAAGTTCAAAATGTAGCTCTTGAGATATGATTCGAATTACCATATTATTGTAGCTTTCATCCTTAGCCCACCAAATTATTTTAATAAGTTGATACTGATGGTAATCAGAATGTTGTTACTAAAAGATACCAATATGTATTCATCAGAGAGATCATTCATCAAAACAACCAAAGCTACCCCTTTGTCAGATTTTAGATTTTCAAGAGCACCTTGTCTGAGAGATTATATATTGTGTCATAATATATATTTATGCAAACACATAGTGTGGATCTTTATATAGCCATAATGTCACCATCTAAACATAATAGAGACCCAAAGATCAGCGAAGTTTAAAGGTTTAAAGTGACATCAAAATTTGAAGAATTACAATAAAATATATATATATATTTAGGAAAGCAAAAATCTTTTCTAAATGGGTAAATGTTGAGGAGCACTTCACACTGTACATTTTGAATCAGGTCCCACTTATTTATATTGAATTGTGGAACTGTACTGATTAAAACAGGTAAACAAATAAAAGGTCTAGGACAGTGATGGCGAACCTTTTTTGGCTCGGGTGCCAAAAGGGTGCACATGTGCGCGATAGCGTGCGCGCGGATGCCCACACCCATAATGCAATGCCCTCCCCCGCGCATGCGCACAACCCCTGCGCTGCCCCCCCCCATGCATGCGCACAGGCCTCACTGAAGCTTCCAGTAGGCCCATTGGGCTGTTTTTCGCTCTCCCCAGGGTTCAGGAAAGCCTCCTGAAGCCTGGGGACAGTGAAAAATGGCCCAACGGGCCAATTGGACATTCGGAAACAAAACGGAAGTGGAGCTGCCCTACTACTTACCTTCAGATAGTTGCAACCAGGCCTTGCACACCTTGGCTCATTTCTTCTGCAGCCGGCAAGGCTTTCCTGAAGGCCTCTCTAGCCGATAACAGAGCTCCGGATCGATCCGGAACTCTGTTGTCATCTGCAGAGGCCTTTTCTAAAGGACTTTCCTGAAGGCCTCTCTAGCCGATAACAGAGCTCCGGATCGATCTGGAGCTCTGTTCGGCTGCAGAGGCCTTCAGAAAAGCCTTGCCGGCTGCAGAAGAAATGCGCTGA
>QLTV01003124.1:1388685-1432329 GCA_003457575.1 Thermophis baileyi
AGAAGGAGGCAGGAAGATGTCTGCCTGGCTGGTTGAAAGTGCTGAAGAAGCTAGTCACAGTTCTCCTGGCCCAAGCCCTCGTCGCCACTGTTAGATAGTGGGTAGAGATGACAGGAGACAGACTTCCAAAGCAGCTCTTTATTTCAGCTCTTGTGTAAGCAACCAGCAAAGAGCAGTCTGACAGCTTGCCCTTTTATAGGGAGCTGTCAGACAGACCAGCCAATAGCGTTTGAGCTTTTTCCCGCTCAAACGCTGGACCTGGTTGGAACCATGCAACACAGTTGAAACAGTTAGAACATAACACNTCACTTTTTTTTTTTTTTTTTTTAGAGATGACAGGAGACAGACTTCCAAAGTAGCTCTTTATTTCAGCTCTTGTGTAAGCAACCAGCAAAGAGCAGTCTGACAGCTTGCCCTTTTATAGGGAGCTGTCAGACAGACCAGCCAATAGCGTTTGAGCTTTTTCCCGCTCAAACGCTGGACCTGGTTGGAACCATGCAACACAGTTGAAACAGTTAGAACATAACACAGTTCTTTCTGTTTATACCTGTAGTGTTTGGACATCGGGGGCTATCCAGTGGGAACATTATTGCACAAATCTGGTTCACATTGTCACAGGTAACCTGGTCCCATAGCAGGAATAAGGTAGAAGTTTCAACACAAGCTAAATGTATTTCAACAGTCGCTCTCATTTAGAACTTTGACTTTATTTATTTGCTTCTTTATTTATTTTTAAACTAATTTTTCTTTCTGGCCTTGTAGAGCAGTTAGATATAAAGAGGGGCTGCTTTAATGAATCACAACGAATTGCTAATTCTTGTAGTTGTATATTATCTGAAGTACTTCTTCCAAATCATTTTCAAATCGTACATAGTGCTATCCATTATCTAGGAGCAGTAAAAGAATTAATTGTCACTGAGTATCAAGCCCTTTGAGGCAGACAAATTTGGGAAACAAGAACCACTTGGACTCTGGAATGATCTTTATTGCTAATAGACTAATGTAACAGAATCTTGAAAGCCTGCCAAAGCAATTAACCAGAACCTATACCTAACATAACTAAGATGGAGTTACTTTGAGGCTCTTTCTCATGCTTCTCCCCTCTTCTGGACCAAGGAATGTTTTCTCTAACAGTCCTCCCTCTTTATTCCCAGGGTTTGCTAGACATTCCATCACAATGAGTTTGGTAATCTAGAAAAGGAACTTTATAAACAACCAGAAGATATAAAGGATTCTTTCTCATCAATGTCTTTAATTAGCTTAACTTGTTTCCTTCTTCACCTCATCCACTAGGAGAGTCACTAATATATTTTCCTCCCTTGTCTTCAGGGCAAAAATAGAGATGCATATTTTAATAGCATATATTCTGCATGCACTTCTACTATGTTGGGATTACATTGGCTGCCACATGAATTCTCATATGCCCCCCTCCCTTTCCCCTTTGATTGAACAGCAAAGAAAAATATTAAAAGAGGCAATGATGTATAGTCTCTCCCGTTGTATTCTGAGCATGAATTCTGTGTTTCTGCTTCTGAAACTTCTCAGCACTGCCAGAAAGTGGCATTAAAAATAGGGGACATTAAATTGAGCTCAGAGAGGGCAGAATAGAGGAAAAATGTCTTTTGGTTGCTCTATCAACCAAAATTGGATCTCAACAAATATGTTCATTGTGGTTCAATATACAGTAATTTTTCTGTAATATCTCAACCAAATATATAGGAAACAGCAATTGAATACTTCTAAGAAGTTCTAGAAAAATATTCCCAATACAGTATGAGGTTACTGAAAAACACACAGGAGAGGGCTCAGAAAAAAAGAAGCCGGAGTAGATTTTTCTTGTTTTGATTTTACAGGGACTAGAAGGGAAAGGAAAGGTTTGGATAGAAGTCAAGAAGAGCATCAATATTAAAACATATAAAACTCTACATTCTATCTCAGAAAAATAAGTAGATAACTTCCAATTTCCACCATGGAAAGTTGTAGTTGTATCTTCAGATTGCAATCATAATTTGAGAAAAATTTTAATTGTTAATTATTTTTATGTCCTTTGCAGAAGCCGAGGAGCTGTATCAGAAGAGAGTGTTAACCATTACTGGGATTTGTGTTGCATTACTTGTTGTGGGAATAGTATGTGTAGTAGCTTACTGTAAAACCAAGTGAGTGATTTTATTTATTAATTTTAAAATTAATTTAATGCAATGAACACAATAAAAGAAAATAAAAAGAAGGGAAAGACCTGAAAAAGAGAAAGGAATTAAAACAATTTGGAAATACATGGGCATAGTTTATAAACAATCTCAAAAAGGGGAAGTTTATGATTAAATGTTTTAAATGGATTAAAAGTTACTTTAATTGCTGAGTGCTTTAAGAATCAAAGAAAATTAAATTTTAGTTTTTTAATATCTTGCAACAGAAAATTTGTCAGCTAACAAAAATAAACGCATATTTCATATTCATATTTCATGTGGAACTGACATATTTTGGAAATACAAGCAACAAATAAGTAGTAAAATTATTTGGTAAATATGATTGGATTATTAAGGAAAATCACAAGAAATTTAACAATTTATTTATAATCATTCCAATGCAATTTATAAAAGTTCCAATGAAATAATACAGTTTAACAGGAATATAATACTATATACTGTAGAGATTGTTTTTATTATCATTTCTTCATGACTTGCCAAACAGTGTTTGAAACAAACGTTATTCTGGTGAGAATTCTAAGTTTATAGCCTAATTTTTTTAGGCTTTCAGAAGGAACAATTTATTTATTTTATTAAACAAACTTATGTAGTTGCCCATTTACAAGAAGGAACTCTGGGAAGTGAACAAAATAAAAACACAGTATCTAAAAAGTTATAACAATAAACAGAATGACAGCCCTAATAAAACTCACATTCATCCATCAACTACACCATCAATCTCCTGGTCCCTGTGCCCGGAGGAAAAACCAGCTCTTTATCCCCTTTCCTGAAGGCCGACAGGGCCAGGTTGGGACCATCCATATACTGTATCTTGGGAAGGCTGTTCCATAAAGCAGACACATGACAAAGAAAGCAGTTGTATCTGGTCTGAATGTTACAAAACGTTGAAATTGTGTCTACAATGTAGGATTCCTTCTTTGAATGTTATTGAAGACTAGTTTATGAGATTTGATGAGCTTTAAAAATATGCCTTTTCTTTATACTATTAACTGAAAATTTGTATCATTTTTATAGTTGCAATGTTGATTAACCTAAAAATACCAAGATCTGAGAAAGGTATAATTCACATTTTAAGTCAAATGTATGTTCTTTGAACTTCCTAATTTGTTAAACCCTTTGAAGAACAATTATATATACTTCTTCAAAATTTGCAGAGCTGGTCACAAATCAAAATGTGTACAAAACTATGTGTTAAGGAAATACGCATCAAAATGTCTATATAAATGTCAGGCACAAAGAATCAGGATCCTTTGTAAAGTTGCAGCATAGAAGATTTATTCAAACCTATACACAAGACTCTAGTCAACTAATGGTCAGCACTAAATTGATGCTAGATAATGGTCAAATTATGCACCATTTTAACAACAGTCTAATGGTTAAGGCTAGAAAGCAGGAGACCATGAGTTCAAGTCCTGCCCTAGCTATGAAAGCCAGCTGGGTGACTGGGCCAGTCACTCTCTCTCAGCTCAACCCACCTCACAGGGTTGTTTTTGTGGGGAAAATAAGACAAAGAAGGTCTATTGGATATTTCCACCACTTTGAGTTATTTGCAAAAAATAATAAAGGTGGGGTACAAATACAGTAAATAAATAAACTACACAAGATGTGGGAAGAAAACAGATTAAAAAGGGAAAGATCTTTGGATCTATACAATACTTTCTTTTTCACCTCGGAAGTAATGATATGACCGCCACAGAGCCTGTATCAGAAAGAGCAGCTTTGTATTCTTACATAATCCCCTATCAATTAAATATGTGATGAGTTTGACTCTTGGAAGTTAACAATTGCAAAATACAGTGCATCTATCATAATAATCTAAATTAAAACCTATAATACATGAAAATTAGGCTAAAACAAATTAAGAAAAACAGCAATTTGAATATTAATCCCATAATAACTGTTTTACACAGTTAAGATCATCGCCCTCCAAAAGTCCTCTAGAAGAGCTCCATTTTTAACAACTTCCAAAAGGTTAAGAACAAAGAAGCAAATCCAGTCTCTGGAGGGAGACTGCTCCACAAAGCAAATGTTCCCATTGAGAAACAGCCTTTAGAGGGTCAAACATTCTTGAAAAAAATGTACTGATATTCCAAATTTCACAAATATGTAAGAAAGACAGGCAGAGAGGAGGAGCAAGATAGTTTAGGACACATTTTAAATGCTCAGAAGAATTGGCTATTAATATTACCTTCTAAGGAAATTAAAGAATAGTTTCTTGCTAATAATATTCAGTGGATATTGGTATTAATATTCAGCGGAAGGATAAGAGAATGAAACATTTACCATCCAGTTTTAAAATTCCTGTGGAAGTTAACAAATGAATTACTCAGTCTTACAGAAAAGGATATTATACTCTGTCATCATATCAAAGATCTTAGGAATGGTTGCAATGATAACAATTTGCTTCCAAATTATTTTAACTTTTTAACAATGAGTTCCCCTCTTATCAATAACTGGTAACAGATAATTGCAAGATTCATTTGACAAAATAACTCAACCCAAGTTATGAATTCATTGACATTTGTAAAACTAATTAAAGTTCAATGTCATACCCTTAATATAAAGATGTTAAATGTAGTAAAATAATCTTATTTTCGGGGCTGAAAAAAAAATCTAGATTTACATCCATTAATTTATGTACTTAAAGAAATTCTGTTGTTTCACAAAGGTTCTTTTAAAATTTTCTGTATGATTAAAAAAGTTTTAAGTGCCGGTTATTTCCTAATTACTTAATTTGATACATGAAATGTGCAATTTAATTCTATGTTACCTGACTGATCATCATTTCATTCTTTCTGTACTAAATATGATTTCATATAGAGAACTAAGCACACACATTGATAGGAAACATCTTTTGTTTCAGTATTTTCAGAACTATAACATCATTGTGATATAACTTTTACCTAAGTAGAAACAGCTGTGAAACATGACTAAATTTGAAATGGAAATTTCAGCTCTTCTAACTAGATATATTAGTAAACTATGGTTATAAAATGACTCCAATAGAAAACAAAAGAAAACATGGTGTTTATAAATAAAAACAGAGTCAAGATTTGAATATACTTATAAACAAACAAAATAGCATTTCATTGTACCAGCTAACAAATTAAAGGCAAGCTAAAATGCAGTTCCACAAGTATATTTGGTGCAATATTAGCTTATATATAAATTATATATTATAACAAAATATACATTTAATATGGAAATGTCAAGATTCTAAACAGAATTTCTTTGTAATTTTAGTCATGTATACATACAAAATTATTCTGGAATTTTGTATTATGTAATATTTAAAAAAATCAGGCTATGAGCTACTAGATTACTGTGCTATTTGTGAAAATTGTAAATTGAATTTTTTTTCTAACAACTAATAATATTGAACAATATTGCAAAAATATAGAGGCACTAGGTTTATGGACTATTAACAGTAAAAGTTCATTTTAAATTAACTTCTTTAGAGATTAGTGGAATTCTGAAACAACTAAATTTATCAATATGGCTAGAAAATAATTATATATTTCAGAATAAGATCCAACCTTATATATTTTTCTATGGTTTAATTATTATTTTTGCTTTATACTTTCAGTATCTTTTTTCTTTATATATTTATTGTTTAAAGCAGAGGTGGGTTCCTCCCGGTTCGGACCAGATTGCCTGAACTGGTAACGACCTGCTGGTGATGTCACAGTGACATCACGGATCTGGTTCGGTCGGTGCCAGTCCGTGGGCGCCGCCATCTCTCTCTTTTTTTCTTTCTTTTTTTTTTTTTTGTATTTTTTTCTTTCTCTCTCAGTCTCTCTCTTTCTCTCATATCTCTCTCATCTCTGTCTCTGTCTTAGTATCTCTCTTTCTCTCTCAATCGCACTGCGCATGCATCGCCATCTTGTTTTTGGCTTTTTTTTTTTTTTTGAATTTTTTTCTGATTTTTTGGCACTGCGCATGCGCGCGTGCGCAAAGCGCGCACGTGCCCACGAGGCACGGCCACGTGGCGCGGGAGGAAGCGAACCGGCAGCGAGGTAAGTTAGAACTCACCCCTGGTTTAAAGATATTAAAAATTACTATTAAACACTAAATTAGGAGTGAAATGTGAATTACAGAATGAAGACTTTTTCTATATCAAAACTAAAACTCCAAATTTAGGAAATCAAGACCAAAAATAGAAAAGCATCAAAACTATTTTCCAGCCAAACCATTCAGTCTAGGGTCCCCAACTTGACAGGATTATATAGTCCATCTGAGTAAAACTGGTCCACTGCTCCAATATGAATACCGTACAATGTACTTATTCTTCAGAAAACAGAGAAATCGTATGCACAATCATTTGCGGCAAAACATGTGTCCAGCACATCAGAACAGGAATCTAGCGAATGGCCCTAGCCATCCTCGGCTGGACCCTGAGGAAATTCAGATGGCTGATGTGAGTAACATTTCTTAATTCCCTGTGTAAAGCCTCCTGAAAAAGCATAGAAGGCAGAACCAGAACCCTTTTTAGAACCATCCTTTCATCCTCTGTTTACAATTCTCCCCTTCCCTTCCCCTTTCTCTTCTTCATTCCCCCACCCTCTCTTTCTTTCTTTCCTTGCCTTTCCCAAAGACAACTCAAGCCAGCTACTGCCACTCAGTACCATTATGATCAGAGGCGGGGGGACAAATACATTTGCAGGAGGATTTCGTGAGCCTTTAGAGTACCAGAGGCATCAACCTCAACTACTGACAAATGTGCAGCCTCTCAGTGAGAAAGCTGCACTTGGATTGGGCTCTTAACATTATCTGCAGAGGGATCACAACATACCAAATAAGAGACCCGTAAAATCATTTCATCTTTTAAGTGCTGCTTCATTTCTCGAAGCTGTGAAGCAATCTGACAATGTGAAGGCTTTGGGTGGCTGCTTTAATGTCTTCCTTAGGTCTTTAGACTTCGTGCAACGAAGCCCCAAAAGTGAAAAAGGAGTAATATCTATGAACTTGTGTCTTTTTCCCAGTATATATCTAAAAATGTTCCTGCTACTGAGCATGTCATAAGAAGAGAAATAGAGACCACCTTTTCAGGGAGCCATTCCTGTTCACCATCACATCCCTCTTCCACAGGAACTCCAACTTCAAGCCAAAGGTATGAGCGGAATATTTCATAGCTCAGATTTCTTTTTAACCGCTTTGGGATAGATATGATTAGAGAACCATTTAAATAATGATGCACAAAACTTCTTCTGTAAATGTATTTAGGAACTTCACATACTGTATAGCTTGGGCCTCCCTCCCGAATCTCTCAATTCAGTCATCATTTTAACTTATTTTAATTTTATCTATATCCAACCTTTCCATTTGCAGAATATATGAGGCAGAACCAAAAGCAAAAATAAAAACAAGAAAAGACTACATTAAAACATACAAGCATTAGGGCACTGCAGTGGTTTAACTTTAGCAATAAAGAGATGTGGAGAACTCTTGATAGAAGGAAATACAGAAAGGTATAACTCTTTCCTGCCATCTAGTAGTTTTTGTCCAGTATTTAGCAGCCCAGTTATGATAAGCTTAAGAAATCGAGTCTTCTCTTTCTTTTCTACTACTCAACCTCAATTACTTCAGCTTCATCTCGTCTTGATACTGGTGAGTTTCATTTATCCTTATGTCCATTAAATCATTAAGTCCACAGTAGGTCTTTATAAAAAAAAATAGGAAGCTCTAAAATGAGTTGGCTGTACCACTGGCCTTTACTATATGAGTATTCTGTATTTGTGTATTGCTGTTTGATATACAGATGTCCTACACAATGTTTATGAAAAAGTGGAAAATTCATTAGATACTGATTTAAATAAAGCCTTTAAATCAAAGCTTTCAAACAGATGAACCTAAGTGAAACTTGTAAACAGTGAAATAATGACAAAAAAGGAAAACAAACCATAATTTTATCATAAGATAATTATGATAAAAATGCATAAATTGTCAAGAAAAGAAAAAGACATATAGAATGTGCTTTTTAGAAAAGTGAAAAAATACAAAGAAAAAAAAGTAAAACCTATCATTTAATGGTAAATAATTATAATTCTACAATACTTATCTAATGTAATTACCATCAAGCATGCATATATTTCTAGTATATTTTTATAACTATCATGTTTCTAATATATTGTATTTTTATAAATGTTCCATATTTCATTATACTTCATTATATTATGTATAAAGTAAGAAAGATGGGTAACAATATCATAAATAAATAAATTATATTTGTCCATACAGAGTCTACATCTACAAGCAGCTTGCTAAAATAGGTGGCAAGTACTAAAGCCACTTCAATCCATTGAATGAAAGGGGCTATAGATTTAGCTTTCCAATGCTACAGTATCAGTCTTTTAGCCATAGTAAGGGCATGGAGAATCCATTTTTATCTTGTCCAGTTGTCAAATTCCAAGTACTAGGTTTCTGATTCAAGAGAATAATGACCTCTGAAAATTTTAGCTTATCTTTGATTGTCATATAATGTACACTTTCATCATTTTAGACATTAATTATAACGTAAGATTAAAAATGTTATACAAATCTAATACTAAACTACTAAAAGTCTCATGTTTGTAACTTTTAACTGGGTAAAACAGTGCATCATTGAGCAAGAATTTTTGAACCAAGGGGCAACTTACAAAATGCGTCCAAAATCCAGGACCTATAAAATTTAGCAAATTTTATAAAACATTTTATGATATAAGAATTATCATAAAGCATTTTATGACCTAATGTCACAAAACATTTCCTGTGGTGAACTCCTGTTGTTTGATTGTGATGTGCTATTTTCTTGGAAGATACCTCTCTGAATATCTCCGTGAATTTTTAAGAACTTTTCCAGTGAAGGCAGTACATTAAAAGCTCGGCCATTGTTGAAGGCATTGAAAAATCTGTTAAGGAAATATCTCTGAAACAATGACCCAACAGGTTACAGATCACCTTATTCCTTTATAATTTTATGCACTGATAATTGTTGTGGCCCACCAGCGGCCAGCAGAGCTGGTGGCAGACTCAGACAGTGAGGAGGTTGGGGAGGAACATGGGCCAGTCCTGGAGTCTGGGGAAGGCTCTGATGAGTGCTCTGCATCAGAGGCAGAGATGGGGCCAGGGCTGTCCGACAGTTATCAGCTACCTTCGGAGTCGGAGATAAGTGGGGCAGAAGAACAGCTGGAGCCTGTTCCCGATGTGCGCATGTGCAGAGCTGTCAGGAGAAGGGAACAATTAAGGAACAGAGGTTGACTCGGGAGTAAAGGCACAAGGGGATGCTGAATGGCCCCTCCCATAGGGAATAAATAGGAGCGAAAGGGGCGTGGTGTTGTGGGTGAAGTCTTTTTCGTGATTTTGTGAAGCCTAGGTCAGAACAATAATTTTATGCACCCATACATTACAAGTATGGCTTAGGAACTTTACTTGGAAAGACGAGTCCACTTTAGCAAGTAGTTAGGTTTAGGAAAGATCTTTTTCTATCCTTGTCCAATAGTTCTTTATCATTTGGCTTAACTTGCAGACATGAAAGCCACACCTGGAGCTTGGACCGCACAGAAAGCCTCACTTCTGATAGTCAGTCTGGGATGATGTTGTCTTCTGTGGGAACCAGCAAGTGCAACAGTCCTGCCTGTATGGAAGCTCATGCTCGTCGGGAAGCATCATACTCCATTGAGGAACAGAGGAGGCCAATGATGCAGTACAGAGATTCTGTGGATTCCCTTCGAGACTCACCACATAGTGAGAGGTCTCATTTTCTGTTGCTGTTATTATCATTTATAGAAGGAAACCTCAATTTAACAGCCCCCCACTTAACAGAGTGCAATAAGTTCAGATTTTCATCTGGATATCTCCCTCTGTATCCAAAGTAGTTTGGATGAGGCAGTGACATGTGATTTTTACCTTGCTTTTACAACATCTGCAATGGTTTCTGTCAATTACATCAGTTTGCATCATTTATGGACTTGCTTAATCCTATAAATGACATAAATTGATGTAAATTGTATAGCCTCATGTTTATGGATCTTCCAGAATAACAGTACCTCCCCCCCCCTAAAATGGCCTGTCAAAACAGTATTTCATTGCTTTTATACTGAAGTCGCAAATAATGGCCAGTCTCTAATACAGCATAAGACAAGAAGGGGAGAGAAAGCAAAAAAAAAAAAGAGATGAGAAGATACAAGAAGGGGAGAGAAGGCAAAAAAAAAAAAGAGTTGAGAAGATAGATAAGCAAAGGGGGAAAATTTATATAAGGTAAGCAATAAATCAAACTATGAATCCGAAAGCTCATCATTGACTTAACTTCCTCAGCTTCTTGAGGATCTGTTTCTAAATTATTATTAGAATTGCTCTGATTAAATTGCTTGGTTTTTGTTAACAGTTGTGGTGGTTTTAACCTTCATGTGCCACATAAAGTCACTTTGGGGAGATGTGTGGCTTAATACATACATAAAAATGCTAAATTATTATTTTCTGAAGGAAGAGTTTATCTCAAAGGCTGTGTATAGCAGAATTCTAATATCCTCATCCAGATTCTGGAAATTATCTGGAACTACCTTTTAAAATACGGGTAGAAGAAGTGTAAAACCTATCCCCAGTATCTTTGCTGCAACCACTTAATATGATCTATATTGACATGCCTGATAAAAACAAATGCCTCAATATTAAATGGTTTGCATTGCTCTGAACCAAAACCTGAGTCAGACCACTTAGGCCACTTTCCAAAAAGTGTTGTTTCATTGTTTAACATAATTGAGAATAATGTTTTTCTTCAGGGGGTTGGACTAGAAGACCTCCAACTCTATTATTCTATTATGCCTTGCAGTACTTAAGCTTTTCTTTAAGTAAAATCCTAAATTGTATTTTTTTCAATACAACTTTTATCAGCAACAAATGACTTAACTCACTAGCACATAGCAAAACAAAATGCAATGGAAGAAAGAAATATCCTGTAGCAAACAACCAAGAAAATATAATTAATATACATTTTTAAAAGTAAGGGAACTAGAAGACATTCCCACTTCTCTCAATGCCAGATTGACATATAATCATTATTGTAAAAGTTCAGATAAATTAGCATTTCAGAAATCCTTAAAAACTTGGGTGTTCCCTCAGGCGTATGTCTTGCCTGTCACTATAAGTTTGCATTTTAATTATTGGACTTGAGTTTCTTTTTGACCATTTTATGTATTTATGTATATTTGTCTGGTATTAACTGTGCATACACTACCCAAAGTTACAATTGTGAGATGGGAGGCTACATAAATTGATATCACAAAGAATAAAAAATAATAAACTGATGTTTACCTTTGTAGAACTGCTTAAACAGATGCTAAATCTTCCTGAAATATATAATCCATTCTTTTCTTTCCTTTATTATTACCAAGTCCAGTCCTTTCTATTTTAGCTTAGCAAATTCTCTTCTTATTCACCTTAAAAATTATTTACATGCAGGTCAGCTCAAAATTAAGTCTGATAATGCCTTTCTCTACCCCAGATTAATTTTATTGGCCAGTTCTTTTCTTGTCCAGCTGCATTTGTATTTATTTTATTTATTTATTTGTTTGTCAAACATGTACAAGATAACAAGTATAGGTATGAACATAAACGTGAACAAAGGAAGTAAATATAGATAAATGGGGACAGTAAGGCAGGGACAGTAGGCATGCAGGTGCGCTTATGCACGCCCCCTTTACGGACCTCTTAAGAATGGGATGAGGTCCACGATAGACAGTTTGAGATTGAAGCTGTGAGGGTTTGAGGCTGTAACAACGGAGTCGGGTAGAGCATTCCAGGTGTTGACCACTCTGTTGCTGAAGTCGTATTTTCTGCAATCGAGTTTGAAGCGGTTTACCTTGAGTTTGTATCGATTGTTTGCCTGTGTATTATTGTGGTTGAAGCTGAAGAAGTTGTTGAGAGGCAAGACGTTGTAGCAGACAATTTTATGTACTATGCTTAGATCGGACAGCAGGTGGCGCAGTTCCAGATTGTCCAAGCCCAAAATTTCAAGCCTGGTGGCATAGGGAATGCTATTGTGAGTAGAGGAGTGGAGTACTCTTCTCGTGAAATACCTCTGAACCCGCTCAATCGTGTTAATGTCCAATATACAGTGTGGGTTCCAGGTGGACGAGCTGTATTCAAGAATTGGTCTGGCAAAGGTTTTGTATGCCTAGTTAGAAAAACAATGTTACTGGAGAAAAAGCTTCGCAAAATTAGGTTAACAACTCTTAATGCCTCTTTGGCAATGCTGTTACAGTGAGCAGACGATTTCTAGTAAAACATATATTCTTACAAAAATGGTTCCGTATAGTGGGGCTCTAATGAGTGCAGAGTTTGTTTTAGATATAATCAAACCCCAGGGTCTGACAAGAAAAGAATTGGCCAAAGTATTCTTCCTGCTGCCAGACACAGACACAACTGAAATACTTTTTGTCATGTTCTTTGTATTGGCGTCCCTGAAATGATTAGAAGTGAAAAGGAAAAAGAGATTCTCTAATTGGAATCTCAATCTCTCCTTCCATCTCTCTTCCCTACCCCTTCCCTACCTGCCAGTAAGGTATAAGAGCATGGTAACACTTGGGGGGGGATGATCTGGGGGGAAAAAAACCTGAAAGTGTGGATCAGGTTTCTTTATCTTGAATTCAAATCACTTCGGGGGGGGGGTTGTCATTGTTATGTTTTATTAAAGAAACATGCAGTAATAGTGTTAACATTAACAACAAAAATACAAATTTCAAATCATTATTTTTAATATTACACAAATATTGATAAAGCATCAGTTAAGGTGACAAAGAATCAAACAATATAACAATAGTAGAACCATTGAAAACTATGGAAGTATGACTGACCGTAAAGGAACATGACATAATTTTCAGTCAGTGTTGATTCTTTATCTAAAAAGCATACCTGCATTAATACAGTAAAATGCAACTGAATTGCTGTTGAAATAAAACAAAATGTTCCATCTGTTTTGTAAATACATGATTGTGCTACAGTGATCTATTTATGAAATAAAACTATAAGCTTCAGTGGAGAGTGGTCTGAAATAAATACTTGCGTTGACCTTGATACCTGAATGATTTCCATTTATGAGAAAATGGCATATATGTAGTGGCAAGAATATTTGACTGAATATCAAATATTCTTGCCAATGTGTATATGCCACATAATTATCAACTATCAACACACATAATCTTGTAAAAGACTTAAATAGTCCAATGAAGTACATTTATTAATACTGAGAATTAGTCACCTAATATAATAGTAAGTAGTAAAAATGATTTTGACATTATGACATTAAAGTACTTTAATGATTTGGTATTTTATACTTCAACAAACAACTTACATAATATACTATTCCTAATGACTTAAGGATAATGTTAGACTCATGTGGGTGGAGAAACGTACATTTAGATTATGTAACCCAAGTGGCACAGATAGCTTCTGTGGCTGCTTTAACCTTTTTTTGCTCCAAAGGAGGACATTATATCCCTGTCACATTGAAACTATTTGAGGCAGAAATAATGGTACAGTTATTGTATATTGTGCAAATGACCCTTATTCCAACTGGGTTTCAGCATGGAAACTACAATCAACAATTTTGAGAGCAATTTTGCAAGTGCCCAAATGTGATTCTATTCTATTGCTATTCTAATGTAGCTTTAAGACTGGATTTGAGCATCATGAGGGCAGAGGCTCAGATCTGGCTGACTATTTTTAGTTACTCATTAAATTGATGTTTAACCCAGCCTGCCTGGTTACTCTGATAAGTGAGTAAGCTTTTGTTCTTCATAGCAGGTATGCATTAGAGATAAGTTAAACTAACTTTCTCTTTTCCTTTAGTGATTCGGCTGTTTTAATTTTGATTTTACTGTTTTTTGCTATTTGGGTGACTGTAAATAAAAATGCTATTCCATATTACAAGGAAGTCTGTGATAAAAAGTAATTATGAATAATAAAAACTGATAAGAAGGTAGCTGCATAGCCTGTATCCATCCCAAGAAAAGGAAAAAAAGCACACACAGTATATAAATATTCCAGGTCAGTGGGAGAGAGAACAGATATTTTTATCTATGATCACAGATCAGCATTGAAATATAATGAAAACAAGAAAAAAAGAAAAGAAAACATTAATACAACCATGGTCATTGTCATGTTGTATACATTTAATCTCACAAAGCATTCCCAAGACTATTTATAAATTTTAATAAGCATATAGAATAAACATAAAAGAAAAAATAACTCAAAACTTTATGTTACGAATCTCTCCAAAATTAACCTTTAGATATGTACTTTGCCCAAGGCTGGTGAACATTCACTGTACCCTGGTAATAAAAAGTGAGCCATCTGTTTGTCTGGAGTTTTGTTCTGGCATATTTAGCATTGAAGCTAATGCATCCCAAGAGAAACCATATTGAGGATTTTCAGGTACTTCAGTGTATCAGATTTTTTAACATTGCCAGATACCCAATTTAAATTACCAGTTGGCTCCATGAATAAGTCAGACATTTTATTAACTAACCCTAATGTCTACCATAACCCTGTGTATTTCTGCTTCTTTCCAGCTCTTATTTTAGACTGAAAAATCTATGTCTGATCAGTAGACTTCCCCCTTCTCTTATGACAAAAATCATATTCCATTCTGTGAATCTACTTCAATCTCAGAGAAAATTCCCTTTCTTTTATTTTATCCTGATCAAAGTGTTTATAGGAATGGAAAAGTTTGTGCTGAAAGACTCAGCCTTTTGTTCTAAGATTTAAGCTGGATACCAATGCCATTGTTTCTTTTTCTAGATATGTCTCTGCCTTGACCACCCCAGCACGCCTGTCCCCTGTTGACTTCCATTGCTCAGCTTCAGCCCACATGCCCACCTTTGAAATAACTTCTCCTAATTCTGCTCATGCGGTCTCACTTCCCCCGGCTGCATCCATTAATTTCCAAGTGGAGGAGCAACAGCCATTGCTAAGAAGGTACCAAGCCTCCTGTCAAGATACACAGAGGTATGATACTTACTACCAAAGAAGGAACTATCTGAATGAAAGCACAGGGAGCTTGCCCTCCAGTCCATTCCGCATCACAGAGGATGATGAATACGAGACAACCCATGAGTACATCACTGCACTAGAACAGCCAAAGAGAACAGGCAGCGGCAACAGGCGGTGGAGGAGATCTAAACTGAATGGCCACCTGTCTCACAGAGGCAGAATGCTTAGAGATTCCTTTTCGGTCAGCAGCGCCTCATACAGTGAGTCTGATGAGGAGCTGATAGCTGAGAGCACCCCCTTCTTAAGCAATCGGAACATGGAGGCAACGGACACAGATTTGTACTGCTCAGCTGACAACAGAACTTTCTCTTCTTTCAGCAGATTCAATGCACAGGGTGAAAGCCAACAAACACACACCAGATCCAGCCAAGGTTTTGCGCCACCTTAGGTGTTACACACTCTTCCTCATGTCCACTTCCATGAATACATCAGTACTGAGGAAGATAACATGACAGAAAAGACAAATTTTTATTTTATATGAAAAAAATGCAAAAATATAACAAATGAAATGTTTTATTTTCATTTTAGCAATGATGTCTTATAAGAGCTAATGGCAAAGACCTTTTTGTAAGGAATCTATTTATATGTAACATCTTGATTTACAGCTTCTCAGAAAAACAGAAACTAACAAAAAACATTTTAAAAGATGGGCCAATTTTTGACTACAAATCATTAAAAAATATTGTGGTGCCTTTTTGCTGTATGTGAATGCCAGAGTCCACACTGAATATTATGTTTAAGCATTCTTGAAACACAGGCTTTATGTTCAGGACAATTCGTTGTAAAATATTCCAGTCAGCATTTTTCCATTTGAACAGTACCCTTTTAAATTCCTCGATACCTAGAGATTAATGATCTAGTGTTGCTAAAGTAACGTGCTCTCGGTCTTTCCCATTTCCTTTCCCTCCTGCACATGTGCGCATAGACGTATGTTTCAATGTTTTCATAAATATTTTTCCCTAGCAGGGAAAATATTACATATTGGTAATTAAAAATTGGTTTCTCTGATAAGACAAACAATAAACAAAAAAGGGGGTGGAGAAGAAAGGAAAGAGGATTACACAGTATCTATAGCCCTTCCAATGTATTTCTGATCCTCAAGAGGTCTGTGATCAAGATACCACCATCACCCCTGAAACCAAACATTGCAAATCATTAAATAATACTAGTTCAAGTAATGCTGCTCCTAAAATCTGTTTTGACACCATTTCTGGAGATAAACTTTAGCTGTTTAGTAATGATATAAGCCACTGCTGTGCATGCACAGAACAAAAATGTCCTCTAAATTTTGACCACAGTTTGATCATCAAAGAAACATGATCCCCCATCATGGAACATACAAGACATACAAGGTGCCGTTGAGAAAGGGTTTCAAAAGCCTCCAGTGATCTAGATGTCTCTTAAGTATGCCATCCCCTTCTATCCCTCCTTCCTTGTTCCTTCTCCTGAGATAGTGCCACCAGCATGCTAACCTTGCCTCAGTCTTTTTCCCATGGAAAGAAACATCAAAGACAATGCTATTTTGTGTGCTCCATTTTGTAAAGATGGTTGTAAATGTAACATTTGAGCATTTCACAAGAACTTTCCATTTAAAAATAAAGCCACCAGGTATCCTGGTTGATGAGCTAAAGAGCTTTCTGGTTGTAGGTGGCAAGAAAACTTCCCTGAAACAGAGAAAATGGCTCTTTTCAGTTTCCTGTGGAGCCTCTTTTTGACATGGCCTGCCTCTTTCGTTCTTTATTTTCACTTTGCATGTCCTTTGCATTTCAGATACTATAAATTGGATGCATGGAGAACCTAGAACTGAAAAGACAAAATACAGTTGCCAGTGTATTCATTTACTTTTTAGCAATAAAGTATTTTAAATCCTTTGTTCCTAATGCCTAACAAGGTCCAGTAGAAAAGCTGCTACTTTGTCATTAAAAAGATTGTAAAATTTTGCTCTGGATTGTCTGGATGTTAGAACTTTTGACTGTTTAACACTTGAATTTTTTTAATACTATAAATAAAAGTAAGAAATGGCTACAATGATTATAAAATCAATTTTATATTTGGTGGTGAGAGAGGAGATAGAATGGGGGTAATCTCAAATTATTCATGTTACTGGGAATCTCATTTTGGATGCCTGATTTTTTTAAGTTAAAATGGTCATCTGATTAACCCAACTGAGTCCAGACCCATCAATAAATATTTAAGTGTAGATAATCCTATGTCTTCCAGATGTTTTAGATCACAACTCCATGAATTCCCAACCAGCATGTTAAATATTTGGAGAATTTCAGTCCAAAACACCTGGGAAACTCCAGGTTGCCTACCTTTGAATAAGTGATTTTGAAATATGTAATGTTAGAACACTTTGTCCCACATGAGCATAAATTTGCACTTTCATAAATGTTGCAATCCTATGCAAATTTACTTGTGAGTAAACTCTGCTTGATGGATGGGTTGACTTCTAAATAAACATGCATATGATTGGGTTGTTTATTTAAATGTTAGTGTTTTTATTCAAATTCATGAGATTCCTTTAGTGTTCTTCATTTAGTATTTCATTATCCAAAATAATCTGCAAATCTTGATACATTATTATCAGTTGGAAAAAATGAAAACTTCTGGATCCAATTCAGTGAATCTCAAAATTTTTCCCATTCTCTGTTTACATTGTCAATCTATTAATGAGACACTGATCCATGAGAGAATGTGCCTTATACTGTATACATAAACATATACTGTAAACACAAAGTTTCATTCCATTAAGGCAGAGGTCTTCAAACTTGGCAACTTTAAGACTTGTGGACTTCAACTCCCAGAATTCTCCAGCCAGAGAATTCTGGGAGTTGAAGTCCACAAGTCTTAAAATTGCCAAGTTTGGGGACCCCTGCATTAAGGAGTGCATGTGATAATCTTGAAGCAGTATTCTTACATAAGAATAATCTTCCATGTCCCTTTTCTAACTCTTCATTAATCCCAGCAAAGACAGTTCTAGTTTCAACTGAACATTAGCTTTTAAAATTCTTTGTATTGTTGTATACATGTGCATACAAATACCCATGTGTACATTTGAACCCATTTTTTTTATTTTCTCATCTTGCCTAATATCTCTATTCAAAACTTTCAACACCAGGATAAACAGCAAAGGAGACAAATGACATCCTTGTCTTGTACTCTTGCGGATTTCGCATCCATTAGTTAAGTTTAATTACTTTTTAATTAATTAAAATTAATTAATTCTAATTAATAACAATTTTTTCTTGCTGTGATGTATAAACAGCTTTGACCCCTTGGATAAAATTCCCACCAAAATCCATTTCTTCCAGGACTTTAAACATAAAGGCCCAATTTAAGTTGTCAAAGGCCTTTTCTGCATCTAAGAATAATAAAGCTGCCTGTTGTTCATTATGATACTGTAAGTATTCTATAATATTCAAGACAGTCCTCATGTTATTCCTTAACTCTCTTTTTGGCAGAAATCCAGATTAATCATCATGGATATATACCTGTAAAACTTTTTAAAATCTTTCTGCTAAAACTACAGCAAATAATTTATAATCCTTATTTAATAGTGAAATCGGTCTATAATCTTTATCATCATAACATCCTGACCCTCCTTCGGGAACAACACAATATTAGCTTCTTTCCAGATTGAGGGTATCATTCCCCCCTGTAAAATATCATTCATTATATCCTTTAATAGCTGAAGGAGTTTGTCTTCAAAACATTTATAGTATTGACTTGTAAGCCCGTCTGGGCCAGGAGCTTTACCTGTTTTCATTTTTCTTAAAGCTTCTGATATTTCAAAGGTAGTTATTGGTTCATTCATAAGTTGTCTCTGAGTTTGTGAAAGTTTCGGCAAGTGTTGTCTTAACAAATACTCATCTATTTTTTACTTATCTAACACCTGCATTTTATACAATTTAGAGTAAAAGTTATGAAACAATTTTTTAATTTGCTCGTTATCAGTTATTACATTATATTATGTTTTTTCAACAGCATCATGTTTTGTTTAACAGCAACATATGATTTGTCAACAGCACTTGATTTTTAAGATTATGTTAAGCACTTGATTTTTAAGATCATGTTTTCTGACAATTGCCATTTCATTTTTGCATGCTTCTTTAGAACAAAAGAGCACAATTCATAAGAGCTTTGGAAGAATGAGCCCCAAAGCTCATTCATGAAGTAGTATTGAGGGAGACTTTAATTATCCTGACATATGTTGAGAGACAAATTCTTCCAAACATGGTTCTTCATGATTTAGGTTGCTGACAACTTTCTCCTTGTGAAGATGGAGGATGGCCCAAGAGAATGAGCTACTCCTGGCTCCAACCAACAGAGATGATCCAAATAGAATTCTCCTTTCCTTTTGGAGAAGTCTGAACTAAAATAGTCAAACAGTTATACCAAGTTACCTATTAACATTTTGCTCTCTTCAGTGAGCATGTGGTATACAACTCCTCTCAGAGAACCCTACTTTTCTTTGTTCCGAGTTTATTAAAGTCCAGTAGACTTACAGTGCATTCACAAAGTATTCAGACCCCCTTCACTTTTGTCAATTTTGTTATGCTGCAGCCTGATTCTACAGTTGTTGAAATTAATTTTTTTCTCATTAATCTACACTCAGTACCCCATAATGGCAAAGTGAAAACAGAATTTTAGAAATGCCTGTAAATTTATTAAAAAGAAAAAACTGAAATATATTGGCATAAGTATTCAGACCCTTTGCAAACGTTAAATTTAGCTCAGTTGCCTCCTTTATTATTGCAAGGCACAGATCTGGGGAAGGCTACAATAAAATTTCTGCTGCACTGAAGGTTCCTAAGAGCACAGTGGCCTCCATAATTCTCAAATAGAAGAAGTTTGGCACACCTAGGGCTCTTTCAAGAGCTGGTCACCCGGTCAAACTGAGCAATTTGGGGAGAAGGGCCTTAGTAAGACAAGTGACCAAGAACCCGATGGTCACTCTGACTGAGCTCCAGAGATCCTGTGTGGAGATGGTCAGAGTTCCATAAGGACAGCAATCCCTGCAGCCCTCCACCGATCTGGGCTTAATGGCAGAGTGGCTAGATGGAAGCCTCTCCTCAGTGCAAAACACATGAAAGCCCACTTGGAGTTTGCAAAAAATCACCTGAAGGACTTCCAGACTCTGAGGAACAAGATTCTCTGGTCTGAGGAAACCAATATTTTTTATATATATAATTTTATTTATAGTTTTTTCTTCAACATCCATAAGTGCTTAGTGAACAGTGTCTGGGTCAATATACTTTATACACTATACTAATGATAATAATACTATTTAAATATACATATCATAATCTTTCAACTTCTAACATTTGTGTATACATTGTAGTTATAATATATTCTATTATATATCAGTATACATAATACTATTTTCCCAATTTCTACTTTTTACCTCTTTTTTCTAACTCTTAATAAAATAGCCACCATATTAAGAAGTATTCTATATCTATCCATCATCTCTTGCCCTTTTTAGAATTTCAACTCTTATTGACTTACTGGTAAATCTTTCATGTTTCTCCCTTGGGATCTTGTATCTCCTTACATCATGCTTATGTAATCTTAAGTATTTCATCTGCCTCAACACCTATCTCTTACTGTTGGATCTCTAGAGCACCCATCCGTAATTCTTTCATCACTTTTGGGAGATCTTTCTCTTTATTCTCTTCTATATTTTGAGCTCTTAAAGTGTAATCTATCTGTTCCATTTTAAGAATTATTACTATCTCTTCCATATCTTTATCTGCTTGTATCATTTTTTGATTTATCTCCTCTATTCTTTCCTCAGCTCCTTCTGATTTCTCCTCTATTTTCTGAGTTTTTTGTTCAACTTTTATTGTCATTTGCTAGGGGTTTTCTAGTCTCACATCTGTATCCTGCATCAGTTCCATCATCTCCCTATGATTCCTTGCCATATCTTCCTGTATACATTGAAACATCAATAATATTTTTTTATGAACTGTATTTGTTTTCCCCCGTTGAAACATTTTTAATAATTTAATAGGCTGAAAGTTGCTCAATATTCCACCAAGATTCCAATATCCCAATTGCCCAGAAACACCAAAAATGCCAGTATTAGTAAAGTTTATTCAGTCCCAAGACTGTTCCTCAAAATCCCCAAAATTTATAGTCCTAACAATTTTCCAATTTGCACCCTTAAAATTATCCAAATTTTTAAGTCTTGTTTAATTTTTCTTCTTTCTTTTTTTGCCTCGTAGAGTGTTTTATCAAATAGTATTAATAATCCAGATTGGCCCACCAGATTTCCCCAAATCTCTTTAATCCACAGAATCAAGTTTTCAGTTTCAAGGATGTTTCTTGTTAATTATAGTCCACCTTGCCTTAAAAATCTTCAAAAGGCTCACTAAATACTTCCAAGCAGCCAGAATGGCAGTAGATATGGAACCAAAGTAAAGAGGCCTTCCATGTGTTGTTTGCCTTTCACTATTTCCTGTCTTCTCCTCCTTGTTTTTCTTCTGTTATCAATCAATCCTCACTTGCCAAGGTCTTTTCCCACTGTGTACTAGTATAATATCTTCTTTCACCAGTAGGTGGCACCCCTCCTCTAAGTTCCAGCATTAAACAAAGCAAAGATAGAACAGCTGATTGTCAAAAAGATCGAGGAGGGGGGGGAAACCTTTTTCCTTATACGATTTCTTCCAGTAATCAGACAGTGTTATCGGCAAATTCAGTCAGTTTTCACACTACTACAAGTTCCAGTCCGGGCTTTCTATATTTTAAAGCTTCATAGTCTTCCATTAAAAGTTTGTTTCACTTTTGGGTCTATAATCTTTCTCCGTGTGTTAAATCGCCACTTTCTTAGCATTCTTTTATTTGGGTTTAAATCTCTAATATAGAAGTTGAAAGTTGTCTCACCCAGTTCCAATCCTCTGTCCACAAACCGCTCCAGCTCATAATCTTCTTGTCCCAGTTGTCACAGATTCAGTCTTGCCAAAATGGCTGTCGTTTCTGCTGTCAATCAGGAGGGTTTCTTTGGATCAAGCAAGGAAATTGCTGTTTCTTCGCGATCTACAAAGCTTCCCTCCTTTCTTCACCACCCCTTCAGGGTGGCTTTGACCCCATAGGGTCTCCTGGCAAGCAGGTATCGGCTGGGTTTCGCAGAGCTCCGCGGAGCTCCACTATCCCATATCCGTCCCGCTGAGATGCCAACCAGTCCTCCGGTCTGAGGAAACCAAGATTGAACTGTTTGGCCTTGATTCTAAATGTAATATCTAGAGGAAACCAGGGACCACTCATCACCTGCCCAATACCATCTCAACAGTGAAGCATGGTAGTGGCAGCATCATGCTGTGGGGGTATTTTTCAGCAGCAGAAACTGGGAGACTGGTCAGGGTTGAGGGAAAGCTGAATGGAGTACAGGGATATCCTCAGTGAAAGCCTATTTCACAGTGCTGAGGACCTCAGTTTGGGCCAAAGTTTCACTTTCCAACTCTGTGAATGTCCTAGAGTGGCCCAGCCAGAGCCCTGACTTGAACCCTATTGAACATTTCTGGAGGGACCTGGAAATGGCTGTCCACCGACGGTTGCATCCAACCTGATTGAGGTTGAGAGGATTTGCAAGGAAGTATGGCAGAAAATCCCCCAATCCAGGTGTCCAAAGCTTGTTGCGTCATACCCAAAAAGACTCAAGGCTGTAATTGCTACCAAAGGTATTTCTGAAAGGTCTGAATACTTATGCCAATGTGATATTTCAGTTTTTTCTTTTTAATAAATTTACAGACATTTCTAAAATTCTATTTCACTTTGTCATTATGGGGTACTAAGTGTAGATTAATGAGAAAAAAATGAATTTCAACAACTGTAAAATCAGGCTGCAGCATAACAAAATTGACAAAAGTGAAGGGGGTCTGAATACTTTGTGAATGCACTGTAAGTCTATTGGACTTTAAAGGGGGACTTTAATAAACTCGGAACAAAGAAAAGTGGGGTTCTCTGAGAGGAGTTGTATACCACATGCTCACTGAAGAGAGCAAAATGCTAATAGGTAACTTGATATAACTGTTTGACTATTTTAGTTCAGACTTCTCCAAAAGGAAAGGAGAATTCTATTTGGATAAGGCAATTCTAAAAGAGCAGGATGAATGAGCAAAATTGGAGATTGAATTTAATAGGAACATGATTTTGGAATACTAAATTTTTAATGAGTTTAAATTTCCAGGATCAAATTAATTGTATCCTAGGCTACTAAAGGCATTTCTCTCTCTTTCTCTCTCTCTCACACTCTGTGTATGTGTGAGAGAGAGATTGCATTAAGTGATAGAGGAAAGAAGTCTGTAGATTAGTCTGTTCCTCTTAAGAAGTCCATTCTTACTTCCCAAAATTACCGTCTCCTTTTTAAAATTCCTACAGACCATGTATTATGTGCTTATAGTTTTCCAAATATTGCTGTACGATGGACTAGGCTGGATTTTCTTTCCCATGTTTTTGAAGCAAGAGACAGAGGACCTTCAATTGTACCATATTTCATCTCTTCCCAGGATTTCTCAAAGATAAGACAAAAATTTGAGCTAGGTTGAAGGTTCCTAGGATACAATTTACAGGTAGTCCTTGTGTTATGATAGTTCACTTAGCAACAGTTCAAAGTTACGACCCCCCCTCCCTAAAGTACTTATGACACAGCACTGAAGTTATGAATGTTGCAGTACCACGGCAGTCGTTCACCCTTACAACTAACCAGAGACACTGCAACACTCCCCCTATCTATCCCCCCCCCGGGACCTAACAGGCACTGGCTGTGCTATGCTAGCCCACCAGCTCCTTCCCATCCTGTCACTGATCACTCATTTACCTTTCGAAGTTCTGCAGGGTCAGGGCCATGTGACAAAAAAGGAGCTGTCTTCTCAGATGCTGGTGAAGCTGTTTTTGTTAGTTCTTACACCCCCTTCTGCCCCTTTGCAAAAGGCTTTTTGCACAGATGATGGAGGCCTGCAGGAGCGCGAGATCACACCCCCGAAGGCTTCTGTTCCCTTTGCAAGTTTTGGTGCATAGAACAAAAACCTTCAGGGGTGCGATCTCATGGCCCTGCAGGCCTCTGTTCTCTGTGCCTAAAGCCTTTTGCAAAGGGAACAGAACACACAATTTAAAGAAAATAGCTTCACCTTTATCTGAGAAGACAGCTACTTTTCTGCCAATCTTTGTAAGGTAAGTGTGGAGAAGGCTGAAACAACTATGGGGATCCTAAGATTGGGAAGGGATATCTCAGTCGGTGCAGGGAGGCCTTGGGTGGCCAGAGGTAGGTGGCCTTTCCCTGCACTAGGCCTCCCATGGTCTTCTCCACCCTTGAGGTACCTCATGTGAACAACCCATGCATTCGATTAACGAATGCATTGGGGAGTGGAGGGATGGGGTTCATTCATTTAAAGTGATTAAATTAACTTTATAACCATAATGGGTAGGGTCCATTACATTCATAACTCAAGGACTACTGTATTTGGTTTCAGGCTGAAAGTTCCTAGGAAAAAACTTACTTGGTCCTGGAGATGGTTTCAGTTCTGCTCTTCATAATGCTGTTCATAATTATTTCATAAACATTTATCAGAGATGTTTAAACCAAATAAGTAATTTTGATTGTATCAACTGCCTTTACTCAGCAGTTGATACATTTATGGGCAAGTAAGTTGTGATATAATTTCAGGTTAGCTTAACTTGTTGCCAGTCAAGAGCTTGAACCGTCAACAACAATTGGCTTGCCTAAAATTGTGAATTAGCAATTCATTAAATTAAAGCATCTCTTGATTTCAGAATTTGGTGCAGATAGCAATGTCTTGAATTTAAAATTGCCAGTATTAGAATGTGTTTGGTATGTTTTTAAGTTTATTGTATTTCAATTCCCCCTTTTTAAAATAAAGAATATTACTGGAATGTCCCATTAATAAATCAATGGCTGAAAGATTTTTTATTTGAGAGAAAGAGATTGGATGGCATTAGGAGATTGGAGGAAGGAAATTATCGTGTCTCAGAAAGAAACAAGGGAGGATTTGTAGTCCACTTAGTATGACATTGATACCTGCAAAGATTCTATACCAGAATATAAGGAGAGTGAACTTTAAATTCCATGAAAACTCTATGGTAATTTATGAGAAATAAATTCTTCTCAAGAACAAATCACGGAGAATAACATTATCTCATATTCGATTGGCTAACTTACTATGGAAATGTACTTGTTAATTTGAGTAAAGCATTTGACTAAGTAACCTGTGCTGACCCAGCTCCCAAACATGACAAGCTCTCTGTATTTAACTAAACATTCCCTTTATTAGGAGCCCCAGCAGCCCCAGCAAAGTCTCTCCCTCTCTCACAGCAGGCTAACGAAGTCTCCCTCTCTCACAGCAGGCTAATGAAGCCTGTGGAAAGCGATACTTCCTCCCTTTCCCCCTGAAATGGCCCCAACACACCAGGAGTCTCTCTCTCTCCCCACACTCACAAAAGAAGTCCTGGAAGGTACGCTCGCTTTCTTCCAGCAGCAGACACACACACACACACACACACACACACACACACACACTCAGAAGGCGCGCCTGACTCTCAGCGCCACAGATTCCAAGAAACAATTCTGATAAGGTCCAGACCAGAGGTGGGTTCCTGCCGGTTCGGACCGGCCCTATAGAACCGGTAGCGGGAATTTTCCCCTGCTCACCGAACCAGCAGCGGTGGCCGGCTGGACATGCCCCCGAACCGGCTCTCTTGGTGGCGCCATAGGCGCCGCCATCTTGTTTTTTGCTTCTGCGCACTCACAGAAGCTGTTTTTTGCTTCTGCGCATGCGCAGAAGCTGGGTTTTTAGCACTGCGCATGCGCGTGCGCCCGGCGCGCCCACCTGGCGTGCAAGGCACACGTGCCCACGTGGCGCATGAGGAAGCGAACCGGCAGCAAGGTAAGCCAGAACCCAACCCTGGTCCAGACAGGATTCAAAAGTTCAGGCTATCAGTGGCTGATGACAGGGAGACGAATAGTTGTCTGCCATACCTATTCATCTCCGCCCCCTGCCTTCTATCCCCAGAGCTAGGGTGGGGCTTAGCTAGCAGTGGTGGCCCTTCCGTCCTGAGGACTGGCCCATAGATTCCCACTGCTCTCCTCTTCCCCGCCTTCTGCGTATCTGCGCATCAGGCACTGGACCCAGCTGTTCCTCCTCTTCCTTATCAGTCACCTCCAGACCTGGGGGCTGTTCACGCTCCATCTGAGGGCTGATGGACGGCCCAGGCTCCGCCTCTGTCTCTCTCTCTGACAGCTCCTTTCCTCTTCCCCCTTGGAACTCTCAGATTGCCTTCCTGCTGGCCCTGACTCCCATGCTGCCTCATCTTTTTTTTTTAAAAAAATATTTTATTTTTAGTGTAATAATTCCATACATATTTTGTGGACAGTGTATTGACTGGGTCAAGTCTTTTTTAAACAACGCTAACAATAATAATACAAATAAGTATGTATAATCCTAATCTTCCAACTTCAATAATACTATTCTCTCTTCATAATCCTTCATCATTTTTCCCATTAATTCATTTAAACATACAGTAGATAACATTTATTTACGCCATGTATTTGTTATCCTCTATTAAATTACTATTTATTTAATATTTTAAGAATTACTCATTATTCCACCATAACTTCAATATTCCAAATGTGTAGTATTACTAATAACGCCAAATATTAACAACATTTAATCAATCCCGGGAGTGTATCTCAAAATCCCCACAATTTCTAATCCTTAATATTTTAAATTCACAATATACTTTAACACACTATTAATAATACAATTAAATTACCTAATCCTAAATTTCCCTCTACTAATCTTAACTTATTTTAGTTGTGGTAAGTTGTATTATCTATTAATATATAATGTATGTATGTATGTATGTATGTATGTATGTATGTATGTATGTGTGTGTGTGTGTATATATATATATATACACACACACACATTACTTTATCTATATCTGTACCAGAAAAATACAAATATTTTCCCTATATGTATTTTCCCATTTTATTAATATATTTTCTCATTATCCATCATCTCTTAACCTTTTTAAAATTCCGTCATTTATTGACTTTTTAGTCAGCCTTTTGTCTCTCTCTCTTGGAATCTTGTATCTCTTTTTGTTGTTTTTATGCCTACTGAACTTTCCCTTCTGGGTACCCTTTGTCTCTTTCTGCTGTATTATTTGAACACCCATCAACAAGTCTTCCTTTTGTTTTTTTTAAAGAGATTTTTCTCTTTTCTCTCTGTTCTTTTATAAGCTTTTGACGGGTTATCTGATTGATTCCTACTTATTAATCCTTTCTCTTCTTTATTTTTAACTTCTTGCGTCTCATTTTGATTTTTCCCTTCCACTGCTTTTTCTAATTTCTCATGTATTTCTTGAGTATCGTGTTCCTCTTTTCCCCCCAATTGTTGAGTAACTTCTACATTCATTTCTGTGTCTTTAAACAATCCCTTGTCTCCTTATTGTTCTTTATAGATTCACGCACACTTTTTTACATAAAAAATATTTCTTCATATATCTCTATTGTCCCCTGTAAATTCATTTTATAACAATTTGATAAAAATTATAAAAAATATATTTCTATAGTTCCAATGTCTTAATATTTGAAAACTCCTGCTTAATAAAATTTCATCAATCCCATAATTATAACTCCAAAACCCCTAAATTTATAATCTTTAAAATTCTTAATAATTTACAGCTTTATAGTTTTCCAATTATATTTCTTCCCAATTGTCCAAATTTTAAAGTCTTATTTAACTTTCCTTCTTTTCTCTTTTCTTCTAACACCTTTCTTCTTTTGTCTCGTAGAATGTTCTGTTAAATAACATTAATAGTCCAAATCCAAATTAATCCACTAGATTCCTCCAATCTTTCAGATCCATAAGCCAATTTTAATAGTTATTTGCAAATTAGTTCCTTTTAGAAATCTTCAAAAGGGAAAAAATATCTCATTAAATATTCTCAAATTATCCAAGTCGTCTTCTAACAGTAGAGTCAAGGTCAGGCCATCCTCCAGATGTTGTTACTTCTATTCTGTGTATTAGACTTTGTGTGTATTGAATTTACTTTCACAGAGTATGCTGCGGCTATAGTGCTGTAGTACTCCTCTTCTTCCAGTAGATGGCTCTCTTATTCCCAAATCCAACATTAAACTGTCAAAAACAGCTGATTATCCGATAAATCCAGGGGGTTTAAAAATACAAATAAACAAGACAGTTTCTCCCGAAAATCACCTTTCAAATTGTTTAAGCTTCTTTCAAGCTTTCTGTGTTTTAAAGCTTCCCTTGGGCTTCGTTCGCCTCTTGATTTTCAGGTTCCCCCCCCCCTCCGTGTATTTAGTCGCCGCTTTCTTAGGCTTGGGAGTTATCTTTTAAAATTCTTGTACTTAAATCAGGACTTTAGAGTAAAAGTTGGTAATTAGCTCACCCAGTTTCAATGCTCTGCCCACAAACCACTCCAGCACAAATCTTGTGTTCCCGGTTGTCCCAGCTTTGTGACTGCCAAAAATGGCCACCGTCCCTGGTGTCGTTCAGGAGAGCTTGCTTTGGACCTAACGAGGAAATTGCGAGTTCCTCGTGGTCAGCGAAGTGCCTCTCCTTCCTTCACTGCCCCTACAAGGCAGCTATGACCCCATGGGGTCTCCCGACAGCGGTTACTGGCTGGATTTCGCAGGGCTTGGCGGAGCCCGCTATTTTCCAGCTGTTGTCGCCGCGACGTCAACCGGAGGTCTCCTCCTCCTCATGTGATTTGGCTGCTGGAGGGGCCAGTGGCCGATAGGCCACAACATATCCCATGGGTTAGTTGCCTAGTGTCAGCCTCCATGTTGCTTGCTTGCTTCAGCTGCCATAGAAATGGGAGGATAGGGGGAGGTATAGGTATTTGGGAGGAGGGGGGAAGCAGTGCTGGAGATGTCTCCTTGTGTATTTGATTAGAGGGTTAGGGAGGGAAGTTCTCATCATATGTTGCGTGGCTGAATGGACATGTTTATAGCCGGCTCAAGGTCAACCATTTCTGCAGATGTGGAGATGTGGAGGCTCCACCTGAAGAGATGCCCACATGACGGCTGGGGGGCATTGGGATTGGATGGCCAGCCTGAGTCTTTTGTGGGGAGGGATTTGGGATTACTTTCTATATGTTATTTTCGCGCCTTTGCCTCAGATCTTGCGTTTAACTTGTTGCTATCAGTTCTTATCCAGTCAAAGTACCTTTCTCTACCATCATGGAGTTGGGGTCTTTCTTTCCTGGACTTTGAGCGGAGGCACAGCCAACATTAAGCAAGATCTGCTCTATTGGCCAACCTGGAGAAAACCTTCTACCATGGGGGCTAAGCGAAAATAGTTTAGTTTAGTTTATTTATATTTCTATGCCGCCCAACTCCCGGGGGACTCTGGGCGGCTTACAACAATATAAAAAAACATTATTAAAATATAAAAACTATTAAAAAGTAACATATTAAACACATTTAAAAAACAACTAAAAACTCATACAAACTGCTTCATGGCCGGATCTCGCCAAATTACAGAAGCGAGATCAATGGCCCCAAGCCTGCTGGAACAGCTAGGTCTTCATGGCTTTCTGGAAGGCCAGCAGGGTGGGGGTAGTCTGGATCTCAGGAGGTAACTGGTTCCAGAGGGCCAGGGCAGCCACAGAGAAGGCCCTCCCCTGCGGGCCCTCCAGCCGGCACTGTTTAGCTGATGGGACCTGGAGGAGCCCAACCCTGTGGGATCTTACCGGTCGCTGGGAGCTATGTGGTAGAAGGCGGTTTCGAAGATAACCTGGCCCTGAGCCATATAGGGCTTTAAAGGTAATAACCAACAATAACCAACTTTAAAAGTAATAACCAACACCAACACAAATATGTCTAGCCCAGGCAGTGATCAGGAGGACCTGGGAGCTGCTGGGTCGACTCCCCACCAGTCCCACCATGGCTGGGAGTGGGTGTGTGAGCCACTGATTGAAGAGAAGCCGGTCAGAGCCAAATGGTTGCTGAGTGTAGGACGGCAGGAGGCTTTGGAGGAAATCCCCTCCGGAGTAACAGCAGCAAGACGTCAGGGGGGAGAAGCTGCCTGGCAGGTAGAGGACAAAGAGGACCTCCTGCTAACTCAAGCTTTGCATCTTCTGAAAGAAGCTCTGGAGAGTCGGAGAGGTCGCGAGGGGTATGCCTTGCCTGCGGGGAGGGAAGCCGAAGAAAGGGGGGGAGAGGGAGAAATCCTAGCTACTCCTGAAGTGCTTCCTAGAGCCCAGCCAGACCCGGTAGGGGCTGCAGGAACGCAAGCTGCTGCCACAGCCCAAGCCCCCCCCCATGGAGGGGGTAATTCCCCGGAGGCATCGAATTCCAAAGATTCCTCCAATAGGAGTAAAATACGGTGGGGATCCCAAGGCTTTGGGATTCTTCTTAACCCAAGTTTGGAATCACATGCAAGAGTATGGGGAGGATTTTCCTTCAGAAGCAGCTAAAGTCAGATGTGTCACCATGGCCCTGGAAGGAGCCGCGGCTGAGTGGATGGTGGCCCTCCATGATGAGGATTCCCCAGTGATGAGGGATTACAATGCCTTTATGGCCACCCTCAGAGTGCGTTTTGATGACCCCCTGGCTGAACGGAAAGGCTAGAACCAGGATGAAAACCCTAACCCAGGGGAGGAGATCGGTGGCGGAGTACACCCAGGAATTTTGCCAGCTGGTGGTCCATATGCGGGGGTGGTCCCCAGAGGCCCTGATGGAATGCTACAAGGACAGCCTCAATGAGGACGTTTACCAAGGCTGCTGCTCTCGAGGAGCCCCCTGAGACCTGCAATGCTGGTATGTGATGGCGGCCGAGGTGGAGATTGACCAGGCCAGAGATCGGTACAGGGGAGGTCACAGTGGGAGCAAGCCTTCCCCCTCCGCACCAAAAGAGGCCCCTAGAATGTCAAGAGGGGGGTCAGGATCGAAGCCCAGATCAACTGCCTGCTTCAGATGTGGGAAGGAGGGGCACCGAGCCACTGAATGTTTCTCCAAACCAGTCCCAAAGATGACCTCTGCTGGAGGAAAGAAAATTGACAAGCCGGCAGCAAAGAACCGCGAAACGGCTTTGAAAGGTGTGGAAGTCGTTGAGTTTGCTCCTCCAGGCCTGGAGGAGCTGGGTGCTCCAACCACCCCAGGGGACATTGACAGCGACTCTGATGATGACCCCTTGTTAAGTCAGCACACGGGCCCCCTGACCATCCCAGTAGAACTGCATGTGCTATCTTCCGGTGCCCAGGGAAAGTTGCTGGCCGTCTTGGATTCTGGGTGCATCAGATGTGTAATCAGCCCAGAGGTGGTGGAAAAAATGGGATTGAGACTGAAGACTATGAAAGTGCCCATTGCCTTTTGCCAGTTGGATGGGTCAGTAGCTGGGGGGGGGCACCCATTTTGTGACTGAGCCACTTGAAATGAGGATGGGGGACCACCGAGAGACTGAGTTTTATCGTAGCCCCTGGGATGGAACGACCCCTCATACTTGGCCTACCCTGGCTCCGAAAATGGAATCCTTATGTGAATTGGAGAACAGGGCTATTGCACATCTGCTATAGCCAGTGAGGAAAACCCTTCCACGCGGCCAATGCCGCAGAGGAGCTGGCAGCAATAGGGGGCGAACGCATGGCGGGGGGAGGAAAAAATCCCTAAGGAATATGGGGACCTCAGGGAGGCTTTCAGCGAGAGGGCATCAGATGTGCTCCCACCCCATCGGCCCATGGACTGCAGCATAGAAATCCTGCCAGGGGTAAAACTCCCTAAACCAAAGATTTACTCCATGACCCCACGCGAGCTTGAGGAGCTGCAGAACTTTATTGATAAAAACCTGAAGCGGGGTTTCATCCAACCTGCCAGGCCACGAGTGGCTGCCCCGGTGCTGTTCCGGGAGAAAAAAGATGGCTCTCTTCGCTTATGTGTGGATTACAAGAACCTTAACGCCATTTGTGTTGAAAATGTCTATCCCCTGCCCCTTATGAAGGACATGCTAGCACGCTTAGCCAAGGGGGAGATTTTCACTAAACTGGATTTAAGAGAGGCCTACTACAGAGTCCGAATTAAGGAGGGGGACGAGTGGAAAACTGCTTTCAATTGCCCGTTGGGTTGTTTCCAGTTTCGGGTGCTCCCATTCGGCCTACAGCGGGTGTCAGCAGTGTTCATGCAATTGATTAACGAAGTGCTCCATGAACATCTTTACAAGGGGGGCTTGGTCTATCTTGATGACATTCTCATCTACACGGAAACCATGGAAGAACACGTGAGGTTGGTGCGATCAGTCTTGAAAAAACTCAGGGCTGCCAAACTGTATGCTAAATTGTCAAAATGTGAGTTTCACCAGAGTAAAATTGACTACCTGGGTTACCGCATATCGCATGAGGGCATTGAAATGGATCCAGAGAAAGTGCAGGCAGTTATGGAGTGGGCGGCCCCACGCACCCGTAAGCAGCTGCAAAGTTTCTTAGGCTTTGCCAACTTTTATCGGTAATTCATCCCCTCTTTTGCTAAGATCGCACTGCCAATTACCAACCTCCTAAAAACAAAAGGTGAGGGAAAGCCAAAGCCTAGTCACCCCCTAGAGTGGATCATGGAGTGCCAGGCAGCTTTTGAGAAGCTCAAACGTTTATTTGCAGCCGAGCCTGTTCTCAAGCACCCCGACATGGACACCCCTTTTGTGGTCAGGCCGACACCAGTGACGTGGCGGTCGGGGCGGTGCTTCTTCAAGCGAATGCCGATGGAACTTTGCAACCTTGTGCCTACACCTCCCATAAATTAACTGAAACTGAAAGGAGGTGGGCAATTTGGGAGAAGGAAGCTTTTGCGGTCCGCTGGGCCCTGTTAACCTGGAGACATTTCCTCGAGGGAGTCAAACACCCTTTCGAAGTGTGGACGGACCATAAGAACCTTGAGGCGCTTAAAACCCCAAGAAAGCTATCACCCAAGCAAGTCCATTGGGCGCAACATTTTAATCGATTTAATTTCTCCCTGCGTTATCTTCCTGGGGGAAAGAACTTTATGGCTGATGCCCTATCCCGATTGCCCCAATATAACAGCACACGACCGGAAGTGATCCGGCCAGTAAACCCTACTAAACAACTGGTTGCTCCAGTTGTCACCAGGTCCCAAGGGAAGGTGGACCTGGATCTCTCTGCTGACTTAAACTCACAACTTGCAGAGGCACTAAAAACTGACAAATGGTTCTTAGCTCACTCGAATGAGTGCACTATTCGGGATGGCCTCACCTGGGTGGGGGCCAAGCTCTACGTCCCTGCTCTAAATAGGAAACTAGTACTGCGACAAGCCCATGATTCAAAGGCAGCGGGACATTTTGGGTTTGTCAAAACATTGCACTTAATTAAGAGACAGTTTTGGTGGCCATCTTTGAAAAAGGACATTGAAGCTTATGTAGCTAGTTGTCCCATGTGTGCTGCCGCAAAGAGGCCACCTGGAAGACCGCAGGGGTTACTGCAAAGTGTTGCTAGACCGGGGGGCCCTTGGAAAGAAATATCCATGGATTTCATTGTCGAGCTGCCTGAGAGTGGGGGAAATATGGTCATTTGGGTAATCACAGACCTGTTCTCTAAGCAGTTTTGGTCACCACACTACAAAAAAGACGTTGAGACTCTAAGAGAAAGTGGTGGCTTATAATAACACTGTTCATAGCAGTACAGGGTTTACCCCATTCAGAGTGGTCTATGGTAAGGATTTTGTACCCATTCCAGAATTACCACAGGAAAAGCCTCAGATCCCCTCTTTGATAGAGTGGATTGAGCAACTTCAAATGACTTGGCCCATGACCCACAAAGCACTCGATGAAGCTCACCAAGCCCATAAAAAACAGGCTGACAAGAAACGAGTAAGGCCTAAAGAATACCAGGTCAGAGATAGGGTTTTCTTGTCAACCAAGTACTTACAGACCACCCAGAAGTCGAAAAAATTGGGGCCTAAGTATGTGAGGCCTTTTCCGGTTGTGAAAATTATAAACCCAGTCACTGTTCAATTGGAACTTCCTAAAACCCTTAGAATTCACCCTGTTTTCCATGTCAGTTTATTGAAACCTGAACTGACCTCCTCTCTTCGGCCAGATCGGTCCCCTCCTCCAGTTCCCCTACTTATAGAAGGTGAACAGCATTTTGAGGTTAAGGAAATTCTCGACTCTAGAAAATGTAGGGGCAAGATACAATATTTGGTGGCCTGGAAACACTTCCCTCCCTCACATTCTGAATGGGTGAACGAATGGGATGTTAGAGCCCCGAAATTACTTCAGTTGTTCTATTCCAAATACCCTGATAAACCTTAAATGTATTTCTGCCTATGTGTATCTGTTCTGTTTTTCCCTAGGACTAACGTCCCTACTGAAGGAGGGCCGAATGTCAGCCTCCATGTCGCTTGCTTGCTTCGGCTGCCATAGAAACAGGGGGATGGTGGGAGGTGTAGGTATTTGGGAGGAGGGGGGAAGCAGTGCTGGAGATGTCTCCTTGTGTATCTGATTAGAGGGTTAGGGAGGGAAGTTCTCATCATATGTTGCGCGGCTGAATGGACATGTTTATAGCCGGCTCCAGGTCAACGGTTTCTGCAGATCAGATGCAGAGGCTCCACCTGAAGAGATGGGGGATTACTTTCTATATGTTATTTTCACGCCTTTGCCTCAGATCTTGCGTTTAACTTGTTGCTATCAGTTCTTATCCAGTCAAAGTACCTTTCTCTACCATCATGGAGTTGGGGTCTTTCTTTCCTGGACTTTGAGCGGAGGCACAGCCGACACCTAGAGGTGGAGCTCTCGCCTCACAATCAGGAGGCTGTGAGTTCGATCCTAGGTAGCAGCAGATATTTCTCTCTCTGGGCACAATGTGAAATAATCCGCTGTGAACTCTGCATTGGCAACAGGAAAGGCATCCAGCCAGTGAACACTCAGCTCCATTCAGTTGCCCTGACTCCAACCCAATGCAAGAGATTATGGGGTCATTAAAAGACACAAAAAAATTGACTAAATAACCCATGACATTCTAATTATGGAGCTAATTAAATCTACTTGAATGGCATGACAAGTAAATATATAGCTGTCTAAAAATCATACCCAAGAGGCATTCATCAATCATTCCTTATCAAATTGAAAGAAGGTATAAAGTGGGATGCTACAGTCTTAGTTCCTGTACTTATCAATGTTTTGCTAATGATTTTGATGAACAAGTGGAATATTTATCAGATCTGCAAATTACACAAAATGGAATAATTTAATTACAAATGGGAATCTCAGTCAACTGGGGCCAAAAAGAGAAATGTCATTGTATTCTGTATCAGCGGTAATCATCAACAGAAGTCATCACTCCTTTATTGGCAGCCTACCTCTATTCATGATTACTACATCTATAATTGGGTGAATATTACCACTCCCTGTTTCAGTAAATCTCCCCAAAGGATCATTAAATAAGGATAAATATTCTACTGAATAGTTAAAAATCATCAAAACACCAAATGGAGCTTTAAATGAATTTTCTTTATTAACAGTTTTAGTATTTATTTGTACATAATTCTTAGTGCATTCTTTCAAATAAAATTATCAAACTATACAAAAATGATGGTTAAAAATTTGGTGACAAAGAGGGTGGTATCACTTGGTAGTAAGAAATATGGAAACTCAATAATTTATAAATTCTCCAAAGCTGTGAGAATCCAAAGAAATCTCTTTATTATCTTTACTTTAAAAAGCTGCAAAAATATAAACTGTAAATTACTGTAATTAGCAGCTACAAGATCCTTTAAAACTGGAACTTGATTGACTGTGAAAAATGTATAGAAAAAAAGATGATGAATCAATCCATAAATAAAGTGCTGGAGGTCTTAAAAACCACTTTTATCACAGCAAGAAAGGAACAGAAGCACAACATCCCATTATGCAAGTATATTTATGCTTACAGCAAAATGGAATATGTACAACTATCTGTGACTGCAACTCAGTTTTCTACGGTCATCACACACATAGATTATCTTGCAGATGCTTGGATGGCAAGGAAGAAGCAGCAGAAGGAACAGGAACAAGAGCTGTGAATTGGCTATTTACAGAGGCTGAGAGCATAGCAAGAGCAGCTTTTACTGCAGCAAAGTCAAATGGAATTTTGTTAGAAATAGAAAGGAAAAAAAACCTATTACCTTTTCAAAACATTACTTAGTCTTGCTAAGAGTTCCCTGTATATTAAAGGAATTTTATTCCTGCTATTGTTTTGGCCTATGTTAGATTGCAAGTTTATATATCTGAAACCAACTACACCTGTGTTTGGCAGTAGGAAGGTATAGTAATATAATTTTTACAATTCATGTGGAAATGTGATTCAACAGATACCCTGTCCAGTCCAGAACCTCTTATCAGCAATGAATAAAAATCTTCTCACTGTTTCAATAGTTTTCTTTGTAAGTCTATTGCAAGGGCTGTGGAACCACCATTTCACTTGTAATTTTTTTTAAAAAAACCCAAAGAAATGAATTCAGTTGGGTTCCCATGTTATCATAGTTTCACACATGTTGTTCATTGGAAAATGCAAGTACTCACAAAGACAAGCAGTGGGCCAAAGACCTATGCAGCCCTTCTATGGGAAATTTGCCCTTTTATTGCATATTCATTCAGGAAAACCAACATGGGCGGCCTAATTCCAAAAACATAAGCACCAGAATAGAATTAGTGTAAACTAAAACACCTTTGCATTCTTTCTATTGAAGTAACTCTATATCTGAGAAATTGTTGTGCTCACGGATTGCAGATAAGGAGAACCAGCTCTCTTATTGACTCCCTGTGTGTGAAGTATTTGGCTCTAGAGTGTCTTTTTCTGCCTTACTGCTTTCAACAGACAACTGCCCTTGGGTTATAGAAGGACTAGAACAAGTCTTCCTCAAAGAAATATCCTGGGTCTCCTTTGTGAAGAGGTTGGCTTCAATTCTTTCCAGGTCATCTGTCCCAGCCTTTATCTTTGCACATAAGAGGTTGATATATGTCTCATATCGGGTTTTCTGTGGAGAACAGTAAAATAGAATGAAACATATTTATCTGGCCCAAAATTATTTAGGAGATGTGCAATAAAAAACAATAAGGTGGCACAGATCATGCAAATCACAGGTATATTTATGTCTTTTACAGCTGAGAATTATTCCTGATTCCTCTAGAGAAACTATAGTGAATCCTGAAAGGACATAACTTCCTTTCTCAATTAGGAAACACCTTTTGCTTAATCATAGGATAGAAGTAGATTATGATGCCCAGTTGTCAGATGCTTTTGTGCATGTCCAAAAATTCATCAAGTTAATTAGTTCTTCTACTGACAGCTATCATTTACCAACTACGGTAGGAGATAGAAGACTCACCTCAAATATTAAGTAATGTTCCTTCAAACGATATTCTTCAGCCTCTTTTGACTTCAGGCATTTCACTACAGGGTGCAGTTTATGTTCAGTTAATTCATCTGTAATTTGCCTCATTTTATTCTCATGGGACTGTAGCTGTTCTTCCTGATAGAGAAGAAAATGTTAACTCATCCCTTCTGTAGAATAAAACTATTTTATTTTAACAAATGTGTGTGCCTGATTGATTTAAAAAATGATATTGCAAAATGTATTCTTCTTCATGCTGCTTTCAAATTACAGTATATAATATGCATAGCGTAGCGTAGTGTAGCATAGCATAGCATAGTTATCTTAGGCAGGTTATAAGTATTTTAAATAAAAAGGTGGCATAAATCACATAAGATATGGAAAGAAACTCCTCTTAGGCAGTATTTCAGCTACCTGCCTACTGCCTTCATCACAAACGGACCGGCCAAGGCATGTGAAGAGGGAGCAGAAGTGACTTGCCTTCTTTAATCTGAGTTTGGAGCCTTCTATGATTTGTGATGCAAATCCTGCTCTTGCAAAGAAATGCATGTTTCATTCAGTGCTTGCCTGAATTCCAGGCCACCCTATGTACACACATTTCAGTTTTACCTGACAGAGTTTAGTTGATGAAGATGGCAAAAGAGGCCGGCAGAACTTCTTCATGGAGCAAATAGCAGCTGGAAATGCAGGGGCAGAAAAAATGGCAGCTACCAAGTTTATTCTCAGGATCCATGACAGCATTTCTCCTTTACTTCTATGGAAAGCAGTCAGCATTGAAAATCAAATGGTCAGAAACATAGACACCCAGGGAGAAAGAAATTCACTGTGCCACTAGTATGAAAAGGAGAACTGATGATTGGTACTCAACTGACCTATCATATCAGGTGGAATGCCTTTCTCTTTCACATCACTAATTAATCCTTCTACTTTGCATTCTTCTTAAAAGATAAAGGCTCCCTCAAGTTGAGTTCTAAAGGCTGACTAGATGCAGGTTTCTTGGCAATGGAGCAGTAATGGGTTGCCACAGCCACCTTCTGCGATGTTGTTTCCCAATTTGCTTATCAAGATTACAACCCTGGTCTACTTTGATGGCCTCCTAATGAAGTTCCCAGATCTTGACAAGGTTGACCATATGCTGGCATCTGCTGCTGTTTCTTGTTACAGATTATACAAACGGTCATATGCCATGCTCCTTTTTGTGCCACTTCAGGTTTTTCTTCCTGATATGTATGGGAACCAATTTTTGCAATGTTGAAAATGTTAGCTCCTTTTGATGAGGCTTCATTAAAGTTAACCTCTTAGATGATTCCCCACACAGTTCACAGAATAACATCAACACAAATGAACTTAATTGACAATTGCAATACAAGGAAATACAGAAAAGGAACAACAAATGACTGAGATATAAGTGGGGACCTGGGTAGGGTAGATTACAGAGGATGCCATTGAAATAATAAGAAAAAATTTAATGGAATCAGAATAAGAAAACAGATATAAACATATCAAGCGAGAGCTCATCATTTTCAGGATGCAAACAACAGTATAATATTTCAGCCACAGGCTTAGACTTGCAGAAAAAAATATTACCTATGTCAGTGGTTCTCAACCTGTGGTCCACAGACCCCTGGGCAAGGTCATAATGTCATCACAGGGGGTCTGCAAAGGCTTGAAGAAATGTTATGATTTAAATATTAAGTCTTGGGGGTCCGTGGCCACAAAAGGGGGTCCGTGGTGAAGAAAAAGTTGAAAACCACTGACCTAGATTATTACCACTTCTTCATTACATGGAAGGTGTCAGCCTCCATGCTGCTTGCTTGCTATCGGCTGCCATAGAAAACGGGGGGAGGGGGGAGGCTTAGGTATTTAGGGGGGGGAAGCTGTGCTGGAGATGTCTCCGTATATGTCTGATTAGAGAGCCAAGAGAGGGAAGTTCTCATCATCTACTGCGCTGCTGACTGGACATGTTTACAGCCAGCTCAAGGTCAACCGTCTCGGCTCCAGATGTGATGGCTCCATTTGAAGATGCGCCCCACATGACATCTTGGGGGCATGGGGATTGGATGGTCAGCCCAGGTCTTTGGGGGGAGGGATTTGGGTTTGCTTTCAATATGTAATTTTCGCGCCTTTAGCCTCAGAGCTTGCTTTCTACTTGTTGCTATCAGTTCTTACCCAGTAAAAGTACCTTTCTCTACAAACATGGAGTTGGGGGTTTTCTTTCTTGGGTTTTGAACGGAGGCACATCTGACAGAAGGGGAAAGCTATAATTGCTTTGTGCTTTATAGATATAATTATAAATATATTTGTCTGGACAATTTATGGAACCTGACAATTATGTTGAGATTTATATTCTTTTTTCTTTTAATGTTGAAGAAGATAATCTTACACTGGATTCCCAATGTTTACAATCCAGGAAATTTATAGATTAGATCTGCCTCTTCATTATATGTAACAATTAGTCTTTGTCTATATATAAATATTTTTATTTTATACAGTATTTATAGAGTAGTCCTGAATTGCTTCTATGATACTACAGTATAGAACTGTCCTTGTCTTCAGATAATGGCTTCTAATGCTAATTACATAGTAATTGTAGGAGACGACTAGGCTGAACCCAAGGGAGAGATCAAACGTGTCATATGTCATGAGTCCCAGCACGCTACAAGAGATCTAAGTCCAATCCAGCTTGAATGCCTTTCTTATCTCCCGCTCATTTCCCTTGACTGCTAGTTGGTCAGATTCTTGCAGAGAGCTTAAGCTTGCAATAAATCTTTATACTCATTGAACTGCCTGAATCTCCTGATTTCCCTAGAGCTTGATAGTAATATGATATTTTTCATTTCTTGAACAGTAAGATCTGATGATAATGTCAATTGTAATAAGAACCTTAATGTGATCGTGAGACTTTGCTATATTAAAAGAGAGCTTATAACCGAGGAGACACAATCCATGGATCTCAGCCCCCATTTTTGAGGTCCCAGATGTCTCCAAGATCATGTCACTCAAATTTACAAACAAATTAATGGTTGTCATGATTGTTCAGATTTTCATTAACCTAAGAACTGAAACAGATGAGTTAAGCTTCTGCCAGGCTGAATATGCCCTATTTTCCCTTTTAGTTCCCCAGTTTCTAGGGCGATGTCATCAGATCCCCAGAGCCTTTGGAAGGTGTAAAAACAACATCTCAAATAAGTCACCCCAGGTTCTAATAATCCTGCCTAACCTTTCCCTGTGGTACTTACGGAGCTTGGAAGAGAAACACTCTCCAGTCTGCTGTCTTCAGTTTCAGCACATTGGATTTTTTGCTATAATCCGAGGCTTTTGTGGCTAAGGCATGATGGATGCGAATAGCATTCTTTAGATCTACTTCAGAAAGATCTTTATCAGGTTTATATTCATCCTGTGACAAAAAAGAAACAACAGTTCATCCATAACCCTTTGGAAATGACCCTTTATATCTGCTGACAGATATTTCTCCAGATTTTCCTTTAAAACGCCTGAGACTCCAATCCAATGAAGACCATAAAAAGAAATAGGAAAGAGCAGGATCAGATGATAGTCACGAGAGGAATGCATAAAGACTGAAGAAACGTCTTGGACCCAATAAAGAAAGGAATTCAGTTTTGAATACTCTTCCAGCAATTACTGAATCAAATTTTTTGGATTTATTTCAAATTATAAGTATAAAGCATGCTAGTTCTTTTATAAATTTTGTGTATGCAGCCCTGGGACTGTTGTTGACAAGTGCTATATACTGCACAGTAAAAAAATAAAAAAACCCCAAGCAAATAAAATAAATGCAGGTTGCAAAGTATAATGTTGCATTTTTAATGCATGTGATATATGATGAGGAAGCAGGGATGCATTTTGTTATAAATAAGCTTTTCCTGGGGTAACAGAGAGGGACCTATGTACTGATGAGTTAATCAATGCAGTGATTCATATTTGGAAAGTGAATGAATAGTGTAATATTTTTACTTTAACCAAGGTCTGAAAGTAAATTGTCTACAGAAGACAAGCACTTTGTTGTTCTAAAAAAAAAAGTTTATTAATTCAACATGGTAAAAATTGGGTACACAATTCTACACAATAACATATACTGGAATTAGGTTGTGTGATGCTATTGTACTATTTGATGCTCCCTTTTGCTATAAACTGAATAAGGCCTATATACAGACATCCTTGCTGTTGGACTAATTTTCTTCTGCAGTGTTCCAGGACTTTCCAGTCTGGACTTTGCCCCAAACTTCAGAGATCCAGGAGGCCCTGTCGCATAACTGATGTTTCACAGAATTGTTTATCTCTTGTGGTGATTGCAGACTCCATGATTTTTTTACTGCCCTAAAAGTCTGGGTACCTGAAGATATTTAATTAGCATTCCCTTATAATCTTAAGGCATTGCGTTCCTACTAATGTCTTCACATTCAATAGTTGTTTCATATGATTGCTGCATTTATGTGAGTAGTGTTTCATCACATAATCCCCATTCTTCTTTCTGTTCCTTATTGACAAATCTTTAGAAATATAGATACTGTCCGGCATTTCTTGGCTGTTAGATATATGCCACATATCTCTCCGTGATATGACTGGTGACATATAGATAATTCTTATCTGTATATTAAGAGTATGTTGAATAATTAGCTACCATTCATACTTTCTAAAACCTTAAGTAAGAATCACTGAATCCTTCAAATATACATGATCACAAACCGTTCCATTATGTAGTGTGTTTTAATCAGATTTAACAGCTCTTTCAGATTAAACTTAAACAGAGTCTTCTTATATTCATATACTAGATGATAGAAATGTTATTAAAATCCCACACACGGCGAGAGGCACAGAAAAAGAAACACAAACCACACACAATTAAAAACATCTCTCAGATGAATAAAGGTCTTAGTGGCTATAAGGGATTTCTGTGATATAGACTTCAAACTAGAAAGACAGTATAGTATACAAACATGCATATAGGAAATATAAATCTGGGCTTCCGGCGGTGACGTCACAGTGGAGCGGAGCGAGGGAATGTGGCTCCATTCCCAAAACCAGAATTTTTCTGGTGGGAGGCCCCAAAAAGGGCACAGTCAATCCCTAAGGGATTGACAGGAGAAAGGAGAAACTCCGAGGACGTCGGGGTGAAGGGCGATCACCCCAAATGGACAGGAGAAACCTCTTGATACCGGCAGAAAAGAAATTGGCCATCTTGGCTGGTTCAGAACCGTGACAACTGCACAGCAGGAAGAGAAAATTGAAATACAGCATAACAATACCGGTGCGAGAAGTGATCCCTAAAAGGTGGTGAAGTTTTATTGTCGAATGGTGGAGCTGTAATATCGAGACTTCAAAGCATTGGGCAGGATTTCCGCCCTAAAGCAGCGGCGACCAAGAGATCGGAGCAGATGACGGCAAATTTTGAACAATGACAGCGCAAAGAGGCTAACGCAGACGAGAAGAGGAAAGAAACTCCGGATTTATATATTTTGAGACAGATTAGAAGAGAAACTCTACAGGATTGGTGACTATAAAATTTACTACTTGATAATCTTATACAGACTTTGATGACTAAGAGATTGGAATTGCTGACTGTGTAAATTAAATTAAACAGTGATACGTTGAACGTTAACGCTTCAGGATGGATTAGGAGTGGAATTCTACAGGACTGGTGATTATAAAACCTACAATCTTATAACGCTATAATCTTTATAACTTTATAAACTTTATAACTTTACAACTTTGAACTTTAATAATGGGAAAATTTTGTACTGTGGAAGGAGAACAAGAGCGCCATCTGGGGGCTAGAGGAACGATAGAACTAACTACGTAGATCTCATAAAGAAATGATAAACATAAATGGATTAAACTCATATTTGTGAAAAGAACACAAATATTCACAAAACTGCAAAGACTGGATATAGATATTGTATGTTTGCAGGAAGTACACATCAAGAAACAGTATAGTAAACTTCTAGAAAACCCAAAAATAGGAAAGGACTATCTATGTAACACTAGCACAACAAAAAAAAAAAGAGGAATTGTAAAATACAACAAGAAAAG
>QLTV01003124.1:1440586-1459797 GCA_003457575.1 Thermophis baileyi
TCTCTCTTTGTTCAGTTTCCATCCATTGCTTCTTGTTTTGCCTTCCGCTTCTTTGGAAAATACATTGCCCCCCTCCCTTCTTTGTGGCATCCCCTTAAAAGCCTGTTGCCTATCACACTCTTGGCCAAAGCATGTGAGACATTTCCTCCTTTCAGTGATCCATTAAAGTACATCTATAGTATGTAGATAATAAAGTCGAAAAAAGGTGAACAACATTTTTACAGAACTATAGATATGTTGAGGCTGGGTGTGACAAGGAATGGCTGGGAGGGGAGGGGCCAGGCGAGGCATCCCTTGACGTGAGTGACATTGAGTTGGCCACGCCCACCCGGTCACATGACCACCAAGCCATGCCCACCAAGCCACGCCCACAGAACCGGTAGGGAAAATTTTTTAGATTTCACCACTGCCCCATAGCCATGCCAATCTTTTTGGAATATCATTATTAGCCTGTAACCTCAATTGTGATGGACAAGCCCATCCCATTGGTATTGTTGCAGCAATGATCATTAGCCAAGCCATTTGCCTTCTGAAATTGGAACATGAATGTATGTCTATGAGTACCCTTCTTTTCCTTTGGTTCACAAACTGAAATGTTTAGCTGATTCCAGACAAACAATTCTGTTGCCTATAAAGCAAACTTGTGAGTTTCCAGAGCCATGGTTTAAGACTAGATTTTGTAGGTTTCTTCCTACATTACATTTCATTGAGCATTTTAGGTTTAATAGAAATCCTTGCCTTGAGAAAATATCATTCTGTAGTAAAAGGAGTTTATCAACCATCCTTACCTTTTGCAAATACAGTATGGTCCCTTTAAGCACAGCATAAAATTTCTTCCATCCCCTTCGTCCTCTTGGAGCTGAAAAAGATAGATAAATATTTCCCATGACTACAGGAAAGAGGGACACACAACTAAGGCAGAATATCAGCAAATAGCCAGAATCTCCAAAGATGAAGTCAGGAAAGCAAAGGCTCAGAATTAACAAAGACTTGCAACAAAAGTCAAAGATAATAAAAAAAGTTTCTTCCAACATATAAATAACAAGAAAAAAAAATCAAGGAAACAGTTGGTCCACTAAAGAGAGAAGACGGCAAGGAAGTAACAGGCAACAGAGAGAAAGCAGAGCTGCTTAACTCATTCTTTGCAATGGTCTTCACGCAAAAAGAAACTATAGCCCAACCTACCAAAAACATAACTGTAAAAGACAAATTAGAAATAAAAGTTAAAATAAGCAAAAAAATAGTAAGAGAACACCTGTCTGATCTTGACGAATATAAATCACCGGGACCTGATGGATTACATCTAAAGGAGCTGGCAGATGTCATCTCAGAACCACTGTACCACAGCTTCCAAAAATCCTGGAGCACCAGGGAACTACCAGAGGACTGGAAAAGAGCTGATGTGATTCCCATCTTCAAAAAGGGGGGGGGGAAGGAAAAAAACAGATCCAGCAAACTACAGACCAATCAGCCTAACATCAATACTCGGGAAGATACTGGAAAAGATAATTAAAAAAAAAAAGATCTGCCAACATCTAGAAACAAGTAAAGTAATAACTAGCAGTCAGCATGGGTTTGTTAAAAACAGATCATGCCAAACCACTCTTATTTCATTCTTCAACATAGTGACTAAATTAGTAGACCAGCGAAATACTGTGGGCATAATATACTTAGACTTCAGCAAGGCATTCAACAAAGTAGATCACAACCTACTTCTTGGTAAGCTAGAAAAAAGTGGGATAGATAGCATCACCACCAGATGGATTCACAACTGGCAGACAAACCGAACTCAACGAGTAGTCCTTACGTCTACATGGAGGGAAGTAAGCAGTGGAGTACCACAAGGTTCTGTCTTAGGTCCAGTACTCTTCAATATCTTCATAAATGACTTAGATGATGGAATAGAAGGGGAACTTACCAAATTTGCAGATGATACTAAGCTGGCAGGAATAGCTAATACCCTAGAAGATAGCTCAAGATCCAGATGAATCTTGACAGACACTGGGCCCTATCTAACAAAATGAAATTCAATGTAGAGAAACGTAAAGTCTTACACTTCGGTAAGAAAAACCAAAAGTACACATATAGATTGGGTGAAACCAGGCTTAATAGCAGTAACTGTGAGAGGGATCTTGGAGTCTTAGTGGACAACCAGCTAAATATGAGCCAGCAGTGTGCAGCGGCAGACAAAAAAGTCAATGCAATCTTAAGCTGCATTAACAGAGGGATACAATCAAGATCAAGTGAGGTACTAATACCACTCTATAAAGCCTTAGTAAGACCACACCTAGAATACTGCATCCAGTATTGGTCACCACCAGGGGAGGGTTCCGGATTCTTCTACTGCCGGTTCGCTCAGGGATGCGCCGTGTGAGCGGTTTGCGCGCGAGCGCTTCGTGCATGCACATGCGTAGTACTAAAAAAAGGCTTCTGCGCATGTGCAGAAGCAAAAAACAAGATGGTGCCGCTTATGGCGCCGCCGAGAGAACCAGCTCGGAGGCGTGGCAGGCCTGGGTCGCTGCCAGTTCCAGCGACCTAGGCCGCCAAGTTACTAATGGCTCTATAGAACCGGTCTTAACCGGTAGGAACCCACCTCTGGTCACCACACTATAAAAAAGATGCTGTGACTCTAGAAAGAGTGCAGAGAAGAGCAATCAAGATGATTAGGGGACTGGAGGCTAAAACATACGATGAACGATTGCAGGAACTGGGCATGGCTAATCTAGTGAACAGAAGGACCAGGGGAGACATGATAGCAGTGTTCCAATATTTGAAGAGCTGCCACAGTGAGGAAGAGGTCAAGCTATTTTCCAAGGCACCTGATGGCCAGACAAGGAATAATGGATGGAAACTGATCAAGGAGAGATTCAACCTAGAAATAAGGAGAAATTTTCTGACAGTGAGAACAATCAACCAATGGAACAGCTTGCCTTCGGAAGTTGTGGGAGCTTCATCACTGGAGGCATTGAGGAAGAGATTGGACTGCCATTTGTCAGAAATGGTGTAGAGTCTCCTACTTGGGCGAGGGGTTGGACTACATGACCTACAAGGACCCTTCCAACTCTGTTAATCTAATCTAATGATTATCATGTGAAATCACAAGAAAAGTCCACAGAAAGGTCCTTTCAGATGCAATCCATATAAAAACAAGACAAACTTCCGGTTTGACGTCGCGGCGACATTGGATGCGAGGAGCGGGGCTCCGCGAACTCGCGGCGAATCCTCCTTGTTGGAGGCCCCCCCCAAGGGGCTGAAGTCACCCTGTAGGGGTGATGAAGAAAGGGTGGCACCCTGCAGGTCGTGGAGAGCGGCGGCTCTCCAGCTGGATCCAGGGATTCCCTCCCATCCAATGACGAAGAAGAGAGGCAGCTATTATGGCTGCTGTGAAGCTGGGGCAGCTGAAGAAACAAAGAATATGCTGAAGCAGTGTAGATGAACAGTGATTGGAACTGGGTGAGGTGATTCTCTTTTTACCTAGAACCTAACCCCAAAGAAAATAAACCCTGGAAAAGAGACTCTTTGAAATGTTTGTCAAAGCGGCGAATAATTACAGAGAAAAATTATAGACCAGAAAGAAAAGGAACTAAAGTATTTAAAATATTTAAATATTTAAAAGGCAGAATATTATATTTCCATAAAGGAGAAACATGCTCTTGGAAAGCAGCCCCCACCTTTCTTAATAGCCCCAGCAGGGCTGGGCCAGACTATCTACAAGACAAAAGACCTCCAGCTCCAGGGTGATGGGATTAAGACATGACCCTCCAGGACATAATAGGATTAACCCATCTAGCAGCAGAGCTCACCACATGGCACAATTACTTGGGGACATTGCATCTCCCAGTAAACTTCAACCAAACCTGGGACTCAGACAATCTACAAAGTTAGCTATGACCCCTACAACAGCCAATATAATACATGTTCTTGCACAGGAACAGGAAGTTCAAGTGCAAAGCCCAAGAGAAGGTATATATATATATACCCCCCACTCTAAACTCCGTGTGGTCAGCTGCATCAGGACCATGTGCTTGGTGGTTCTGTTCACCATTAAAACCTTTTTCCAATCAGCCTCCATGTTTCCAGTGTCTTTATCCTGGCTTGGAAATGAAACAGATGGATATTTCTTCCAACATCTGTTATTTTCTATGTGAAATGAGTTCAAGACTTTCTGCTACAAACAATGGTGTGGAAAGTACTTTCCAAGGGCTTCCTCTCATATTTCTTCAATGGACTCCAAGAATCACATGTTGGTAGTGATTATGCTCTAAGATGCTGTTTGCTTTAATCATAGCATGTTACATAGTATGGGTTAGCCATTAACCATGGCTTTCCACTGCACAATAGAGCTAATTTGAAACAAAACACATTAGTATAAAGTAAGAGCTTAGTCCAGTGATGGTGAACCTTTTTGACACCGAATGCCCAAACTGCGCGCACGTGCATGCCCAAATTGAAAGGTGTGTGCGCACGTGCAAATGCGCAAATGCGTGCATGTGTGAACATGCGCACTTGCATGAACGGACATGCACGCACATGCATGTGCAGCAGAGACCCGAAGACCAGCTGGCTGGCGGGAGGCAGGACATCCCAACACCGGCAGCGCAGCAAGAGGTAAGATCTTTTTCTTTCTGTTTCGTCGTTTGCAGGGAAGCTTCTGTTTCATCGTTTTCAGGGAAACAGAAGCTCACGAAAGAAACGCCACGGAGATCTGACCTGGGGCGACGGTGCGCGTGCCAGCAGAGAGGGCTCTGTGTGCCACCTCTGGCATGTGTGCCATAGGTTCGCCATCACGGGCCTAGTCATTGGGTTACCTTTTGAAGTAACCTTTGAATTACAACTTGGGCATATGAAACAGTTTTTAAAACAATCATAATCAAAGATTATTGATTCTGTGGTGGTACATTGACAATGGAAGTTATAAGCTATCAACAAACAAGAATGGTAACTATTCCATTGGTTGTGATTGGCATAGTTTTGACTTAGAATCTTGTGTAAACCTAGTCATTGTAGCTCATTAAAAACATGATTAAAAGTTGGATTTAATGTTAATGTGATATATGAAACTAGGATTTTTAAATCCTTTTGGTCTGAACTTAACCGAAAGGAAAGGTAATTGAACCTGAAAGTTGCCAGAGTAATATAAAATGAGGAGATGGAGATGATGCTTTCATATGTGCAAAGCTGTGAAATAATTAAAACAGCCACAAAATTAATTAATGGTAAAGATTATTTATTCCGTCTTTAGTTGCACTGACAGTTATAAATGCATCATTGACTCAAATTGTTATTTCATCATACCAATCTTGTCCTGATATCATCCTCCCGAGTTAAGACTTACTTCTCTTCCCATCCATGTCAGCATGGGTTTTCCGAGTGAGGATGCCATGCTTGTAGGTAACAGCATTCTGGGCCTGGGGAGCATCCAGGAAAGGGTTACTGCCATCAACTATCCTTGTGATTTTCTTTGCACTGGCACCAAATTTATCATCCACCAATTCTGATAATGACTTTCTGAGTTCATCTTCATCACTTTGATGCAAGACAAAAAGAATTAAAAAAATTAAACTGAAGCATAGAAATTCTGGGGGGAAATGCCACACAGTATTTAGAAAATCAAAAAAGTCATCAGTAAGTTATTGTGGATGTTGCTCTAAAGTTATTAATATAGAAGTATTCTTTTTATTTTTATAAAAGGGAAAAAGGGAAACAGAAAAAAAAAGGCACTGACTTCCCACTCCCTTTGATGCAGTAGAATAAGAAGTAACATCGAACCTCAACTTCTTACTTTTACATAATAGTATAAAGTAGCCATTTCTATAACAACAAATCTATCTAATCAGTAAAACCTAAAATCAAAGTTTCATTTTTTCCCACCTCAAGCCAGAAGCAGTTTCCAAGTAGAAACAAAAGTACTTGTGTTTTTTTTCTTTTATCAAAGCAGTCAGTTTAGCCATCTCTGCTAACTCTGTCAGCTTTTGCAGCCATTCATCCATTGTGGGGATTAAAGTGTCCTTCCATTTTTGTGCATAAAGTAATCTTTTTGCCATCAACATATATAACATCAAAGTTCCATTCCCCCCACCCAAGTCTTTTAATATAGAAATATTCCAGACTGCAGCATCAGAAAGTAGCCCATATGAAAATGAAGGGAATGGAGGCGATAATCTCAATTTGTCTGCATACTGGCTAAATTCTGAAGCTCTAAAACAGAGGAAACTATAGCTGGACTACAAAATCCATTTTCTTTTCCAAATGGGGAAGAGTGTCATCTTTGGAGATAGCTTCTGCCACACCTATCAGTAATTTTTCAAGATAAAACCTCATATATCCTGTGCAAATGGTTGAAGATGGGGAAAGTTCTTTAGATTCAGTCGAATCTTTAACCAGATTGGAACATGTCAGGTTATTTTTATGGCTCTCCAAATGAAACAGGATACCCTCCAAAGCAGAGGTGGGTTCCTCCCGGTTTGGACTGGTTGGCATGATGTCATGATGACATCACGGATCTGGTTCGGTCGGTGCTGGTCCGTGGACGCTGCCAACTTTTTTTAAATTTTATTTTTTAAATTGTTTTTGAATTTTTTTCCGGTTTTTTCTTCTTCTGCGCATGCGCAGAAGCTGAGTTTCCGGCACTGCGCATGCGTCACCATCTTGTTTTTGGCTTTTTTTGGGGGGGGGTTATTTTTTTGCACTGCACATGCGGGCGCGCGCGAAGCGTGCGTGCGCCCACAAGGCGCGCCCACACTGCGCAGGAGGAAGCGAACCGGCAGCGAGGTAAGTTAGAACCCACCCCTGCTCCAAAGTGATCTGATTTGAATATGGATCATCCTGAATCATCGTGATTTCTTCAATTTTACCTTTCTGCCACTGTAGTTAAAGCAAATCACGGCAGTTGTTAAGTGAATCATGTGATCATTAAGCAAATCCAGTTTCCCTTATTAACTTTGTTTTTCAGAAGCCAGCTGGGAAAGTTACAAATAGTGATCACACATTCCTGGGACACTGCAACTATCGTAAATACGTGCTGGTGGCCAAGTGCCCGAATTCTGATCACATGACCATGGGGATGCTGCAAAGGTCATACATGCAAGGACCGGTTGTAAATAACCTTTTTCAGTGCTACTGTAACTTTGAATGGCTGCTAAATGAAGTTATAAATCAAGGACTACCTCCGTAGTACAGCACTCCAAGAAATGTGAGGAGGGGACTAACAGAACTGCCAGGGCTCCAAGTCCGTGAGTGGCTCTAGAGGAGGAGCAGTGCAGCCTAATAGCACTCCCAACTAGGGCAAGGGAGGAGGAACTGATGCATATGAAAGATACAGAGAGTATTTTACTAAGCCACAGTACTTCACCCGTGAGAGGGATTAAATAGAAAGGAAGAGGCGGCAGAGTAATCAGTATCCAGTGCTCCCACCAATTTCCCTCACTCAGTATAGCAGGCAGCATTCTTGGGAAACATAATAAAGTACATGGAACAAATGGTCCAGCAAAGGGCATAGATGTTGGCCGTCTTATATAATCCTAGACTTAAAGGCGGGTAGAGAAGGTGGTGGGACAGAAAGGCAGATGCTGATTCTGTGGAAGGCAGAGGGCTTCATTATCATCAGTTCCTCCAAAGGATGCACATCTAATCCTGTGGAGATTAGTATGTGGAACATGACTTTGGAGCTGGTGATATCAGGACAAAAGAGTAATCCAGGTGTCCACTACCAAGCTGATGCTTATGTTTCTGTGAAATGTTACTAGAAGGTTGGTAGAAAATCACTCCTATGACCTTTTGGAGTGTGTCTCAACTTGGGGACAGTTTTTTGATAACATCTGACCACTGTCCCCAGCATAACCATAGTTTGTCTAGCAGGCAACATTGTTAAACCCAATCACAGTTTTTCTTAAAAATTAAGTATTTAGTCATCAATTTCTCTGCCTTCTTATGGTGACCACCAGTCAAAAATGAGCCCTGAGCTCTATTCATGGCACATCTCCTTTTCTTTCCTTTGGCTTCCCTTTCTGATTTGCTTTATTCTACCGTGTCCACTGCTTGCCCATGCCCACGTGGTAGCAGCTGCCTTCCTGCCTGCTTGTGCCCTGCCAATCATTTTTGGTGGCTGCTGAATTGTCCGTGTCCAATGCTTGCTTATGCTCAGTCTGTCTTCACCACCTGCTTGCTGCTGGCTGCCTCTCTGCACCATCCCCCAGTGCCAGACTGCCTCTTCTTCATTCCCTGTCCATTGAGCAGACTGTAGTAACAGTGTGGTCTGACAGAACACGTATCTTAGCTTCACTTGGCAAAAAAGCTATTCAGCAGCTGGGCTTTGGTCTCCTCAGTAGAGCAGAAGAGAACAAGAAAAATACCCTTGAAAGTTGCTGCTGGGATTGTCTCTATTTCTCTGGAGAACTGGAGTGGAATGAATTCTGTGAGGAATGACTGATCTTCAACATCTCTGCTTCTTTCTATAATTTATTTGGGGCTTCTGAGCAATAGCCACCAATTAAGCAATATCATAGGACTGATGAAGGCACGTATTGGGAGGATCTCATTCCATTGCACTCACAAAGAATTAGAGAGCTCTGAGGATACTGCAGAAACCTCAGCAAGTGGTTACTACAGTTGAAAGACATAAAGAAAAATGGGACTGCCATTCCTGCAATGCATGTTGCTAAACACAATAAGCTTGCCAGCTTGGGGGGCATTGGGGTATGCCGGAGTGTGCATAGATGTGTTTTAGGTAACATACCAGATCTATCTTTTCCAACAATTTGCCTGATCCATTTCTTTCAAGAGGTTTGTAGGTCTATATTCTCATGCAACATAAATAACTCCTCTTGGAGAAGTCTTTATCTCTTGGAGTGAGTCTTTTTATGAAGACTCACTCCAAGAATTAGTAGAAAATGGGCTTGGCTGCTTAGAAAAGGGACATGAGTTCTGGTCTAGTTCTGAAACATTACATCTGGCTTTGAAACCTGATTGGGTTGTCACTGCATATTGTATCTCAGGAGACATTTAAATTTCGATTTGTCAGTACTGAATCATATCAACTCTCTTCCTGCAATATTCAACAAAGGGCAAAGCATCTTCAAAGCATCCCCAAATATTCTGAAACCTTCCAGAGTGGGAAGAGACCATATTGCTTGAAAAGCAGGAGGACTCTCAAATCATTAAGTTCTGCTATAATGCTTGAGCAGTACCTTCTTTCTAGTGAATTTTAATTATGGATATTCACTTCTTAAATTGCACAAAATAGATCTTTCCAATAAAATAAGTATTTTCCCCCTGTAACCTGAAAGAACAAACAACAAAAATGCAGCAAAATCCCTACTAGCTCTTCTATATTAGTGAGGTTTTGACTGCTGCGGACTCCAAAAACCCACCCTGTGAGTCTGTTCCTTCCAGCTAACCAATTAGACAATACAAACCTGGTATTCAGTTGATGCCCTACCCCTTTATATATTTATTTCATATTGTGTACATAGGTTTAGTGAATTTTGAAGGAATAAACAAGCAGAGCAGGAGCTAGGGTGATGGGACTGCAAATCTGCCAAATTGGTATTCCTTTTCTTTCCAATGTCTGATATTTTGTGTAGAATGAGGGGGATTCTGTCCAGAAGCTCAACAAGATGTAAGAATTCCCACCAAAAGGAAACTTGCTCCTTAAAGAAACCTGCCCTATTCCTGGACTGGGAGGCCCTGCCCATCATCACCCATGCCCCTGTAACCAGAGGTGGGTTCCTGCCGGTTTGGACCAGCTCTATAGAACCAGTAGCGGGAATTTCCCCCTGCTCACCGAACTGGCAGCAATGGCCGGCTGGACACGCCCCTGAACTGGCTCTCTCGGCACCGCCATAGGCACCGCCATCTTGTTTTTTGCTTCTGCGCAGAAGCTGTTTTTTTGCTTCTGCGCATGCGCAGAAGCTGGGTTTTTAGCACTGCGCATGCGCACCCACGCGGCGTGCAAGGCGTGCGTGCCCATGCAGCGCGTGAGGAAGCGAACCAGCAGCGAGGTAAGCCAGAACCCACCCCTGCCTGTAACCTCTTGTTTAGACTACCAATGCGCTCTACATGGGGCAGCACCTAAAGAGCATTCAGAACTTCAACTGGTGCAGAATGCAGCTGCAAATAGGTGCCAAATATATGGCATATATAACATTATTACTGCTTGAGCTGCATTGGTTACTGGCGTGTTTCCAGGTGCTGGTTGTCACATGTACAGCTGGTTGTCACAATTAAAGATGCTTGTCACATGTCCTGTCCTGTACGGTTTGGGGCCAAGGTACCTGAGGTATCATCTTTTTCCAAGAACCTTCACCCATTCAATTTGATCTAGGAGATTGGGCATGCTGCAGATCCCGTCAGACAGAGTGTTGACTGGAGGGGACTAGAAGGTGGGCTTTTTCTGCAGCAGCCTTTGCTCTGTCAAATACCTTGGAGTTTAGAATGGCCCTAACCCTGTTGGTCTTTTGTAAGATCTTAAAAACTTGACTGTGTTCCTGAGTCTGGGTCGCTAAATCTGTTAAAGGTCTCATTTCCTGCTTTTACTGTTAATAAGCCAAGCATCTTGGCTGCTGTGTATATTTATTTCGGATGCTTTTTATTGTTTTTTTTTTAAAAATGTTTTTATTCTAATTGTTTTATACTTTTGGAATTGTAAGTTGCCCAGATCGATTGGATGGGTGGCTATAGAAATCCAATAAGTAAGTAAGTAAGTAAGTAAGTAAGTAAGTAAGTAAGTAAGTAAGTAAGTAAGTAAGTAAGTAAGTTAGTTCTCCAGGGCTTCAATGAAGAAGAAATGAAATAAATCAAAATGTGATTTGAGATGCATTGCAATATTAGAAGCATAGAATCATAGGGCTGGAAGGGACCTTGGAAGCCTTTTAGTTTAACCGCTTCAGCTCCAAATGATGGGATTAAAATTTGCATTCCCCCACCCAAATTCTAAAGATAGGACATGACCTTTTAGGACATAATAGGATTAACCCACCACCACTGAAATAACAAAAGACACAAGCCCCCAAAACAGTTCAAACTTCAAAGTCACAGAAACCTATAAAGGTCCATCCACTCATTCAACCATTGGTCAGCTGTCCCAGAATCACATGCTGTTGGTGGTTCTGTTCATCAATAAACAGAATCTTTCTTTCCAATCAGCCTCCATGTTATTTCAAGCATCTTTCTCCCAGCTTGGAACTGGACCTGGATTTTTCTTCCTACAAGACAATGAGCCAAACCACAGAGGTGCCGGAAGAGGCCTGCAGAAGGCACCAAAATGTCTATGGTAGAGACATTCTGCATATGCCAGCATGAAGGTACCTGAGCAGGGGTGGGTTCTAACTTACCTTGCTGCCAGTTCACTTCCTCCCGCGCCGCATGGCCGCGCCTCATGTGCAGTGCCGAAAATTCAAAAAAAAATCCCCCCCCCCAAAGCCAAAAACAAGATGGCGATGCATGCGCAGTGCTGGAAACTCGGCTTCTGTGCATGCGCAGAAGAAAAAAAACCCAGAAAAAAATTCCAAAAAAAATAATTCCAAAAAAATAAAAATAAAAAAAGGCAAAATCAAGATGGCGACACATGCACAGTGCCAGAAACTCGGCTTCTGCACATGTGCAGAAGAAAAGAAAAAAAACCCCAAAAATTCCAAAAAAAAAATAAAAAAAAAAGATGGCTGCACCCACGGACCAGCACCGACAGAACCGGTTCCGTGACATCACCGTGACATCACCAGCGGGTCACTACCGGTTCGGGCAAACTGGTCCAAACCGGGAGGAACCCACCTCTGTACCTGAGGAACTCGCTCTTTATCTACTGCACAATTGATGTGGAATTTGTAATTGCCTCCTCCTAGACACTTTCTGCCTTTGAATTCTGATGGCCGTGTTTTGATAAGCAGCTTCTGCGCAAACCTGCCATGCATGAGACACTATTTTTCCCTTTGAGGTGAATGCAAGAGGTCCCTTTGCTTCACCTTGCGCTTTCTGCCTCCAAGTCAGCCATTATGCACTACACGCAGTGTGGCATCTGTCCTCCAGTCCCTTCTGACACTAAATAAAGGTTTAACGTCTTGTTCCTGGTTATTTATCCATGCAGTTTGGAACTTATCTTTCTTAAACCCCTTTCCCACCTGACATAGTGGCATCCTGCCATGATGTGGTTAAGTTTTAGGTTTAACATGCAGTTTGCAGTGGTGGGATTCAAATAATTTAACAACCGGTTCTCTGCCCTAATGACTGGCTGGGTGGTCATGTGACTGGGTGGGCATGGCCAACTCAACATCACTCATCACACCTAGCCCCGCCTCCTGGCTACTCGCCTCAAAGGCAGAGGTGGGATTCAGCCGGTTCGGACCGATTCGGGCTAATCCCACCACTGGCTGGCCCCGCCCCTGCCCGTTTTTTGGCCCGTTCTGAAATCCACAAGTCTTAAAGTTGCCAAGGTTGGATACCCCTGAGCTAGATGTTCTGATAGATCAGTGTTTTTCAAATTTGGCAACTTTTAAGATGTGTAGACTTCAACTTCCAGAATGCTGTCCAGGCAATTCTGGAAGTCCACACATTTTAGGATTGCAAGTTTGAAAAACCCTGTCAAAAATGGGCAAATTAAGATCCTTTTTAGGGACCTGTGCTTTGGTCTCCTTTAAAAAAAACATATTACAGATTATCTATGAAGGAAGACTCTAATAGAAACATGCTTTATTCATAAAAATATAGAAAGGCATCTAAGGATCACTAATCTCCCCACCTTCATGGACCATAATTTATGAGAAGTAGTTCGCAGTGATCTCAACAGAAGTTTTCCTCAGCTCTGCTTTGCCTGAATATGCAATATCTATGTTCTGTTATAATTCTGGCCCTAAAAATAGACACAAAGTTCTCTCAATCGCAAGAATTGTCCTCCATTCTCTTTATTTATAGTATGGGACCCTAAAAATAGACACAAAGTTCTCCCAATCATAAAACTGTCCTCCTCTGTCTTTATTTATATTCAGGAATAGTCAGATAATGAGGAAAAGCTGACCAGGAGAGATACATGGACAGAAATTATTAATGATCTGATTTATCCTAGAACTGATTTATCCTAGAACTGTTATAAAAAAAAAAAAGGGACTTAAAAGGGACTTTTACCCTGATACTTAAGATTCCTTCCCTACCCCACCCCATTACTTTTTTGGGGGGGCGGTCTCTTGGTTTTCCTCCCCCCTTTCCTTGATTTCTTTCCAAAGAGTCTGCTTGTTGTCCAACTAAATGTGCTAGAGACAGATGTGTGTTTTAAAGCACAACCTGTTTTGCAAAAAGATGTACTGATATGAGGAAAAGGTCCAAGTGGGTGGAAGGATTTTTGACCCTTTTTCAAGCTTATTTTCTCAGAATTGGTTTTAAAACTGGACGTAAAGTTTATTAGTACAGAATTTGTAATTGGAGCAAAGAAGGAAGCAGGAAGACAACATTATGGCAATTCAAGTTTTTGAAGTTTTCTTGTTTTCCTTATTTTCATATCTTGGCTTTAAATCAACCCAAAGACATTACACTTGTTCAACATAATCTATATATGGGGTATGGTTTTGCTATAGTCCAGGTGTTACTGTGCTTAGTAGTGCGATTTTATACTATTTCAACCATATACTATGGTTGTATAATAATCCACATTCAAAAGGGGAAATATGCTTTGGTGTGAAGGCTCACTTTGTGTTTGCCAGCAAATGTTTAAAAGATTTGTGCAGCGGGATAGGAAAAAGCACAATGGATGTGAGGTATTGAGAGGTCTGAAGTGTGTGCCCACACAAGCTAGGAATTCCTCTTCCCCTTTCAAATCCAGATTGTTGTACAGCTTCAAGAGAGGTAATTGAAGATTTGAAATCTTCATTTTTCGGCCTGTTTTTCGGCCCTTTTTGGGGCCATTTTTCAGTAATAGTAAATAAATAGAGAGGGAAATTGTACCTTGTTGAGGCCTTTGACTCAATTTCCCTCTCTATTTATTTACTACTACTGAACATCCAAAACGGCCCGGAGAACGGCCCGAAAAAGGCCAAAAATGGCTGAAAAACGGCCCAAAAAACAGGCAGGGTGGGGCCAGCCAGTGGTGGGATTAGCCAGTTTGCTGAACTGGGCAGAATTTTAACAACCGGTTCACCCGAACCGGCTGAATCCCACCTCTGAATTCAAGGCTGTATGGATGTGCACATTGCCTTCATCCTGCCATGCAGGATGTTTTAGTTCTACAGGGCTGGGAGCCACGACATGGCAGCAGGGCAGGGGAGGGTAGAGTCACTGCATTGCTCTTTGGTACATTTTTCTTTCCTTGCAGGCTTTCCGGATGCAAGCTCTCTGGAGCCCTTTCCCCCAAACCAACAAATAGGCGAACTACATTTACAGTACAGTATAGAAATGCATAGACCATGGAAGGTAGCAAACACTCTCTTTAGGTGGAGGCGCAACATTTCGACCATTAGATGGCCACAGCCAGCTCACCGGGTAGGGCAGCTTGGGCAAAGTGAGAACAAACGAGCGGCGAGAATGAGCACTGATTGGTTAACCTGCAGTCCTCACCTGCACTTGTAAGTGGGCAGCCACGGGAGTGACAGAGTAGAAGTCAAGTATTTATTAAGCTCTGTAAGATGAAACGTGTGATATAACCGTGCTTGTCACGTTTTAATATTAGAAAAATACTATTTCTGAAAGTTGTGCGTTTTTACTTTGAAAGTGAAATGAAAAGCCTGGTGGTCTGGAAGAGACCCTTTCAGTTCTACAAAGAGAAGAAAGGAGGTTGTTCTCTACACCTGTTGAAAACAAGAAGGAAGGCTTATGGATGTCCTGCTAACTACCAGAGGCTGATTAAAGGGATTTGAGAGGGTAGCCTCTGAAGACGCTTTGCTTATTTTGACTAAAAGAAGACATTGCTAATTGCCTCAACCGCAGGTATTTTTAGAGAATTTGAAATCTACAGGAAGGGGGGTGGTTATTGAATGCCATGCGCCCCAATGGCATAGTAAAACATTAACCCCCATAAAACAGACTTTGAATAGTTTCTTGAAGTCCATGTTTTCATATTTAGAAAACAAGATTCATTTCTGATGTTTAATATCTTTAACACAACCACATGTTTCAAACACTTACCTCTAGCCAGAGGCAACTCTCCTCCCCTTCCGCCCTCCAGAAATGAAAATAAAAATGGTTGTTGGTTTTGCTGCTTAAAATTCAGATAGTCCTTGACTTGCGATCATAATTGAGCCCAAAATTTCTGTTGTTAAGTGAGACATTTGTTAAGTAGGTTTTGCCCCATTTTACGACCTTTCTTGCCACAGTTGTTAAGTGAATCATTGCAGTTGATAATTTAGTAACATGGTTGTTAAATGAATCTGGCTTCCCCATTGACTTTGCTGGTCAGAAGGTCACAAAAGGGGATCAAATGACCTTGGGACCCAGCAACAGTCGTAAGTATGAACCAGTTGCCAAGCATCTGAATTTTGATCACATGATCATGGGGTTGCTACAAAGGTCGTAAGTGTGAAGAACAGTCATAAGTCACTTTTCAGTGCCGTTGTAACTTTGAATGATCATTAAATGAATTGTTGTAAGTTGGGTTAGGGTTAGGGTTGAGGACTACCTCAACCCTAACCCTTTGTTGTAAGTCAAAGACTACCTGTACCTCTTTTCTTTAAATAATTTATTAAAATGTACTTGGATATTTTGCTGATATTTACATAAATGGTGCAAATGGTTGCATTCAAAGATGAAGACTTCCAGCTCAAGTGTTCATCTTTGCATGCAGAAAACAGGTTTTGAAATTTAGGCCAGTTCCCTTGCATAGTTTCATTCAATGAGTACTTGAAACTTTTTTTTAAGGGCGGTAGGAAAATGATCCAGGGTAGGAGAGTTATTTTGTAGAATGAAATAGGCGGTATATAAATTAATGAATGCATAATGCATACATACATACATGTAATATGGAAACTGGATTTACAGGAGTGAGCAGTTGACTCCCACAACATAAAAATGTCAGTCTAAATATTGCATATATAATGTTTGTATAAAGTATAGGTTGAAAGTGTAGTTGGTTTGTACCAGCGGTGAAATCTACTTACCTTCCCTACCGGTTCGGAAGCGCGCGCTTTGTTGAAATTTACATCTGGAATGCTCACTTCTCACATATAAAATGTTCCTTGTATCAGGGGTGGGTTCCTACCGGTTCGGACCGGTTCGCCTGAACCGGTAGCGACCCGCTAGTGACGTCATCCGAACCGGATCGGTGGTTGCCGGTCCATGGGGACAGCCATCTTTTTTTAAAAAACATTTTGAATTTTTTTTAAAAAAAATTTCTGAGCATGCTCAGAAGGTGACTTCCAGCACTGTGCATGTGGTCGCCATCTTTTTTTGGCTTTATTTATTTTATTTTTGTTTGTTTTTTCAAATTGAAGCCCAGCGGCACGTCTACCTAGGATCGAACTCAAAACCTCCTGATTGTGAGGCAAAAGTTTTACCTCTAGGCCACAGCAGCTGTGGTTGGAGAGTGGTTGATTCTGCCTGCTACTAAGTGGCTGTTTTTTTTTCTTTATGCTTTTAATGTTTTTTTAAAAAGGATATTTTATTGTTAATTTTTTTCAGGGCATTTCGTTGTTTTTAGGAAATATTTTTTTTAAAAAAATATTGTTTTTAGGAAATGTTTTATTTGTAATGGAGTATCCTGCTTTTAAGTGCAGGTTGGTCCTTGACTTAGAACTGTGTCACTTCACAACTGCAGGGATGCATGCATCTTAGCATCTCCTGGTATTAATCCAAAGCAGGGGTCCCCAAACTTGGCAACTTTAAGTTGGTGATTCTAAAAAGAATGCTGCTAAAATATAGATGGCACTGGAAATAATACAGCAATCTGAGTTCCATTAAACAAGAAAGTCTCTGCGCCAAACTTAATTCTTGGTGACTGAATGGATACCTCCATGTTGGGCTGAGGGCAACTACAGTGAAGAGGTTTCCCCTTGCCTTTTGGGATATTGCTTTGATTTCCCAATTTAGCCTACAGCCTTAGGATTTCCTTGATGATTCCCAGGTACAACCCTCCTTAATTTTTCTCAGGTCAGCCAATGTTGGCTTTAACTTGTTATGTCCTGCAATAGATTAATTAAATAATTTCAATTATTGACCATACACCTCAGTTACAAGGTTGGCTACAAATAGAAAACAATAGCAACCAGTAAATGAAATGATGCCTACAGTAGGCAATACAGTTGCAGTCATTCTATTAAAAGTAATACTACATTTAAAGTATTTAAAAAAGCAATTGGACTACTCCATTTATATTTTTCTATTGTATTCTTTGAATTTTTGGAATTATAGATTTTAACAAGCTTGTTTAAATAATGCTTTGCTATCTCTTCCTGTTTATATAATACTAAGGAAAACTGCTCTAAAAATGAGCTCTCAAAACAGTATTATATTTACTATTGAGAACAATGATTTTTACAAACTCCTAAAATTGTTTATCATTCATGTCAAGATGTGCATACTGTTTCTATCTGGAACAAAATCCATATATCGATATCTTTGTAGGGGTTACAGTCACCAGACAATAATCTATTATATATATTTAAAATAATTACTTACATTGCCCATTCTAGTTTTTCATTTTTTATGGAGTTATACAGGGTCTGAAACAAGAACATAATATTATCAGAATATTTCTGAATATCTATTAATCATTATTAAATTTTCTGATATGGGAAAATATTTTTACAGTTATCCTAATGTAGGGTATTACAGATAAAATTTGCACTTGCTCAGCGTTCTGTGTACAAAAACTAGACATATACATTTTGCTTCAGCACCGAAGGCACGGGACAGTATCTTTCATTTTCCAGGGACAATAAGCCAGATCAGTTTAGTTTAGAACAAGGTGTGCAGTAGACATTTGTTCTTGAACACCCTCAAGCTGCTTCCTTTGTTTAATGGCCAGCCCTATATGGAAAAATAGATTTGAAGAGCTTGTTTATTTATTTTGTAACCATTATTCAGAGTATTCAAGCAATGAATAATCAAGACATAATAAATGCTTTGGTTTTCTGCTAGCATTTTTAGAACTATCTTACTGTTTTATCTTCATAGCTCTGGTTTTAAGAAGATTGTAACTGAAATAAAATTCTTCAATAATAATGGTCTACTTTAAGTGAGCTTTTTTTTTGTAAAGAACCAATTCTAAAAGATAGCTAGCTGTTTGATATAAATCTATATTAATCACGTTAACAGTGGCACATACTACATGACCATTCTGCATTACTTCTTGGATTTTACTTCTTGTAAAACCTGTTGTTGTTGTTTTACTGTGAAAAGGATAAAGAAATAAACATCTGTTTGGAAAAACCTGTATAGCAATAACAGTTAGATTTCTATAGCAATAGCACTTAGACTTATAGACCGCTTCACAGCCCTCTCTGAGCGGTTTCCAGAGTCAGCATGTTGCCCACAACAATCTGGGTCCTCATTTTACCGACCTTGGAAGGATGGAAAGCTGAGTCAACCTTGAGCCGGTGAGAATCGAACTGCCGAACTGCTGGCAGCTGGCAGTCAGCAGAATTAGTACTGCAGAACTGCATCCTAACCACAGTGCCACCATGGCTCTTATACCGCTTCGTTACGCTTTACAGCCCTCTCTGAGCAGTTTACAGAGTCAGCATATTGCCCCCAACAATCTGGATCCTCATTTTAGTGACCTTGGAAAGATGGAAGGCTGAATCAACCCTGAGCGGGTAAGGACTGAACTCCTGGCTATGGGCGTTACATGACAAAGTGCAGTTAGAAATTAGTATGTAATTGGAGGACATAGATATTTGGCAATTGCATCATATTCTGATACTTTATGTTATCTCTATTTTCCTTTCCAAGTTTGTACTACTTCAGAAGGTAATAGAAGATGCATCAGTTTGAATGTGAGCAGCTTCCTACTTACACAAAATAAGTGCTTTAAATAAAAACTTTGTAGCACCCTTAAATCTTTTCAGGTGGCTTTTAGAGATGTGAAGGCCCGGAAAAAACCCGGAAAAATTCAGAAAAAACCCGGGTTTTTTCCGTTTTTTTCCTGAAGGCTTTTTTGTTTTTTTCCAAAAAATTGAAAAAATTGAAAAAAGAAAAAAAAACATTTTGGAATATTTTATTTTAACATAAATAAAATATTTTAAGACAGGAAGTTCAAATATTTTCCAAATCATTTCTAAAAGAAATGTAAGATAGCAGAT
>QLTV01003124.1:1459916-1475536 GCA_003457575.1 Thermophis baileyi
AACGTAAATTCTGTTTGTGATCATTGTTTGGCTACCCTATATTTTTTTAATATGCTAGTTGTGATACTTTTATGCCAAGTCAAATTGTCCATAGTCATATTTTATGTTCCTAAAGTAACAGAATGACTTTCAATCTTAAAAAGACAAAAAAGTGCTAATGTAGCATTTTTTTCAATTTTTCCGAAAATTTCCGTTCCCCCCCCCCAAAAAACGGAAAAAAAAACGGTTTTTTTCCCGAGCTTCAAAATTTCCGGAAATTTTACATCTCTAGCTTTCAAGAGACAGAAGGCTTTAACACGAAAGAAGTCTGAATTCAGTACTTTCTATATTTGTAAGCTGAAGTAGTATAACACTTTTTCTGATTATTTGCATTGAGTTTCATCAATCTGAAGGCCTCTAGATGTCTTGACCTATAATTTCCATAATCTCCAAGCATCACGTCCATTAATTATGTAAACTGAATGATATGGATTATAGTCCAAGACATTTGTAGAACAGGGTGACAAAGACTGATATAGACAATATCTTAAGAATGAAAATGAGAATTTGCAGGTGCAGCATGTAAGCAGTGGTAGCTTATCATCCACTACTGTATGTGTAGTGTGAATAGGGTCTCGGCTTCAGGCACCTGGCCTTTTATCAACCATAATGACTCATTTTGGGGCATAGCATTACCTTTAACAGATCCTTTGCAAAATCTTTCCCATCATTTAGTCCATCCAGATTTGCTGTAAACTGTTGGCAGGACATCTTTTTCCCAATATTCTATAATGCAGAAGAGCAGATCACTGGACACCTTTTTTCAAAAAACCATAATGTTTTAAATACTACACGAAATATACGAATATTCAGATAAATGAGGCAGATGTTTCCTATATAGCAATATTTCTCTAGAGATCAGGTCCAAAGTGCAGCAGAATGAAAAAGAAAGAAAAATGATAGAGTCATTTTATAAGCAGCCATCTTTTAAATGAATCAGGTTTGCATGTGAACATGAAGTGAACTAAAAGATTCTTGTCTGGATTCCATTCCTGAAAACTTCCCAGAGAAATGAGAAAAAGGATTCCTTACTGTAATCTCACTGGCCTCTTTCCTTAAAATCAGTTTGAAAAGCCCTTTTCATCTAGTACTGCATCATGGGACTCCAAAGTGCTTAACTGATAAACTATCAAAACCAGAAGCTTATCTGCAGGTAGAGGAGAGGCAATGACCTAAGCCATTTCAAACAGTTGTAGTCCCTGTTCACATATTGCTGAGATGTTCCTATAACATATCTAGTGTATTTCCTTATGCTAGATATGTTAAATATTTTACATTAGGGCTTAAAAAATATTCAGATCAGGGAATAACTTCAAACATACTTCCCAAATTAATTTAACAAATAGAAAATCACCCGATACAGCCTTCTAATGATTTTGATGATTAAAACATTCCTATGTATGCACAGAAGCTGCATTTTTCATTGATGCAGAAATCTGAATTGTATTGATCTGACATAGTGATTCAGTTGAGATATATAAATTGGATCAATTTTCTAAATAATTCAAACAACTGACTGATTTTCTGAATTTTCACACAACCATAATTCATAGATTAGTGCAGAGTATAGGTATACCACTGGCATGGCATGTAAGGATACAACATCCGACACACGTAATCAGAAGCTGAGGGTGTTGCTGAATGTGATACTGGGAACCTTAATCTTAGGAGGCAGTTGTGGCTTGTTAAATCTGTGCAAATGCCAGAGGCGGCCTCCAGTAAACATTGTGGAACATGTTGAAATGGGGTGCTATGGGGAAAACTACTAGTCCTCACTTAATTATGGTAATTAGGACCAGAATTCCCATCACTCAAATGAGGTGGTTATAAAGCGTGACGACACATGATCCCCATCCCTTAATGATGGCAATCCCAGCAGTCCTGGTTACTATCAATAAGCCAGGATTGCAGGCTCTTAAGCCAGGACTTCATGTGACCGGGATTTGCCACTTCTTGCTGGCTTCCAACAAAGTCAATGGCAGCTTACTAGCAGGTGGCAAGCAGGTGACTGCTATGGAGTGCAGCTAGGTGGAAGGGTACTGCGGTGCAAGTACAGGTGGGGGGATAGGTGGCATGGTGCAGCGTGACTGTGAGCAAGTGGGAAGGGGTGCTGCGGCATGAATGTGGCTGGGTAGGCAAAAGGTATGTGCTTTGGCTTGGCATGAGCAGGGCCAGGAAGGGGGCCATGCGCTATGGAGTACAAGTTCCTATGGGGAGGGATGCTGCAGGCAGATACACACTTTGGAATGTCACATCCCAGGATCTCGTACTTGGTAGTAGGGCTCCACGAGAGAAAAAGGGGCAGCAATTTATAGGAGTGACTTGAAACTTTCCCTTGGAAAGCCAGCAAGGAAGGTTGCAAATGGCCATCATGTGACTTGGAGACTATAACCATTGTGAATGCAAAATGGTTGCCAAGTGCCCAAATCGTGATTATGTGGCCATTGGGGTGCTACAGCAGCTGGAGTATCAAGGATCGGTCATAAGTGCCACTGTTCAGCACTGTTGTAACAGTGAATGAGTTGGTCTGAACGAGTAACCCAAGGATTACATATATTAGAGTTCGTGGTGCTTATTCTTAAGAACCGTGCTGAATAAGTATCTTATGCTGAAATAACTAAAGGGGAAAATACAGACTGGAAACAAGGAATATAGCCCAGAATAAGACTTTTTATGGTCATGAGAATATCCCAGGATTTCAGGTATTGTACTTTGTCCCTTCTTTTCTTCATATTGTTTTATCTGCTTATTATTTACACAGCTATAGTAAAATGTATTTTATCATGCAGATAATAAGGAAAACGTTCAATTGTTTCTTCTAATTGCCTGCCTGCCTTCTAGGTTTCTGAAGAAATTTACAGATCTGTAAACTCCCAAATTGTTTCACCAGATGGCAGCACTGTCCTACCTTTGTCTGTGCTTGGAAGTGATGCAGGGTCAGTTCATAACTGAATGTGAGACTACCAGAGAATCTGAGGCCCGTAAGGTAGACTGGCAAATTGAAAAACATACAGGACAGCAGTAACGACACACCACTGCTGTGCTGCTGCCAAGTAAACTGCATGGATTTGCAGGAGGTAAATTTGACTAGTGGGTGTCTTTACCTTTTTTTATTTAAGTTCCATATATAAGGTGATCTCAGCCAGGAATAAACAGCTCCATGCATAGAACACTCCATCCATGGAATGTCTGTTTTCAGACAATTGATGCATGGAGTGAAATTTGCAAGCTCCATAGGGTTTGCTTCATCAGAATCCAGAACAGGGCAGGTACTTTGGACAGAATCTGAAAAGCCTGAATTAGAAGCAATATTTGTAAAATTACCTTACCTTGGAGATCGCTGGTGTGTGTATGAGTGTCCTTTCTCAACTTTTTAAAAGAATTTAGATGCACACACAAGCACTTGTTGCTTTAAGCGGCACATTTTTGCACTTCCATATTGCAGCTTCTTGTGACCAAATAGTGGTGCATCGCCAGATGTGGTCAACATTGGAAGAAGTTGTAAGATGAAAAGAATGCCTGCGCTGTTTCAGACAAGTAGGTGAGTATGCACAGGATCCTTTTTAAAACTTAAAAAAAGACCCACCACTTGGTTACCTCCAAGGTAAGATACCCCTTCCACTCTTCAGGGCTCTTACAGAAATTTATTTCCTGTGAAAGAGAAGGAAATACTAATGGAAATTTTACAGGTATGTGGTGAAGGACTGAGTCTAACAAAAACAGCATATGAAGAGATATGCTTTCATTTTTATAGTCTCAGTGTCAAAACCGATTCGCACTTTCACCGACATTTCGTCTTCGCTCTCAGCTTGACAATAACAGGGAAGGGGGGGGGGGTTGGAATGCAAGGGAGACAGAATAGTATTCAAGCATCCATCGGCATTGTGGGACATTGCTGGCATCCCAAGGAAACACCGAGCAGATGCCCCGGCGTTGCAGACTCATAGAAGATGCATAACAAAATGAACATGTGTGATTGGTGGACACTTTGGACTGTAGGTCTACACCACAAACCCCGAGCCAGCCAAAGCCAAGAAAACCACCTGCAAAGCTGAAAGAGAAAACGTGGGCAGCTCAAAAGGTCATGGAGGTATCTCCCCAATCCAGTGAGGGGGAGGGAACTCCGACCCACGTCAAGCCCAGCCTGGTCTTCTATGAGAGTGACAGCTAAGGGGAAGACGACCCAATGGTAAGTGGCATCATCATCCCCATAATGACCCAGGTAGAGATTTTGGTGCCCTCCTTGGGAGTAAGGGGGTCCCTCATGGCCTTATTGGACTCGGGTTGCACTCGGTGCCTAATTAGCATCCAGACAGTGGAGAAGCTAGGACTGAGGAGGTTAAGATAGCCCATGGGGTTTTCTCAGTTAGATGGTTCTCTTACAGGATGCCAACAACCTGCCTAACGGAGCCAGTGAGCCTCAGGGTTGGGACCCATGTAGAGACTATTTGTTTTATTGTGGCTCCTGGAATGACTGAGGCCATGGTCCTAGGACTTGCCTGGTTGAGGAAATGGAACCTGTCAGTAGATTGGGACAGCAACAAATGGTGAATGAGAAAGAAAGCAGCTAGTTGGCAGGAACCAGCAAAAGCGCCAAGTGCCAGCCACGAGCCTGTGGTTAGGAAAATGAAAGCGGAGTCAGCGAATACACTAACGGGAAGCAAGGAGTTAGAGCCGCTCATTCTGAATGAATACCACAACCTAGCAGAGATGTTCAGTGAGAGGGAATCAGACACCCCATCACCCCACAGACTGTGCTATTGAAATCTTGCCCAGAGCTAAATTGCCCAAGCCAAAGATGTACTACACCACCATCCAGAAGCTCTACAGGCTCCGGCGACGTGATGCTGCCTCCACTGTACTGTCTGGATGCTGAAGAAATGCAAGGGCCTGGCGCCAATGCCACCGGAGATGGAAGAATACTGGTCGGCGGTATTCAAAACACCGAGTGTGAACAATGATAGTGTACCTGCAGAGCCGCCTGCAGTCCTGTGGTCCCTGATGGGAGCTGTGGGCCCGTCGGAGGTTACAGCAGCCCTCAAGGGTATGAAAGCCAGTGCACCAGGACTGGACAGATTACCGGCTGAGGAGCTGCTGACCTGGGACCAGCCCTCGCTAGCAGCCTACTACAACCTGCTACTAGCCGCTGGTGGCTCGCCGAAACACCTAGCGTGCTCGCATCTGGTGTTTCTTCCCAAGATGGAAAACCCATCGACTCCAGGGGACTACCGGCCTATCTCGATAGCCTCAACCATCTTGTGGGCGTTTCACAAGATCCTGGCTTGGTGCCTCCGAGATACGCTTCAGCTCTTTCCCCTCCAGCATGCCTTCCTCCAGCGAGATGGCTGCCTTGAGGTGACGACCCTGCTGCATGCCATCCTCCGTAGAATCCACATGGATAGAGTGCCCTGTGCGATGCTATTTCTTGATGTTGCCAAGGCGTTCGATACGGTATCGCATAAGAGCCTCTTCCGAGTGGCCTATGAAGTGGGTCTCCCTCCCCCTTTGTTGTCATACCTGAGACACCTGTACAAGGGGTCCACTGTGCAGCTTGCAGGGACCACAACCAAGTGTGGTTGGGGTGTACGGCAAGGCGACCTTCTGTCCCCACTCCTCTTTATAATGGTCATTGACGATATCATCAAGGCGTCATTACCCGAAGTAGGGTTCAACTTCAATGGCCAGAGAATAGCCGAGGGAGATGGAAGAACTTCAGGGGTTTATAGACAGGAACTTAGCCAGGGGATTTATCCAGCCAGTGAAATCAAGGATGGCTGCCCCTGTGCTTTTCAAGAAAAAGAAAGATGGGTCTCTTAGGCTGTGTGTGGACCACCATGGGTTGAATTGTATCTGCATGGAAAATATGTATTTGCTCTCCCTCTTGAGGGACATGCTGGGCTACCTATCCAAAGGAAAATTTTCACTAAGCTGAACTTGAGAGAAACATACTACCGAGTGAGGATTAAGGAGAGGGATGAGTGGAAGACCGTATTTAACTGTCCTTTGGGTTGCTACCAGTTTTGGGTGATGCCATTTGGGCTGCAAGAGGCACCAGCGATACTCATGCAGTTGATAAACAAAGTCCTGCACAAACACCTGTATAAAGGGGTGCTGGTGTACCTAAATGACATTCTAATTTATACCGAAACCATGGAAGAGTGCATAAGGATGGTGAGGGCAGTACTTGAGAAGCTAAGAAAAGTTGTATGCCAAGCTATCTAAGTGTGACTTTCACAAGACCAGCCTAGACTATCTGGGTATCGCATCTCTAAGGATGGGGTGGAAATGCATTCGAGGTATGGACAGACCACAAGAACCTGGAGGCATTGAAGACCCCAAGGAAGCTACCCCTAAGCAGGTCTGGTGGGCTTGGTATTTTAACTGCTTCGATTTCACCCTTCGCTATTTACCGGGGGGAAAGGCTGCAGGAATTCAAGCGGTTGCTATAGCCCAGCCCCCCCAATGGGGGGGGGCAGTCCCCCGGAGGCGCCGAACTCCAAAGTTTCCTCAGCTGGGAGTAAAGTACGGAGGGGATCCCAAAGCTCTGGGATTTTTCCTAGCCCAAGTTTGGAATCACATGCAGGAGTATGGTGAGGACTTTACTTTGGAAGCAGCCAAAGTGAGGTGTGTCACCATGGCCCTGGAAGGGACTGCAACTGAGTAGATGGTCACCCTTCACAATGATGATGCCCCCCAGCTGAGGGATTACGACCTGTTTATGATGGCCCTCCGAGCCCATTTCGAAGACCCCCTAGCTGAACGTAAGGCACGGACCAGGATGAAAACCATAAACCAGGGGTGGAGGTCAGTGGCTGAATATACCCAAGAGTTTCACGAGCTGGCATGCCACATGCGTGGATGGTCCCAAGAGGCTCTGATGGAATGTTACAAGAACAGGCTCAATGATGATGTCTACCAAAGCTGTATCTCCCGAGGGGCTCCCCAAGACCTTCAGCGCTGGTATGTGTTGGCAGCCGATGTGGAAATTGATCTGGCCAGAGACCGGCACCGTGGGGGTCACAGCTGGAACAAGCCTTCCCCTTCTGCCCCGAAAGAGCCCCCTAGAGCTACCAAAAGCAGGCCAGCAGTCAAACCCAGATCCCCGGCATGCTTCAGATGTGGGAAGGAGGGGCATCGAGCTGTTGATTGCTTCACCAAACCTGGCTCCAAACCGACATCAGCTGGAGGAAAGAAAGCCAAGAATCCGCCAGCAAAGCACCGCAAAACAGCCCTGAAAGGCGTGGAAGTCATTGAGTTCGCTCCTCCGGGCCAAGAGGAGTTGGGAATTCCAACCACCCCAGGGGAAAGTGAAACCGACTCCGACAACGACCTCCTGGTAAGTCAACATGTGGGCCCTATGAGCATTCCAGTGGAGTTAAGGGTGCCCTCGTCCGGCGCCCAAGGGAAGATGCTAGCCCTTTTGGACTTTGGGTGTACAAGGTGCGTAATTAGCCCAGAGGTGGTGGAAAGACTAGGACTGAGACTGAGGACAATGAAAGTGCCCATAGCGTTTTGCCAGTTGAATGGGTCGGTAGCTGGGGGGGAGCTCACTTTGTGATGGAACCAGTTGAGATGTGGATGTGGGATCACCGACTTTGTGTTTCATCGTAGCCCCCGAAATGGAATGGCCCCTCTTGCTCAGATTACCTTGGCTCCAGAAATTGAACCCTCATGTGAACTGGAGGAAGGGACTGTTGCACATCTGTTCCACCCAGCCGGGGAGGGGGGGAGGAACCCCCCCCATAGCCAAAGCCACGAGGGAGCTGGCAGCGGTAGCGAGCGAACGCATCATTGGGGAGGAGAAAATCCCAAAGGAATATTGGGAACTCAGGGAGGCGTTCAGTGAGAGGGCTTCGGATGTGCTCCCACCCCATCGCCCCACGGACTGCAATATAGAAATCCTCCCTGAGGTGAAACTCACTAAGCCAATAATCTACTCGATGACCCTGCGTGAGCTGGATGAACTGCGAACCTTTATTGATAAAAACTTAAAATGGGGTTTCATCCAACCAGCTAGGCCACGAGTGGCCACTCTGGTGTTGTTCTGTGAAAAAAAAGATAGCTCTTTTCGTCTTTGCGTGGACTATAAAGGTCTTAATGGCGTGTGTGTAGAAAACGTTTATCCACTCCCCTTAATGAATGACATGTTAGCTCATCTTGCCAGAGGAAAGATCTTCACTAAGCTGGACTTGAGTGAAGCTTACTACATAGTTCGAATTAAGGAAGGAGATAGTGGAAAACTGCATTCAATTGCCCTTTGGGTTGTTTCCAGTTTAAAGTGCTCCCGTTTGGATTACAAGGAGCACCAGCTGTGTTCATGCAATTGATTAATGAGGTGCTTCATGAGCACCTTTACAAGGGGGTTCTGGTCTACCTAGATGATATTCTTATTTACACTGAAACCATGGAGGAACATGTAAAGTTAGTGCAATCAGTCCTAAAAAAACTCAGGGCTGCTGAACTATATGCCAAACTGTCGAAGTGCGAATTTCACCAGACTAAAATTGACTATTTGGGTTACCGCGTATCCCATGAGGGGATAGAGATGGACCCGAAGAAGGTCCGGGTGGTCATGGAGTGGGTGCCCCCACGCACCTGTAAGCAGCTGCAAAATTTCCTAGGTTTTGCTAACTTTTATCAACAATTCATCCCCGCCTTTGCAAAAATTGCGTTACCCATTACCAATCTCCTAAAGACGAACGGAGAAGCTAAACCAAAGCCTAGCCAGCCCCTTGAATGGACCATGGAGTGTCAAGCAGCCTTTGAGAAACTGCAGCCGAACTCGTCCTTAAACATCCTGACATGGATGCCCCCTTCATAGTCCAGGCCGACGCCAGTGACATGGCTGTGGGGGCGGTACTACTACAAGCTAATGCTGCTGGAACGTTACAACCCTGCGCCTACACCTCCTGGAAATTAACTGAAACCAAAAGGAGATGGGAGAAGGAAGCATTTGCTGTCCGATAGGCCTTGCTAACTTGGAGGCATTTCCTTGAAGGGGCGAAACACCCTTTTGAGGTGTGGACAGACCATAAAAACCTAGAGGCCTTAAAAGCATCCTGGAAATTGTCACCCAAGCAAGTCCGTTGGGTGCAACACTTTAATCGTTTTAATTTCTCTTTACGCTACCTTCCTGGGGGGAAGAAATTTATGGCGGACGCTCTATCTAGATTACCCCAGTATAATAGCACTCGGCTGGAAGTGATCCGCCTGGTTATCCCCTCCAAGCAACTGGCTGCCCCCGTGGTCACCTGAGCCCAGGGGAAGGTGGACCTCGATCTTCCCACCGATTTAAGCGAGCAGTTAAAGGGAGCGCTAAAAATTGATAACTGGTTCTTGTCCCACTCAAACGAGTGCACTATTCGTGATGGCCTAGCATGGGTAGGCGCTAAGTTGTACGTCCCCACCAGTCTTAGGGGAACTATATTACAACAGGCCCACGACTCGAAAGCTGCTGGACACTTTGGGTTCATGAAAACTTTACACTTAAACGGCAGTTCTGGTGGCCCTCTTTGAAAAAGGACATAGAAGCCTACATCGCTAGTTGTCCTGTGTGTGCTTCCGCAAAGAGGCCCCCTGGAAAGCCACCTGGACTTCTCCAGAATATTGTTAGCCCTAGTGCTCCATGGAAGGAAATATCCATGGACTTCATCGTTGAGCTACCTGAAAGTGGAGGAAATACGGTCATTTGGGTGATCACAGACTTATTTTCCAAGCAGGTGCATTTTGTACCCTGCTCCAAGATTCCCTCTGCAAAAACGCTAATGTTTATTCAACATGTGCATAGGTTGCACGGTGTTCTCAAACGCATCATTTCAGATGGGGGGTACAATTCACCTCCCACTTCTGGAGAGAGTTCCTGAAGATGTTAGGCTCCGCCCAAGGCCTAAGCTCCTCCCACCATCCTCAAACTAACGGGGCTTGTGAACGCGCTAACTCGGTTCTAGAACAATACCTCAGATGTTACATAAATTATCAACAAGATAACTGGGCCGACTTGCTGCCTTTTGCAGAGGTCGCTTATAATAACTCCATCCATAATAGCACCAGTTTCACCCTGTTCAAAGTGGCTTCTGGTCAGGACTTCGTACCCATTCCAGAGTTGCCGCAGGAGAAACCCCAAACCCCTTCACTAGTGGAATGGATTGAGCAGCTTCAGGTTATTTGGCCCGTCACTCGCAAGGCGTTAGACGAGGCTCATCGGACACATAAGAAACAGGCGGACAAGAAAAGAGCTATGCCGAAGGACTACCAAGTTGGGCATAGGGTTTTCTTGTCCACTAAGTACTTACAGACTACCCAGAAGTCAAAGAAATTGGAACCTAAGTATGTGGGTCCTTTCCCTATTGTAAGGATTGCAAACCCGGTCACGGTACAGTTAGAGTTACCTAAAACCCTTCAAAGGATCCACTCTGTGTTTCATGTTAGCTTGCTGAAACCTGAACATACCTCCTCTCCGACCAGATCGACCTACCCCTCCTGTTCCTCTCCTCATCGAAGGAGAGCAGCATTTCGAGGTCAAAGAGATCCTAGATTCTAGGAAACATAGGGGGAAAGTACAGTATTTGGTAGCCTGTAAATATTTCCCTCCCTCTCAGTCTGAATGGGTGAACGAGCGAGATGTCAGAGCCCCAACACTTTTACAACTGTTTCACACTAAATATCCTCATAAGCCTTAGTATTATTACTGTAATTGATCCTGTATTTTGGGTTGTTATGTTTGTTTCTATTTTGTATTGTGTTCTTTTCCTCCAGGACTAACACCTCTACTGCAGGAGGGCCGAATGTCAGCCTCTTTGATGCTTGCTTGCTATCAGCTGCCAAAGTAATGGGGAGGGGGGGGAAGTTTGGCATTTGGGTGGGGAAGCAAGCTGGAGAGAGAGATGGCCTGTGTGTAGAAAAAGGGAGGATTGCTCTCATGATCTACTGCGCAGCTGAATGGACTTGTTTATACCCAGTCAAGGTTAACCGTCCTGGAATACCAGATGGGCGAAAACACCTGAAGATGCGCCCCACGTGACACCGTATGGGTTAGAGATTGGACATTCAGCCTGGGTCCTTGGGGGGAGGGATTTGGGGCTACTTTCAATATATAACTTTCGTGCCTTTTGCTTCAGATCTTGCTTTTCTTTTGTTGCTATCATTTCAAACTCAGTAAAAGCACCTCTTCTCTACAAACATGGAGTTGGGGGTTTTCTTTCTTGGGTTTTGAATGGAGGCACGCCTGACAGGCGGTGGTGCATGGCTTCTGGCACAGGGAAAGCGGCTTCTGGCATGGGGGGCACGGCAGCCGAACGGCAGTGATGCATGGCTTCTGGCGCGGGTTAGGGTAAGGAAGGAAGGGGAGGGAGGGAGATTGCATCATGCCCTGCCCCCCAGCTCTCGCCCTCAGCTCCATGGAAGGCTGCAAGAAGCTCCCATCTCAACTTCTCTCATCGCTCTCGTTCTTTTCCTCCCCAATGTCACAGCCTGCCTGTATGTCTTCTCCCTCACCATCCCTCTTGCAGCATTTTGTGGTGATTTATTTTTCTTTTTTTGTCTCTTTTATTTTCTTTTTGAATAAACCCTACATGTCAAGATCCAGCTGCTGCCAAGGTCCCACCCAGCACCCCAGAGATCCCTGTCACCAGACACCACACCCAGACCCTCAGCTATCCTTCCTTCCTTCCTTGCTTCCTTTCAACTCTACCTCCCTCCCTTGAGGAGTCAAAATGGGAAGCCCCCTGGCCCCTGCTGCCTGCCTATTGTCTGCTTTGCCTGGAGTCGCCGACAGCTAAAAAAAAATCCTACGGAGCAGCGCCTTCCTTTCCCCCCTCCCCTCCCCTCCGTTGCCTCTGCTCATGGACTCTGGCCTCCCGCCCCACACCACCCTGTACCTGATCCTGCCTGCCTGACACAGAACAAGCAGTGGGTCTCCTAGTCCCCACCAGAAACTGCTTTACCCCCGCGACTGAAGCTGTGAGCCTCTGCCATTCGGCTGCCACGCCCCCCCATGCCAGAAACCGCTTTCCCCCATGCCTGAAGCCGTGAGCCTCTGCCGTTTGGCTGCCCTGCCCCCAATGCCAGAAGTTGCTTTCCTCCATGCCTGAAGCTGTGCCTCACCGCCATTTGGCTGCTGCACCTCCCCCATTGCCCCACAGCCACTGTGATCACCTATTGGCCATCGCACACTGGCAGGCAGAAGCACCTTGGTTTCTGCCTGCTACCTAATTGGGTGGCGGCTAATTGTCCCGTGTGGCCAAAGTCCTGGGACAAAAGGTATATTGGCGAATGGGCCAGGCTGAAGAGTGTGGGGCAGAGGGCCGGAGGCCCATTGGCCAGGGTGAATGGCCGGGGAGGAGGAAATCTGGCTGTAAATGGGCTGAGGGAGGAGACTGGAGGCAAAGAAGGAGCGGCCAAGGGTGGGAGCCTGAAGGTCTTAGATCTGGGTGCAGTTCATGTCAAAGTTTTTGTGGGAGTATTTGAAAATGATAGGCTCCTCCCAGGGACTTAGCTCCGCCTATCATCCTAGTACCAATGGAGCTGCTGAACATATTAATTCAATGGGAGCCATACCTGCGCTGTTGTGTAAATTATCAGCAAACTAATTGGACCAAACTCCTGTCTTTCACAGAGGTGGCATATAATAACTAAGTGCACAGAAGCACAGATTTTACCCCTTTCAAGGTGGCTACAGGAACTGAGTTCATGCCCATGCCAGAGCTATCATGGGGGATCCCATCTTCAGTGTCATTAGCCGAGTAGATGGCTAGTCTGAAAGCCAAGTGGGATACCATGTGTGAGGCATTGAATAAGGCTAGGGAGAGTCAAAAGAGGCAAGCAGATTGGAAAAAAGCCCCCCAGGGGGAATTGTAAAAAGTTAGGTCCCAAATATATAGGGCTTTTCCAAATCATCCAGATTATAAATCCGGTGGCAGTGGAGTTGTGATTGCCAAAAAGCCTTAGGTGGGTTCAGCCGGTATTTCATTGCAGTCTTTTAAAACCATTTTGAAACTCTGGACTGAGACCAGTCAGAGAACCTCCTCCTCCTCCTCCTCCTCTCCTAGTTAGGGGAGAAGAGCACTATGAGGTCAAAAAGATACTTGCATCCAGATACCACAAGGGAAAACTACAATATCGAGTGTTGTGGAAAGGCTACCCGTTAGCAGATGCCGAGTGGGTGGCTGCTCCAGATGTTAGGGCAGCTAGGTTAGTTAAGAGGTTTCACAATAAAAACCCTCAATGGCTCCAATAGGGATTGCAGTGGTAGGTGATTGTTAAATAATAATGTATATATGTTTACTATTGTTTCAGGTCTACCCTTCTTCTGGGGGGTCGGTATGTCAAGACTGATTCGCACTTTCACCTACACTACTTCTTCGCTTGCAGCCTGACAATAACAGGGAGGGGGGTGGTTAGAATGCAAGGGAAGGAGAATGATATTCAAGCATCCGTCAGCACCATGGGACATTGCTGGCATCCCAAGGACACACCAAGCAGATGCCCCAGTGTTGCAGACTGTTTCCCATAACAAAATGAACATGTGTGATTGGTGGATATTTTGGACTGTGGGTGGCCCGTAGGAAAAACTGAGAATTAACTACACTTGCTTTTGTGTGGTAAACCCCAGAGCTGGTTTTGCTTCTTCTGTGCCAATGTGGTTTATTTAGTAAAGTTTAGTAAAGTTCAATAAAAATAATGTCCCAAGAGTTTCTTTTCCTGGATTTGCAACCTGGACAGCTGACACACAGAACTGTAAAAACAATATCAATAATAGTTAACAGAAGAAAACAATGGGGAACTGTAAACAGTGTTCTATAAAGTCATTCCCACAATCAATTTCAGTTTTTACTCCTAGAACTTTACTCACAAACATTAGAATTTTGAATTCTTCATTTTTAAAATCTGATTTTAACAGAAATGTTCATTACTTTGCTGTGAATTTGTTAAGAAATATGATGAAATTTACAGCATTGGAAACATCTTCAATGGGAACACTGATGTTAAAATTCAAATAGGTAGTCCAAAGGTTTTTGAAAACTATGTTCACAAGGAGCTAGGAGGTTTTCTCTGACATTCAATCAGAAGCTGCTTTTTATGACTTAAATCTTCTACACTCCAAAACAAGAGAGATTGGGACTTGATCTTTTTTTGAAATATTTTTTAGGTATTCAAGGAATCCTATGGTGTCCCTACTCAGTTATCTTTTCCCAGAGCAAAATGGATCCAGATAAATAACCCTTTCTTCATAGGGTTCAGTTTCTAGTTCCAAGGTACTCTTTGTCACCCTATTCTGAACTGTTCCAGTTTCTCCAAATCCTCTGTAAAGTGTGGTGCCCAGAATAGGACAGCGCTTGAGCAGGATTGGAAGAATAATGTTGCCTAATAAGGATTTGCCACTTTTGACCTAGGTCAGTGATGGCTAACCTTTTTGTCGTTGCGTGCCGAAAGTGTGTGTGCGCCCGTGCGACCACACCCATAATGCAATGCGCGCCCCCTGCCCTGCGCATGCATGCATGACCCTGTGTGCCCCGCCCTCATGCATGCAACCCGCCCGCACTCCCCCACGCATGCGCGCGTGACCCCAGCACGCGGCCCGCCCCAGCCTCACCTATTTTTGGCTTCCAGGTTGGTGCAGGAGGCCTTCCAGGCCCAAAATGGGGCACGGGAGCTCCTGCACCAACCTGGAAGCCAAAACGGGGCACAGGGGCGCCACCCCCCCCCCATTTTGGGTCTGGAAGGCCTCCTGCACCAACCTGGAAGCCAAACCGGGGCCCGGGGGTGCTGCGCGAGGCCCCAAAATGCAATGTGAACGCCGCCCCGTGCATACGCCCCGCCCCCCATGCATGCATGCGCGCATTCCCCACATGCGCCCTGCCAGCCATGTATGCGCAGCAGAGACCCAAAGATCAGCTGGCCAGCGGGAGGCATGCGCGGTGGAGCTGGGCTGCGGCGACGGCTGGCGTGCCCGCAGAGAGGGCTCTGCGTGCCACCTGTGGCACGCGTGCCACAGGTTCGCCATCACGGACCTAGGTAGCTGCCCAATAAAAATACATTCAATAAAACTGGCCAGCTTGCTACCGGACTTTTTGGCACGACGGACTTTCTTATGCTTTAATGATTTTAATCTCCAGTTACTAAGGAGTTTATTCCTAAGGAGGAAACCAAATTGGGGAGGAGGCTGAGATCTGCTGGGTGCAAATTAAAGTGGAGAACTCTTGGATTTAGCTAAACACAAGCAATTATTGCAAACATTCCTGGCAACTATCTGAAGGAAAGGGCAGGCAGAAAAACACCTCCTATTATCCTGAAGAGGCTTTGGCATAAAGAAAATCAAGCTGGGATGAGGACAGCATAAAAAAGACATCATATACAGATCTATGAAGATCTATGAAGAGACCAACTGTTGGACTGGCTAACTGACCTGTTTTGGTGCTCCAAACCTCAGATTGAAGTTTGGCTTCTTTCTGGGGAACTGCCCAGGCAAGCTTTTGTTCCAGAGACGGTTTTAATTCTGATGTGTGTTCCTTTCCTTGTTATCTATGTGGCCTTGGGTGAATTGCCGGTCTGATCTGACAGCTGTGTGTGTGTTGAAACCTGAA
>QLTV01003124.1:1478821-1512476 GCA_003457575.1 Thermophis baileyi
ATAAATAAATAAATAAATAAATAAATAAATAAATAAATAAATAAATAAATAAATAAAACAAGTAAGTAAAGTTAACCCATTAAGTTCAGGTTAGCTCTGGCTCATGTGAAGTTTGCAGTCAGTAATAAGGTCTCCATTGTATGGTGTGTGTGTGTGTGTGTGTGTGTGTGTGTGTGTGTGTGTGATAAATAAATAAATAAATAAATAAATAAATAAATAAATAAATAAATAAATAAATAAAACAAGTAAGTAAAGTTAACCCATTAAGTTCAGGTTAGCTCTGGCTCATGTGAAGTTTGCAGTCAGTAATAAGGTCTCCATTGTATGGTGTGTGTGTGTGTGTGTGTGTGTGTGTGTGTGTGTGTGTGTGTGTGTGTGTACATATGCCTACGATTCAATGTTGCCTTCTGGCAACGGCAGTTTTCTTGGCAAGATTTTGGAAGTGGCTTGCCATTGCTTCCTTCCTAAGACTGAGAGTCACTGGCCCAATGGCACCCAACTAGGTGTGATTAGAACTCAGTTTCCCAGTTTCTAGCATGGTACCTTAACCACTACATCAAACTAGCTATCTAAGGTCTGTGTTACCAAGTCAGGCATCCCAATTACTTCAGGTGACAGGTCTGATTGGCATCAATTTGTTTTGAATCCTCACAGTAGTGAGTCAACAACTTTCAAAGTTCTTCTTTGTCTTCCTGCAAGGCTCAGCTTCATCTTACTCTACAGTGCTATATTTCTTTCTGAAAATTCAAGAATGTCTTCCATAAGGATTTGAAAACTGTTTCTGCGTCCTGTTATTACTCCTATTTCCTGAGTTTGCTTCTTCCTTACAGAGACTTGTCTGTTCTATTGTAATAAATCTTTACTCTTTCTTATTTGAAATGTGACCATTCAGAGCTGCAATGATCCCGTTCAGAATTTCCTGGAAGTTTCCACTTGCTGCAAGATACTGCATACTCAATTGTTTTCGTGATCTACTCATTGTAGATCATGACTGCAGAACCACATCACTTTCTCTTTTGCTTTAGGTATATTTGTTTTAGATTTCCCCAATATACAAATCTTGATTTTAGTGACCTTATTAGGTGTGTGCATCCAATTTCCACTCAAGTTTCAATACCCCAGGTATTGATAAGATATGCACATTATAATCCATGTCATATTAGATCAGGGGTGAAATGCTCCCGGTTCGCTCTTACCTGTCGGTCGCTGTAGAGCCGGTCGCCAAGGTAGCGCGAGGCGCCGCCCACCCGCCCGGATGCCACCATTTGGGTTCTTTTACCCTCTGCGCATGCACAAAGCGTTCTGTGCATTCGCAGAGGGTAAAAGAACCCAAATGGCGGCATCCAGGCGGGTGGGCAGCGCCTCGCGCTACCTTGGCGACTGGCTCTATGGCGACCAACAGGTAAGAGCGAACCAGGAGCATTTCACCCCTGTATTAGATGTAACATTTCATTCTCCTTTCTGTTGTAGAAGTATGCATAGCACAAACCATTCAACTTTAGCCTCAAAATATACAACAAAATAATATCTACACTTTCATGCCCTGTAGTAAAAAAAAATCACTTATTTCTACCCTGAGATCTACGGAACCCAAAGGAGAGTCTTAAAGACTTAAAGGCTTGTTTCTAAAGGCCCAAGACATGATGTGACTCCATTAGTATATTTTATTTGTTTGTTATTAATTATCATGAGTCTTCTTATAACAGTCCCCACTTCCCCATTTCCCTACCCTGGTTATTTCTATTCTTATTTTTAATTTATATATTTAAACTCCTGTAAGCAGCTCAAAGTCAGATATGAGTGGGTGGCCATAGCAATCAAAATTATACGTATCTATATGCTTAAAGAGCCTTAGACTGTCAGATCAGTTCTGGGCTGAGGGACTCATCCAAGCAGTCAACAAGTGCATTCATTGGATAGAGATGCCCCCTAGGGAATGTATGCCTGGTGCATCTCTTCAACCTCTGGAGTTCCCCTTGAATTCCATTTCTTAAAGTAATCGGTTAGGAAGAAATTCAATCACTGCACACGCTGAGGACTGAGGCAAAACTCACTTAACAAATGTCTCACTTTGCAAGAGAAATTTTGGGTTCAATGTGTTTTGGTTGTAAGTCGAGAACTACCTATAGTGTCAGTATATAATCTCATAGTATAAATGATACGATAAAGTTAGAGTATGCTATGTTTTATGTTAATTCACATGTGGGAAAGATAGACAATGAAAACAGGTGAAAAAAGTAAAAAACCTTTTCCAGGAAAAATTCAGCATATGCAGCTAGTGGAAAGTAACAACTTTGATGCATTCACAATAAGACACACATGACTTCCAGAACAACAGAATGTTCTCATGTTCACCAGATAAGGCAACAAGACACCATGGGGAAAAAAACCTAGAAGGTGTGAGAAAAGTGCAACGATGGCTCTGGCCAAACTTGAATAGAAAGCATAAAAATGTACACAAATAATAAATGTGGCTATCTGGATACATTTCAATCTGTTTTCAGTCTTGGGTAAGGCATGGAAACAACACTGATTGTACTTTCCAGTGATTTTAGACAAGATAGGAAAGGGGGGAAGATGCCTTCATGGGTTTCCTTGATTTCCCATTGTCCTTCAATATCATTAAACATTATACCGTTTGGGGCCACCCCCTCTAAATTAGTTCTTCCTAAAGCAGAGGTGGCAAACTATGGCCCCTTTATGACTTGTGGACTTCAACTCCCAGAATTCCTGAGTCAGCATGGCTGGCTCAGGAATTCTGGGAGTTGAAATCCACAAGTCATAAAAGGGCCATAGTTCCTTACCCCTGTCCTAAAGGGACAGTTGCAGGAGGGCGGAGAGATCGGGTCCTACATTCCTCATTACACTTTCCCTGCTCCTGTTTAACATCTGCATGGGTGAGCTCATCCATCAACATGGGAGTAAGGTCACTAGTATGCTGCTGATTATAACTTGACAGTGAGCCAATCAAATGTTATCATTAAAATGCTGTTCAGGTGTCTGGAGGTTGCTCAGGCCTAGATGGAGAGGAACGGATTAAGGTAAGACAAAGTGGCTCTGGATTTGAAAGCCATCCAATTACAGAGAGATACCATCTTTCATGCAGGACAGGGTTGTGCTCTCCTCTGCAGAACTGGTTTGTACCTTGGGAGTTCTAAACTCATATTTCCTGCCTGATGAGTAGATAGCAGCTGAGGCAAGTAGTACCAGTAAAGTACTGGTTGTCCCCTTTAAAGCTCTTTATGGTGCAGATCAATTATACTAAAAGGAAGATGTTATTTTTTTTGCAAAGCAACCTGAAATGCATACCTGGCAGTTCAATAACAATAGATTGTGTTAAAATATTTAAATTCTGGGCCATAGTTTCTCATAGCTCTACCATGCAGAGCACATCAAAATTAGGTGCAAAAACCAATAGCAGGAACACCACTTTCATTTTGCCGGGGGAGGGGGGCACAGCATATTCCAGGACTGCTAAAATTATACACTGGATTAAGGCATTGGGACCATTTTATTCCTTTCCCCCTCTGGACAGGATTCAGTCTAAATTCTCAAGAACGTATCTACATGAAGCCACTGGGTGAGATCATCTGCCACTATGGGATGAGGTACCATCAATATGCTGATGATATTCAAGCTTACATTTGCACCTGATGTTGTCGCTGTCCTTTTGTGGTGCCTGGAAGCTGTGGGGGTCTGGTTGGGGATAACAGACTACGGCTGGACCTGGTAAGACCGAATGGCTGTGGGTGTGTGGAACTCCAGGTTACGGAACTTTCACACCTTTAGTTCTGGATGGGGTTGTATTAATAAAGAAGTAACATCACGATTCATGGTCCTTTTTCTAATAAATGAATATCTGTAGACACCTCAGAAGGATGTATTTTGAGAAACGACACTCATACACATCACATCAGAATGGCCCTTCCTCCTGCCTTAAAACATGGCTACAACATAATGCCACAAGAACTGGAATGTTGTAATTGCTCTCTCTGGGGAGGAAGAGTATTTTGATGTTTGGTTCATTGTGAGTGATATTCCTATTTTTAAAACTTTTGTACATGTTGTATTATTTTTCCTGTTAATTTGTTCTGTTCTTATTGTTGATATTGCTATACTCAATTATTTGTTTTTAATTTGAATATACAAAGAGAGGAATTATATGGCTCATATAATATCAAAGTGGCTTATAAGTCTTGCAAGTAAATATTACTAATTTCAATAAGCCAAAATGAGTTTGAAAAGGTTAAGAAAAATTATATGTTGCATACAGTTCCTTTTTACAAAGTACACTTTAATAATAAACAAATTTATTTATAAAAATGTTCTAGTGACTGAACTTACCACCTGAGAAAGGTTAAACAATACAGTAAAAGTAGAAGATCCAGGAGCAGGAGAGAAAGAAAACAGAAAACAAACAAACAAACAAAAAGAAATTAATGTCAACATATACTACTGAATGGCTACAATTCAGAGAAGCCTTCCAAACTTACACCTTCATCATATCACCACAACCATCTCATTTACAAAGGACTTGAATTTGGGATCTCAAAATTTCTCTGCCAAATCTCCTCTAGGTAGAAAAGTTGTGAGATGTTATCTATAGTAACCTATGCCTAATTCTCGCAAATAGAACACAGCATGCTAAAACTATTTTGTTTGAGTAATTTTAGCTCAAACTAGAATTTCTGTTCACAACCAAGGTTCTTCTGTGAGAGTGATCTCAGATCAGCCACAGTTATTTTTCCATACCCAATATGGAGATAATGCTATTTATTCCCTTGTGTAGCAGAGTGAAAAGCCTGTGGGTGAGTTGGTAACCTTAGGTATTCTATAGGTTTAAAGTCATTATTCTTTTCCAAAGAAAGTCTGTGTCAGGATCTGCCAGGTTCGGCTTGGTGCCTTGCACCAAGTGGCTCGCAGGCATCCTGCCATCAAGGATGGATGGGTAATAAAGCTGTGTGTGTAGGCGATGGGAAATAGGGAGGGAGGAATGACAGGCGATAAAGGCCAGAGCAGCTTGAACCAGTTTGTACCAGCATCCAAAGCCAAGCACCCTGAAAAAGTATGTGGATTACCCCAAAACATCTGAGCGTTCTCAAAACCCCTCAGCAAGTTCTGATTGGCTGAAGACGGACTAGTCACAGAGGGAATCAGAATAGAGCTGGAAGGGACCTTGGAGGTCTTCTAGTCCAGCCCCCTGCTCAAGCAGAAGATCCTATACCATTTCAGACAAGTGACTGTCCAGTCTCTTCTTAAAAACCACCAGTGATGAAGCACCCACAATGTCTGAAGGCAAGCTGTTCCACTGGTTAATTGTCCTTGATGTTAGGAAGTTTCTCCAGGTTGCTTCTCTCCTTGATTAATTTCCATCCATTGTTTCTTGTCCTGCCCTCTGGTGCTTTGGAAAATAAATTGAAATTGACCCCCTCCTCTTTGTGGCAGCCTCTCAAATACTGGAATACTGCTATCATATTCCCCCCTCCCCCCAGTCCTTCTTTTCTCTAGACTAGCCAAACCAAATCCTGCAACTGTTCATGTGTTTTAGTCTCCAGGCCTTTAATCATCTTAGTTGCTCTTCTTTGCACTTTTTCCCAAAGTCTCAACATTTTTTTTGTAATGTGGTGACCAAAACTGGATGTAGTATCCAGATGTGGTCTTACTAAAGCTTTATAAAGCAGTACTAATACTTTACGTGATTTTGATTCTATGCCTCTGTTTATACAACCCAGGATTGTATTAGCTTTTCTGGCTGCTGCCGCACACTGCTGACTCATGTTTAAGTGATCGTCCACTAGGACTCCAAGGTCCCCCTCACAGTTATTGATTTTTAGCCATGTTTTGCCTAATCTGTACTTATACCTTTGGTTTTTCCTGCTCAAGTGTAAAACCTTGCTTTTCTCCACATTAAATTTCATTTTGTTGGATAGGGCCCAGTGTTCAAGTCTGTCAGGATCTTTTTGGATCTTGAGCTTGTCTTCTGGGGTCTTGGCTATTCCTGCCAACTTAATGTCATCTGCAAATTTGATGAGTTTCCCCTTCTATTCCCTCATCTAAGTCATTTATGAAGATATTGAAGAGTACTGGGCCTAAGACAGAATCTTGTGGTACCCCACTGCTTACTTCCCTCCATGTAGATGTAGTACCATTAAGGACGACTCGTTGAGTATGCTTTGTCAGCCGGTTACAAATCCCTCTGGTGGTGATGCTGTCTATCCCACATTTTTCTAGCTTACCAAGAAGTAGGTTGTGGTCTACTTTGCTGAAGTCTAAGTATAATATGTCCATAGCATTTCACTGGTCTACTAATTTAGTCACTTTGTCAAAGAATGAAATAAGATTGGTTTGGCATGATCTGTTTTTAACAAGCCCATGCTAGCTTTTAGTTATAACTTTATTTGTTTCTACATGTTCATAGATCTGTTTTTTGATTATTTTTTCCAGTATCTTCCCAGGTATTGATGGTAAGGCTGATTGGTCTGTAGTTTCCTGGATCTGTTTCTCCTCCCCCACCCCCCCCCCCTCCCTTTTTTGGTGTTTGGGTTGGGGGCACCTCTGGTAATTCCCCAGTGCTCCAAGATTTTTTAAAGCTATAATACAATGGTTGTGAGATAACATCTGCCAACTCCTTCAGAACTCTGGGATGTAATCCATCAGGTCCCGGTGATTTATATTTATCATTTATATTTATCAGACAGGTGTTCTCTTACCATTTTCTTATTTTAATTTTTATTTCTAGTCTGTCTTTTACAGTTATGGTAGGTTGGGCTATAGTTTCTTTGTGTGAAGACTGATGCAAAGAATGATTTAAGCAGCTCTGCTTTCTCTCTACTGCCTGATACTTCCTTGCCATCTTCTCTTTTTAGTGGACTGACTGTTTCCTTGACTTTTTTCTTGTTATTTATATGTTGAAAGAAACTTTTTTTATTATCTTTGACTTTTGTTGCAAGTCTTTGTTCATTCTGAGCCATTGCTTTCCTGACTTCATTTTTGCAGATTCGGGGTATCTGCTGATATTCTGCCTTAGTTATGTGTCCCTCTTTCCATTTTTTGTACTTATCCTTTTTGTCTTTAAGTTTATCAGAGAGATCTTGGATTTCTTGTTTTTCTTGTTTAGTGGTATTGTGTTGGACTGGGATTTTATGATCATATTTTTCAGTGTTTCCTATGCTTCTTGAGTTGTTTTCCCCTTTAGGATTTTTAGCCATGAAATTTTGCTTAGGCTCTGAGTTTGTTAAAATCAGCTCTATTAAAGTTTAAGAAACTGATTGGATTATATTCTATTGCTTCTGTTTGCATTACATTGAATTCCAGTATGAATTGGTCACTCTCACCCAAGGTTCTGGCAACTTCAACTCCCTCTATCCCTAGTTTCCTCCTCTACCTTTTGGATGACAAAGTTATCAGCTAAGTTGGTTAGGAATCTGTTCGATCTCCCACTTGCTCCCGGTTGATATCAGGGTAGTTAAAGTCTCCCATTACTACTGTGGCAAGTTTCCTACATACATGTGTTAATTGATTAGCAAAGAGTTCATCTATTTCTTCTGCTTGGTTGGGAGGCCTGTAGTATACTCCTATAGCAATGTCATTTCCCCCCCTTTTATATTGGCCCATATAGATTCTAGGGAGGTTTTCATCCTTGGTTTTGTGTATTTCTGTAGAGATGTAGTGATTTTTTATATATAATGCAACTCCACCTCCTCTTTTGTTAGGTCTGTTTCTTTTGAATAGTTTGTATCCTGCTTCTTTTGAATAGTTTGTACATTCCAGTCATGAGTTTCATCCCACCAAGTTTCAGTAATGTCAACTATATCATATTTGCCTTCATGTACTAACACTTAAAGTTCACCCTGTTTGTTCCGTAAACTTTGAGTGTTAGTGTATAGGCATTTGAGTCCTTTATTGGTCTCGGGTATGTTTCTTATATCTCCTACTTTGTAACTGGGATTTACATCCTTTCCATCACTCTCTATTTCATTATGTTTTTCTTTTTTCTCTTTACTCCCTTCCTCTTTATGTGATTGGTTATCTGGTGGTTTTTGCTTGAAATTAGGTTCTATAGGTCGTGAAGATTGGGCCCGCTCCCCCATCAATTTTAGTTTAAAGCCCTTTTGATAAGATGAGCTAGTTGTTTTCCGAATATATTGTTTCCAGTTCTTGTGAGGTGCAGTCCATCCCTTGCCAGTAGCCCTTCATCTAGGTCAGTGATGGTTAACCTTTTTGGTGCCGAGTGCTCAAAGCGCACGCATGAATACATACGTGCGTGCCCAATCCCCAAAATACAATGCCAGCACCCCCTGCGCATGCACCCTGCCCCCACGCATGCACGTGCATTCCCTGCGCATGTGCCCCCCCATGCATGCGCCCCGGCCATTTTGGCTTCCAGGCTGGTGCAGGAGGCTTTTCAGGCCCAAAACAGGATTCAGAGGGGGGGGGCTCGCAATCTCCAGTTTCTCCCCCCCCCCCGCGTGCCCAGGCTTTCTCCTCCATTCCTGCCTTCTCCAATCTCCAGTTTCTCCCTGTGTACCCTGGCTTTCTCCTCCATTCCTGCCTTCTCCAATCTCCGGTTTCTCCCCACGCATCCAGGCTTTCTCCTCCATTCCTGCCTTCTCCAATCTCCGCAGTTTCTCCCCACACACCCAGGCTTTCTCCTCCATTCCTGCCTTCTCCAATCCAAGACCAGTTGGCCGGCGTGCGCGCATGCGCGGTGGAGCTGGGCTGGGGAGATGGCTGGCATGCCTGCAGAGAGGGCTCTGCGTGCCACCTGTGGCACATATGCCATAGGTTCCCCATCACGGATCTAGGTAATCCTAGATGTATCTTTTGGGCTGTATCTTTTGAGTGCAGGAAACTCAGAGCTAGCCTGACTTTACTGCAGCTAACACCTTTAGTAAAAGAACCTTTTATTTCAACCAATTGGAGTTGAGGGTCTTTCTTTCCTAAGGGATCAGATTGGGGCAGGTGTGACATTAGGCTACTCTGCAGTTGTGGTCAATCTGGAGAGGAAATCATCTCTACCATGGGGACTGTGCAAATGATATTGGTTACAATACCTCCCGGGAGGAAAAACGTCCTAATAAATGCTTTATCCAGGCTGCCGCAATACAATAGTTCAAAGCCAGAGGTGATTAGACTGGTCATCCCCTCCAGGCAACTGGTGGCTCCAGTCATCACCCAGGCCCAGGCTGAGCAAAAACCAAAGTATCTGATGATCTAAAAGGCGCCTGAAATCAGCTTTGGAGAAATACAAATGGTTCCAAATGCATAAGTGAATGTACAATGCAAAATGGTTTAGCTTGGGTAAGGGGGAAACTGTACGTCCTGCAGAGCCAACAGTTAATGGTTCTACAAAAAAGCCATGATTCAAAAGTGGCGGGGTATTTCAGCTTCATAAAAACAATGCACCTAATCAAGCACCAATTTTGGTGGCTGTCACTGAAGAAGGACATAGAGAGCTATATAGCTAGCTGCCCTATCTGTGCCTCCGCCAAGAGGCCACATCAGTAGCAGAACCTAAAGCCCCATGGAAAGAAATATCAATGGACTTTATAGTAGAACTGCCTAAAAGCTTGGGAAATACAGTAATTTGGGTGATAACTGACTTGTTTCCCAAGCAAGTGCACTTTATAGCCTGTCAAAATATCCCCTCTTGAACTTTGGCTAAGCTATTCATGTAGCACATCGACCGACTGCATGGTGCTCCAGAAAGAATCTCAGATGGCGGAGTCCAATTTGCTTTGAGGTTCCTAAAACTTTTGGGAATCACTCAAGAGGCTCAGTGTTGTGACCCAGCACGGCAAGCCCCCAGGAAATGACACACACACACTGTTTGCAAAACAAATATGACTTTACTAATAATAATACGGCTTAGTAGTAAGTGTGCACAGCCATTCTGAACAGGTCTAAACATGTCAGCTGGGAGCAGAGGGAGCAAATGAAAAACTAGTATGCAATGACATGATGCAAATGTGAAGGGTCAGAGCTTGCATTATGAGGTCACCATACACATTTCATCATTATTATGGTTAAATATGGACCCTTATGTCACAAATCCCAACTGGATTGAAGAGAGCTATTGCAGCAATATTAAAGTACAGGTAGTCCTTGGGTTACATAACCAACTTGTTTTCCAAACAAGTGCACTTTATACTCTGTCAAAAAATCCCTTCCGCTTGCACTTTGGCTAAGCTATTTGTGCAGCACGTCTACCAACTGCATGGTGCTCCAGAAAGAATAATCTGAGATCGTGGAGTCCAATTCACTTCACAGTTTTGGCAGGAGTTCCTAAAACTCTTGGGGACCACTCAGGGGCTCAGCTCCTCGCATCATCCAGCTACTAATGGTGCCTGTGAACGCGCAAATGTGGTCTTGGAGAACTACCTCAGGTGTTACATTAATTACCAACAGGACAATTGGGTAGACCTTCTCCCTTTCATGGAGGTTACCTACAATAACTCAGTACACAGAGCACTGGGTCCACTCCATTTAAAGTGGTCATAGGACAAGACTTTGTATCTATCCCTGAATTGCCTCAGGCCATCAACTGCATGCTAAAAGAGTGGGTCACCCAACTTCGGAATACCTGGCTGGTGATGAGAAAGGCTTTGGATGAAGCTAGGGAAGCATATAAAAAACAAACTGATAAAAAGTGCATTAAGCCAAATGACTTTAAAGTGGGAAATAAAGTCTATCTATCTACCAAATTCTTAGAGTCTAGACAACCATTCCAAAAATTATGCCTAAAATATGTTAGATCTTTCCCCATAAAAAGATTAATCCAGTGGCTATAGAACTAAGGCTGCCAAAAATGCTTAGACACATACACCCTGTATTTCATTGCAGCCTATTGAAACTGGAGATCACATTGTCCCTACACCCGGAGTCGCAACCTCCTCCTGACCCTATTGTGATCAAGGGAGAACAACACTTTGAAGTCAAAGACATTTTAGACTCCGATACATTGGGGGGGGGGGAACCCAGTACCTGGTAGCATGGAAAGACTTTCCCCACTCAGACTGAATGGGTCGATTCCCAACATATTAAAGCCTCCAGACTGCTTAGAAAATTCCATGACCAATATTCAGATAAACCTCATTGAACTATCTGCTAATTAGAGAATTTCTGTGTGCCTCTCCCTCCCCTCTTCATTTTCCTTTACAGGACTAACGTCCCTGTCAAGGCGGGCAGAATGTCAGATCTTCCAGGTTCGGCTTGGCACCTCGCAGGCATCCTGCCTTCAAGGGTTAGAAGGGGGGTGAGAGGATAGATGGGCAATAAAGCTGTGTGTGTACGTGATGGGAAATAGGGAGGGAGGAATGACAGGCGATAAAGGCCAGAGCAGCTCGGAGCCAGTTTGTACCAGCATCCAAGGCCAAGCACCCTAAGAAAGTATGTGGATTACCCCAAAACATCTCAGCGTTTTCAAAACACCTTGACGAGATCCAATTGGTTGAAGATGGACTAATCACAGGGGGAGGGCTGAGATGAGGAGAAGCCTTTCAATATCTTTTGAGCAAAGGAAACTCAGAGCTAGCCTGACTTTACTGCAGCCAACACTGTTAGTAAAAGAACCCTCTGCTTTAACCAAGTGGAGTCGAGAGTCTATTTCCAAAGGGATCAGATTGGGACAAGCAGGAAGTTGAGATTCAGGGATTAATGGGCATCCTGCAGTTATTCGTTAGAGGTCCTCAGAGAATCAATGAATTTAGTAGCAGATTTCTGGACTGTGCCTGAAAACTAAAAACCCAAATGCCCCAAATCCTGGGAGGACTGAATCTAGTAAGGTACATTTGGCACATAAAATACAGGCAGAGGAGAGAGTGGGGAGGAATTTCACCCTTTCTGACATTTTTTGTTCTTCTAATCCTACATTTCTATCTGACTCTGAAGTAAGTTGGGCCCTACATGCCTGTCCTTTTGAAGAGTTTGAAGACCTGGCTCTCCCGACTTGCTTGGAGCTCTTAGACAAACACGCAACTTTGGGGGTTGGCTAGCATCCTAAAGAACCTTCCTTCCCATTAAACTTTAATTATTCCTGTTGTAACTGCCTTCTATTAAAACATATTTATAGGTTTTTGTTTTAAATAGGTCTTTAACTTTGATTGATAAATAAGTAAATTACAGGTTAATGTAGTATGTAGATCATACTCCCGTTAGATATTTTAACTTATTCACAGAGTAGTTAGAGTACTTTGCGATCATTAGGAAACCTAAAATGCTTTATTATTTATATCTCTAATTTTGGGGTTGCACTCCAAAATCATTTTGGTCTGGTAAACCTGGTTAACAGGTTTTTTGTTTTGCAATTTAAAAACTTACTTCTGAGGAAAGGGAATCTCCTATAATGCCTCATCCAAATTCCCTTGGGAGGAGCATTCAGGAGTAGAAGGTGGCAGGTTAATATAAAGGGCTGCCACAAAGAAGAGGAGTCAACCTATTCTCCAAAGCACTAGAAGGCAGAACAAGAAACTGTCAGGTCTACCATTGCATTGCTTCAGCCCCGTTTTGCTTTGATGGCATTCTGCAATAAAAAGGGAGAAGGAGAAGTAAGGGGATATGGGGGGGGGGAGGATGAGAGGGACCAGAGGTGCCAGCCCAGAAGACAGGCCTGGCAGATCCAAGAACACAAGAGTGAGAAGGGAAAGAAAGTGAACACCCACCAAAGAGGCGCTAAACTTTAGCACTGTTACCAAAACACCTAGTTTGAATACCATTAGATAATTGCGAAAGGACTATGGGGGGAGGGCCCGGAAGAAAGGAAAAGTACTGGATTTAGAATATTCAGATCTGGCTTTGCTTATGCTATAACCACTTGGCTTTAGTAAAAGTACACCTTTCACAACAAATGGAGTTGAGGGTCTTTCTTTCCTAAATGCCGAAGCTGGGACAAGCCTGATATTAAGCCAGAACTGCAATAATGATCCATCCGGAGACTGTCTAATGTGGGGACCAGACACAGAATGTCCATCCATGAAAGCAAGCTGGATGAGATGGAAAACTGGGAAGAAGCCACTTTGAGGCCCAGAAGCGGTGGAGATTATCCTGGGCTGGAAGAAGAGGCAGAAATGCTGGGGGACCAGCCGAAATCCCAATGGTCGATAAGGATCAAGAAGAATGACGATTGGGAAGAGAAACCCTGCAGGGTAACCTTTACCCAGTGGAGCCAAGGGACCATGGGCCCCACCCACCGAGAAAAAGTACAGGGTGACGGGAGGTGAACAAGACCCCCAGAATGTCACATTCGAGCAAGCCATCAACTTCCTGAGGGATGCCTTCGACAAGCTCCAAACCCGAGATGCCCAAGACCAGCCAGCACCACCATCAGCCCAACCAGCTGATACAGCAACTGCCGTGGCCGCAGCACTGGCTTTTCCCTCACCAGCCCCAGCACAGCAGGTGGGGACAGCTCAACCATCCCGGCCACCACCACGGGCCTGGGCCGCCCCTCCATGGAGAAGGGAGTATTGACCACCGGCCCTAGGAGTTAAATTCAACAGTGATCAAAAGCAACTGGCCTTCTTCCTGATCCAACTGTGGAATGACATGCAGGAATATGGGCTGACCTGCCGAAGGAAGCAGGCTAGAGTGAGGAGTGTAACCATGGCTTTGGAAGGCAAAACAGCAGAGTGAATGATGACACTTCACAACAACTCGATGGAACTACGCAACTTTGACAGGTTCATGGCAGCACTGAGGAAATGGTTTGAAGACCCCCTAGCTGACCAAAAGGCCAGAACAAAGATCAAAACTATAAGGCAAAGCAGATTACCTGTGGCTGCCTACATTCATGAGTTTCAGAGCCTAGCTTGTAGGCTAGCCAGCTAGCCACAAGACATCCTGATCAAGTGCTTCCAGGATGGCCTGAGCAACGAGATCTTTACACCTGTCTCTCCAGAGGTGCACCGTGAACCCTCCATGACTGGTATGTCCTGCCCGATGAGGTGGAGATTGATCTGGCTAGATACCATGTCTGTGCACATTGAGAGTGGTGACTATCCTACAGAAAAGAAGGAAGCCCCAAAACCAGAGAAGTGGGATCCAGACCATGCTACTAATCCACCAGCTGTTTTTGCTGTGGCAAGCAGGGTCATAGAGCAGCTGACTGCCAAGCATCCCAACCAATACCTAGTCCCACACAAAGGCTCCACAAAACCTTAGAGACAGCCCTTAAAGGAGTGGAGGATGTTGAGTTCACCCCACCGCCGGCAATGGCAAGGGAACTGCAGCCAAACACCACAACCCCGTGGCAGAGAGAGACAGTGGGACAGATGACAACCCCCTGGTAAGTTGCCCCGTGATGCCCATGACAATGCCAACAGAACTAGTGGTGCCTTCCTTGAGGCGCAAGGAAAATTTGATTGCATTTTTGGACTTGGGCTGCACCAGGTGTCTGGTCAGCCCTAGCATACTGGAGAAACTGGGGATGCAGCTCAGGGAACTAAAGATCCCTGTGGCATTCTACCATCTAGATGGCTCAGTAACAGGAGGGCTGGTAGACATGAAAATAGGGGCCCACAAAGAAACCATCAGCTTTATCATAGCACCAGACATGGATAGACCCATAGTGCTGGGCTTGGCATGGTTACTGAACTGGAACCCCTCCATAAATTGGAGAAGGCAAATGTTAAAAAACCATGAGAACGATTGAGAGAGGGCTAAGAGAAAATCAGCCTTGCAACATCACAGGGGTGGATCCTCAAATCCCCAAAGAGTACTGTGATTTGTAAAAAGTTTTCAGTGAGAGGGACTCAGACGTATTTCCTCCCCACTGTCCCACAGACTGCTCCATAGAAATATTGCCAGGAGCTAAATTATCCAAGCCAAAACTATATTCCATGACTCCAAAGGAATTAGATGAACTCCAATCCTTTATAGATAAAAACCTGGCATGGGGTTTTATTCAGCCAGCTAAGTCACATATGGCAGCACCTGTACTATTTCAGGAGAAAAAGGATGGACCTTCCACCCATGTATAGATTACTGCAGGCTAAATGCTATTTCCGTTGAAAACATCTAATCCAGGGGTGTCAAACTCAATTTCATTGAGGGCCTCATCAGGGTTGTGTTTGACCTTCGGGGGCTGGGGTGGGCGTGGCCAGGGTGGGTGTGGTCAGCTCAATATCACTTGTGCCAGGGGCGCCTGTGATGGCCCGATGCTCTGCCAGACTGCCCGTGGCCCTTGCAAGCTCCATTTTTGGCTGTGACGGCCTCCTGCAATCCTCTGCCAGCGAAAATGGAGCTCAGGAGTGCCACACACAGCCCTCCCGAGCTCTGTTTTCACTGGCAGAGGCACTACGGGCCAGTCCTTCGCTATTTCCAGGGTGGTCCTGCAGGCCAGATCTAAGCACCCCGTGGGCCGGATCTGGCCCCCAGGCCTTGAGTTTGATACCCCTGATCTAATCCCTGCCGCTGATGAAAGACATGGTTGCCCATCTAGCCAAGGGGAAAATCTTCACCAAATTAGATCTAAGAGAGGCATATTACTGAGGGCATATTAAAGAAGTAGATGAGTGGAAAACAGCCTTCTACTGGCCCTTAGGATGTTTTCAGTTCCAAGTGCTGCCCTTTGGTTTTCATGCTATGAATTAACAAAGTCCTGAATACGTACGTGAATATTTATATAAAGGGATTCTATTTTAACTGAATGATATTTTGATTTACACCAAGACTATGGCCGAGCATGTGAAATTGGTTAGAGCAGTACTGAAAAAACTCTGTTGTTCAGAGCCGAGGTGGCGCAGTGGTTAGAGTGCAGTACTGCAGGCTACTTCAGCTGACTGTTCAGCAGTTCAGCGGTTCAAATCTCACCGGCTCAAGGTTGACTCAGCCTTCCATCCTTCCGAGGTGGGTAAAATGAGGACCCAGATTGTTGGGGGCAATATGCTGACTCTGTGAACCGCTTAGAGAGTGCTGTAAAGCACTGTAAAGCGGTATATAAGTCTAAGTGCTATTGCTATATGCAAAACTCTTCAAGTGTGAGTTACACAAAAATAAAATCAGTTATTTGGTGTCAAGATTGAACTCCTTTGCTTCTTTCAAACCTTAACACCTTTCAACTTGCCAATGAATTGGGGGGAGGGAAGGATAAAATAGAATGCTGAGAATGTGTGTGTCAGATCCCAAAGAGTGATCCTGCCATTCAGTTGAGAGAGGGGGGGGCTTGGTTTTGATTTATTAACATTGCCTGTGTCAATTGACGATTTACAATCCATACCCGGCGCTAAGCATCCTGAGATCTCTTCACTTTTGGAGAAGGTTTATGAGGGGCAATGTGGGATGTTTCACTTCAATGGATAACAGAAGATGGTCAGAGAAATGTATGTTTATCCGGTTCCCAGAGCAGTTGATAAAGAAAACATTTTCACACTTGTGTATTGGCTAGAATCTGCATTCTGGCTAATGGGAGGGGTCTCTACTGCTTTAACTCTACCTGCTTTGCCTAAGGGTATTCAGACGTTGCTTTGAATGGAATGCTTTCACTTCTGCTTAATAAAAGATCCTTTTGAACTACATTGGCTCAGAAGTTCTCGCTTTCTTAAGTTAGACGTAGAGGCGATCCTTACAGAGTGCGTGGACCGTGAGATCCTGGCAACCATCAAGGTCACCTCTGCAGATGCTTGAGAAAGAGATGGCTGTTCCCATAACAAAATGACATCTCATAATTGGACAATGTGATCACCCAGGGGTGGGGAGAAAGGGAAGCTATTGTTTAACTAAGCAAGCTATAGGTTTTTTTTGTGTGAAGACTGATGCAAAGAATGAAGTAAGCAATTCTGCTTTCTCTCTGCTGCCTGTTACTTCTTTGCCATCTTCTCTCTTTAGTGGACCGACTGTTTCCTTGACATTTTTCTTGTTATTTATATGTTGAAAGAAACTTTTTTATATTATCTTTGACTTTTGTTGCAAGTCTTTGTTCACTCTGAGTGTCAGCTAGCCTGCTGCTTGCTGCCATAGAAAAGGGGGAGGGATCAGTGGAGAATTTTTCATTGCAGCTTTGCAACTACAGCCTGAACTTTGCTTATCTCTCCAAGGTCAGTTCTTCTAGCGTTGGTATGCAGAAGCCCTCTGGTTGCCTAGCAACAAGGGAGTTGGGCTGTACAGTTTGTTTCAAGTTGCTGTTTTCATGCGCTTTCCCTCAGAGCTTGCCTGGAATTTTCTTGCTTTTGGTTCGTTCCTAGTAAAAGTACTTTTCTCTAAATCTATGGAGCTGAGGATTTTTCTTTCCTAGGAAATGAACAGAGGCAGCCCTGACATTAGGCAAGCTCTACTTTAATGGTCAACCCAGAGACAGCAGAGTATTGGAACTTGCGAGATGTATTTAGTGAGAAAAGTTCCAATGCGCTCCTGCCCCATTGCCCCACAGACTGCAATACTGAAATCCTTCCTGGGGCTAAATTCCCAAAGCCTAAACTTTACTTGATGACTCGCACCTTCATAGACAAGAACTTAAAATGTGTTTTTATCCAACCAGCAAGGCCACGGGTGGCAGCCCCGGTTTTGTTCCGGGAGAAGAAAGATGGGACTCTTCGTCTATGAGTTGACTATAGAGGGCTAAACGCGGTGTGCCTAGAAAATGTCTACCCACTGCCCCTGATGAAAGACATGTTGGCGCATTTAGCCAAAGGAAAATCTTCACTAAGTTAAACTTGCAGGAAGCTTACTACCAGGTTTGAATCAAGGAGGATGAATAGAAAAATACATTTAATTGCCCTCTGGGATGTTTCCAATTCCGGGTGCTCCCTTTTGTCCTACAGGCCCCTCCTGCGGTATTCATGCAACTGATCAATGAGGTGCTGCATGACTTTTTGTACAAGGGAATGTTGGTGTATTTGGTGACATTTTAATACATACTGAAACTATGGAGGAACATGTGAAATTGGTGAGGGTGGTCCTTAAAAGGCTCCGAGCTGCTGAACTGTATGCAAAGCTTTCCAAGTGCGAATTTCATCAAGATAAAATTGATTACCTGGGTTACCGTATCTCAAATGAAGGAGTGGAAATGAACCCAGAAAAGGTAAAGGCAGTGTTACAGTGGGCCCCTCCCCGCACTAGGAGGCAATTGCAAAGCTTCCTGGGTTTTGCCAATTTTTACTGGCAGTTCATCCCCTCATTTGCAAAGATCACATTGCCAATCACCAACCTTTTAAAAACTAAGGGTGAGGGGAAGCTGAAGCTGGGTCAGCCACTTAAGTGGACCATGGAATGCCAAGCAGCCTTTGAAAAACTCAAACGACTGTTCGCGGCAGAACCCGTGCTGAAGCACCCTGACCCAGAAGCTCCATTTATAATTCAGGCTGATGTGAGCGATGTAGCCATGGGGGCAGTGTTATTGCAAAAGAATGCCTGAGGGTTGCTACAGCCATGCGCATATACCTCTAAGAAGCCCACCGAGAAACTCACCGAGACTGAACAGAGGTGGGCGATATGGGAGAAGGAGGTGTATGCAGTGCGGTGGGCCCTACTTACTTGGCGGCATTCCCTGGAAGGGGCAAGGGCTCCGTTTGAGGTATGGACTGACCATAAAAATCTGGAAGCCCTGAAAACTCCTCACAGGCTATCCCCTAAACAAATCCGTTGGGCTCAATACTTTGATCGTTTCAACTTCACCCTGCATTATGTCCCAGAGGGGAAGAATTTTATGGCAGATGTTTTGTCTAGGTTGCCCCAATACAACAGCTCTAAAGCCAAAGTGGTCTGACCTGTTATCCCCTCAAACAGCTAGCAGTCCTGGTAACCACTAGAGTTCAGGGGAAGAAGGTGCCTGAGATTCCAAATGAACTATGTGAGAAACTTAAAGAAGCACTAAAGGTTGATGAATGGCTTACTACTCATAAGACTGACTGCACCATGCATGATGGACTGGCTTGGGTTGGAGCCAAATTATACGTGCCCTCAAGCTTGAGGGGCACCATATTAAAGGGCGCCCATGACTCTAAGTCAGCAGGACATTTTGGATTTATAAAAACCCTGCACTTGGTTAACAGGCAATTTTGGTGGCCCTCTTTGAAGAAAGACCTTGAAAGATATGTTGCCAGCTGTCCAGTTTCTGTTGCAGCGAAGAGACCTCCAGGGAAGCCCACAGGGCTTTTACAGACTGTGGCCAGTCCCCAGGGACCATGGAAAGAAATATCTATGGACTTTATTCTGGAATTGCCTGAAAGTGGGGGGAACATTGTTATTTGGGTTGTTATTGAGCTTTTTTCAAAACAGGTGCACTTTGTTCCCTGCCCCAAGATTCCCTCCGCAAAGATGTTAGCCAAACTTTTCGTACAACAGGTGTATACGTTGCATGGTGCACCTGAGCACATTATTTCAGATAGAGGAGTGCAATTTACATCACAGTTTTGGCGGGAATTGTTGAAGCTGTTGGGAACAGCCCAGGGCTTAAGCTCCTCCCACCACCCTCTAACTAATGGGACATGTGAGAGAACCAACTCAGTCCTGGAACAGTACCTCAGGTGCTACATTAACTATCAACAGAACAATTGGGCTGACCTTTTGCATTTTGCAGAAGTAGCATATAACAATTCTGTGCATAGTAGCACAGGGTTTACCCCATTTAAGGTGGCCTCTGGTCAGGACTTTGTAGCTATGCCAGAGCTGCCTCAAGAGAAATCACACGTACCCTCCTTAGCGGAGTGGATAGCCCAACTGCAGAACACTTGGCCAGTTGCCCGTAAGGCACTGGAGGAGGCATGTCAGGCACATAAGAGACAAGCTGATAAAAAAACATGTGAAGCCAAAAGATTTTAAAGTAAGTGATAGAGTTTACCTCTCCACGAAATATTTACAGTCCACCCAACCATCTAAGAAACTGGGCCCTAAATACATGGGCCCATTCCCAATTCTTAAAGTAATTAACCCAGTCACTGTACAACTGGAGTTGCCCAAGAACCTTAAACATATTCACCCTGTGTTTCACTGAAGTTTGTTGAAACCTGAAACTGTGTCACCCCTTTGCTACACCTGACACTCCTCCTGTACCCACTGTCATTGAAGGAGAGCAGCATTTTGAAGTTAAAGAAATTCTATATTCCAGGAAACATAGAGGGAAGATCCAATACCTCATTGCCTGGAAACATTTTCCGCCTGCGCAGTCCGAATGGGTGGATGCTAAACATGTCTAGGCACCTAAACTCCTCCAGATTTTTCATAGAAAATACCCCAACAAACCCTGAAGGAATCGCTGTTCTTAGTGTGATGTATTGTGTGTTTTACCTGTATAAATTTTCTCGGTATGGCTAAAGCCTCTGTTACGGGGGGAGGGGGCGAATGTCAGTTTGCTGCCATAGAAAAGAGGAGAGGGATCAGTGGAGAATTTTCATTGCAGCTTTGCAACTACAGCCTAAACTTTGCTTATCTCTCCAAGGTCAGTTCTTCTAGCGTTGGTATGCAGAAGCCCTCTGGTTGCCTAGCTACAAGGGGGTTGGGCTATACAGTTTGTTTCAAGTTGCTGTTTTTGTGCGTTTTGCCTCAGAGCTTGCCTGGAATTTCTTGCTTTTGGTTTGTTCCTAGTAAAAGTACTTTTCTTTAAATCTATGGAGCTGAGGATTTTTCTTTACTAGGAAATGGACAGAGGCAGTCCTGACACCGAGCCTTTGCTTTCCTGACTTCATATTTGCAGATTCGGGCTATCTGTTGATATTCTGTCTTAGTTATGTCCCCCCCTTTCCATTTTTTGTACTTGTCCTTTTTGTCTTTTAGTTTATCAGAGTGATCTTTGTGGTTTCTTCTTGGATTTCTTGCTTTTCTTTTTCAGTTGTATTGTACTGTACTGGGCTCTTATGATCATATTTTTCAGAATTACTCATGCTTCTTGAGTTGTTTTCCCTTTTAGGATTTTCACCCATGGAATCTTTCTCAGGTTCTATCTGAGTTTGTTAAAATAGCACTACCTATCACTAACTTTCTAAAGACTAAGGGAGAGGGAAAACCCAAGCTGAGCCAGCCTCTCAAATGGACAATGGAATGCCAAGTGGCGTTCAAAGAACTTAAATGTTTGTTTGTAGCTGAGCCCATATTAAAATACCCAGACCCAAATGCTCCATTCGTTATTCAGGCCGATGCCAGTGACATGGTAGCTGAGGCCATCCTACTCCACAAAAACAGCCAAGGGACTTTACAGTGTGCTTACACCTCTAGAAAACTGTCCAATGCTGAACATAGATGAGCGGTCTGGGAGAAGGAGATGTACACTGTGTGGTGGGCACTCCTCACGTGGAGACACTTTTTGGAGTTAATATTTCTATTGACTTATAAGCTAAAATAAGATACAAAATACAAAAGAAAATAGGAAAACAGTGGGGAGGAAGGGGGGAGGAAGAGTGAGGAAGGATTAGGAAAAAGAAAAAGAAGCATTGACTTCCGACTCTCTCTGTTGCAGTAAAATAAGGCATTAACATCAAATCACAACTTTTTGTTTTTTTCATAATAATATAAACTAGCTATTTCTGTAAGAATCCATCAGTCCCATGGAGACACTTTTTGGAAGACAGCAAAGCCCCCTTCAAAATATGGACAGACCATAAAAACCTGGAAGCTTTGAAAACACCCAGGAAATTATCCCCAAAACAAGTTTGCTGGGCTCAGTACTTCAACTACTTCAATTTCATGCTGCACTATCTCCCCGGGGGAAAAGCTTTGTAGCTGATGCCCTCCCAGCTACCTCAATATAATAGTTCCAAAACTGAAGTTATTAGCCCAATCATCCCCTCCAATCAAGTAGCATCCCTGCTATCACCAGCATTCAGGCAAAATCCACCCCACAGAGACCTGCAGATCTACTGACAGCGCTGAAAGAGTCCTTGAGCAAAGATGAATGGTTTAACAACCACCAAGCAGACTGCACAGTGTGAGATGGTCTCATTTGGATTGGAGCCAAATTATACATACCTGAAAAGAAGCCATGATTCAAAGATGGTCGGGCACTTTGGTTTTGTAAAAACCCTTCATTTAGTAAAGTGCCAATGTTGGTGGCTGTCACTGAAGGAGGACATTGAAAGTTATGTTGCTAGTTGCCCCATTGTTCTGCAGCTAAAGGTCAACCAGGGAAAACCCCTGGCCTCCTACAACCAGTGGCTAAACCCCAGGCACCCTGGAAGAAAATTTCCATGGACTTTATAATGGAACTACCAGAAAGTTCAGGAAACATGGTGATCTGGGTGGTAACTGACCTCTTTTCCAAACAGATGAACTTCATACCATGTTCCCAAATCCCCTTGGCATGCACGCTGGCCAAGCTCTTTGTGCAACATGTATATAGACTCCATGGTACCCAGAGTGAATCATCTCCGATTGCAGAGTTCAATTCACTTCTCAATGTTGGCAAGCATTCCTAAGGATGCTGGGCACCACGCAAGGACTTAATTCCTCCCATCATCCCCAGATGAATGGAGGCTGTGAACACACGAATGGCATCCTGGAACAATATCTTCAATGCTTCATTAACTACCAACAAGACAATTGGGCTGACCTCCTCCCATACAACAATGCAGACCACAGCAACACCAGTTTTACACCGTTCTTTACACCAGGTCAAGACTTCATGGTCATACCAGAACTGCCGCAAATCTAACCTCAAAACACATCATTAACAGACTGGACCGATAAGCTACAGAGCACCTTGCTAGTGGTCTGCAAAACACTGGAAGAAGCATGTGAAACGTACAAAAAATAAGCCAATAACAAATAATCCAAACCAAAAGACTTTAACATTGGAGACAAAGTCTACTTATCCACCAAATATCTCCAATCAAGACAACCCTCAAAGAAACTTGGACTAACATGCATTGGACCTTTCCCTATAATTAAAATTATCAACTCTGTGACAGTGCAATTGGAATTACCAAAAACCTTCAGACACATTCACCCAGTTTTCCACTGCAGCCTATTGAAACTGGCAATCACTTCCCACTTGTGCCCCACAAAGAAACCACCTCAAATCCCTGTCCTTACCGAGGGAGAACAACACTTCAAAGTCAAAGAGATCTCAGATTCACGTAAACATAGAGCAGTGGTTCTCAACCTTTCTAATGCCGCGCCCCCCCACCACCACGACCCCCCGCCACCGCGACNAAGCGGGAGACTTCGCACGGACGCTGCCATTTGGGTTCTTTTACCCTCTGCGCATGCGCAAAGCATTCTGCGCATGCGCAGAGGGTAAAAGAACCCAAATGGCGGCGTCTGGGCAGGTGGGCGAAGTCTCCCGCTTCTGTAGCTACCGGCTGTCTGGCGACCCGCAGGCACGGCCGAACCGGGAGCATTTCACCCCTGTAAGTGACGGTGGCACCAAGATGGCGGGCTAACGCGTGCGGCGACCCCTGTGAAATGGTCGTTCGTCCCCCAAAGGGGTCGCGACCCAGAGGTTGAGAACCGCTGACATACAGGAAAAATACAATACTTGATACCATGGAAGGATTGATACCCTTCTGAAACTGAGTGGGTCAATGCTCAACATGTTCGAACCCCAAGAATCCTCCACAAATTCCACAATAAATGCCCTGACAAACCCCATTGAAACCTTCATAAACTCTTAACCATTTCTCTTGTTTTCTTTTTGTTTCAGGAATAAACCAATTTTTCAAGAGGGGCACAATGTCAGGTCTGTCATCGCATCACTTCAGCCCTGCTTCGTTTGATGGCATCCTGCCATAAAAAGGGGAGGGTGAAGTAAGGGGATATAGGGAGGCAGGATGACAGGGACCAGAGGTGCAAGCCCAGAACAGAGCCTGGCAGATCCAAGGACACAAGCATGAGAACAGAATGTGAACACCCATCAAAGAGGCGCAAAACTTTAGCACTGTTACCAAAACACCTAGTTTGAATACCATTGGACAACTGTGAAAGGACCATGGGGGGAGGGCCCAAGAGAAGGGTTTACGCGGGAACATTCAGATTCGGCTTTCCTTATGCTGCAACCACTTGGCTTTAGTAAAAGTACACCTTTAAATATAAATGGAGTCAAGGGTCTTTCTTTCCTAAATGCGCAAGCTCGGATAGGCCTGACAGAAGCAATGGATGGAAACTAATCAAGGAGAGAACCAACCTAGAATTAAAGAAAAAAAATCCTGACAGTGAGAACAATTAACCAGTGGAATGGCTTGCCTCCTGAGATTGGGGGTGCTCCATCTCTCTAATGTCTATGTATATTTACCCATGTAGTATAGCTGTAGTATTATTTATCATTCTTTACTCCTCCCTTTTATTGGGATGATGATGATTGATTGATTGATTGATGATGATGATTGTATTGCTTTGCATGTTCACCGAGTGCTTCTGTACCTGAGACAAATTCCTTGTGTATCTAATGACACTTGGTCAAATAAAATTCAATTGAATTCAACACTGGGGGCTGTTAAGAAGAGATTGGACAGCCATTTGTCTGGAATGGTATACGGCACAGTTCCCCAACCTTTCCGGCTTTGCGGACTGGCAGGAGGGAGAGAGGGGATGGTTCCATGCGAGTGGTGGGCAAGCACGCACAGCTCCACTACTGAATGAAATCATTGGTTGTTCTGAGCCAAAATGTCTCTCACGTATTTCTTTTTATCATTTTTATTTCTATAAAATGAGGAATAAATATCAGAGATGACTTATTTATTTAAATGTATTTATTATTAAAATTATATACTGCCCAACTCCCAGTGATTCCATGTAGTTCACAAAGTAGAAACAGTGAAAAATAACAATAAAACAATGCAACAGTAAAGGAACAAACAAAGGCCAAAAAAGGGCAACAATAAAGACAGATCCCTAGTACTCAGAAGGGCCTTCAACCACTTTAACCAAAGATCTGGGCAAAGAGGCAGCAGGAAGATTGAAAGCTGCCAATTATAATTAAAGGGTCCAAGTTGTCTGGAAAAAAAGGAAAAAGCCAATAAGAGAAGATGAAAATCCAGGCAGAAATTTAAGTAGGTCAGCTTTATGGCAAAGGACCACATTTGAAATGCAACATGGTGCTTGAAAAATGATTCTCAAAAATATGGACTTTTTCCAAATGAAGAAATGACCTGTAGGGGCCCAACAGAATGCGGCTGTGTGAGCTGTCATGGGTGTACCTAGGTACACCCATATTACACCAATACTCCCCGAGCTGCACTGGCTGCCTATTGGTCTCCGGGCACAATTCAAAGTGTTGGTTATTACCTTTAAAGCCCTATATGGCTCAATGACAGGTTATCTTCGAGACCGACTTCTACTGCATAGCTCCCAGCGACTGGTAAGATCCCACAGAGTTGGGCTCCTCCAGGTCCCGTCAGCTAAACAGTGTCGGCTGGCGGGCCCGCGGGGGAGGGCCTTCTCTGTAGCCGCACCAACTCTATGGAACCAACTCCTCCAGGTCTCGCCAGCTAAACAGTGTTGGCTGGCGGGCCCGCGGGGGAGGGCCTTCTCTGTGGTTGCCCCAGCTCTCTGGAACCAGTTACCTCCTGAGATCCAGACTACCCCCACCCTGCTGGCCTTCCGGAAAGCGGTGAAGACCTGGCTGTTTCGGCAGGCTTGGGGCCGTTGATCTCGCCTCTGTAATTTGTCGAGATCCGGCCATGAAACGGTGTGTATGAGTTTTTAGTTGTTTTTTAAATGTTTTTAATTATGTTTCTTTTTAATAGTTTTTATATTTTAATAATGTTTTTTTTATATTGTTGTAAGCCGCCCAGAGTCCCCTGGGCTCCAAAAAGGAGCTGGGATTACATTTGCATTGCTTTTATTATATAGATGAGTTATATTACAGTTACTTATCTTGGACTATTTTAATGGTCATACTTTAAAAAAAAAATTTGATTACTGAAAGTCAATGGGTGGGAGAAGATATTGGGGGACTGTATTCTTGTAAAGAGTTTTAATGAATTGCAGCTTTAAATTTGATTAACTGAGCTATAACACTTATGCCACATATATAAAGATGCAAATTATGACATTTAATGCTGCTGATCTAGAAATCCATTGGTGTTTTTTTTTAACTGTGGAGTGTTTCTTATTAAAGTAATTGTTTTTCAGTGTACTCAACAAATTTCAGTCTTCATCTAACAAAGGCACATAATTCTAGTTTTATTGATGTGCAAGATAAATGTTCTCCTTTTTAAACATACTAATTTAACAAACTGAATGTTACAAAACAAAGATCAGGAAAAAGAGTATCATCAGAGTATCCCTGCATGCCTGCCCTTTGCAGATTCAAGGGTAAGGATGAGAATGGGAAGCCTCCTAGAAGCAGCTCACTTTTAAAGCTCACTTAAAGTAGCTTAAAGTAGCTCAACTTTCTCCCCCACCCCCAATGGGCCAGAGTCATTTTATTAAAATCCAACTATCTTGTCATCAGATTTCAGTGATACTGTCTTGGGAATTGGGGGTTGCCTATTCCTATACTAATGCAAAACTAAAATGTTCCATGAATAATTTCACATATACAGTACTAAAGAATTTCATGCAAGAGCCAGTTTGGTGTAATGGTTAAGACACCAGGCTAGAAACCAGGAGAACATGAGTTCTAGTCCAACCTTAAGTGCAAAGCCAGCTGGGTGACTTCCCCTAGGAAAGAGATAATTGCAAACCACTGCTGAGAAAACCTTGCTGAGAAAACTGCAGGGACCAGTTGCCAGAAAGGACACACACAATAACAAACACAAAAAGAATTTCATGGGGCTAAATTTCACATACTTTCATCCAACCTCATAATTGTTTTTGTTTAGCTTTGTTTCTATTTTTTATGACAAATTGTACTACTTAATACATAAGTATGGTTTATTATTCTATTTACTAGATTTTTATGAGGCCTTTATTACTTTATAAGTAACTCAGGGTGGCAAATGTGCTTAGTACTCCTTCCTCCCCCCCCCACAAGTATTTGAGGTGGGTTGGGCTGAGACAATGTGACTGGCCCAAAGTCACCCAGCTGGCTTTCATGCCTAATGGGGGACTAGAATTAACAGTCTCCTGGTTTCTAGGACAGCACCTTAACTACTACACCAAAGTGACTCCCATAATTCCCATTTGATAACCTTAAAGATATTTCACCTATTCTTTTATCATTCTTTATTCTTTATTTCCACAAAATTAAAGATCTTTTAATGAGTCTGTCAGATCCACCATCTTCGGCTCGGCGCTGCACTGGTGTCCTGCCATCAAAGGACTGGGAGGGGAGGCATGAGGGGCAGACAAACGGGCAGCAATAAATCTGTACGCATTTTTGTGTGGGAATTTGGGAGGGGAGATGACAGCTGAAGAAAAGCAGATCACCATGGACCAGTTCATGCCAAGGCGTCTACAAGGCCGTTAGCACTGAGTGTGAAAAGAAACATCCAGGTCACATCACATTGGCTGGGGTTGGACTGGACATGGAGGAGAGGGATGGGACTGAAGAAATAGTTTGGTCTTGTTGTGTGGGAAACTCAAATTCCGCCTGACTTTACTGCAACCAGCATCTCTTACTAAAAGTACTTTTCACTTCAAACAAATGGAGTCGAGGGTTTTTCTTCCCTAAGGGATCACACTGGGGCAGGTCTGACAGAATCAGGGTTATGAGATGTAACACAAATGGAATTATTTACAATATATGAAGTTCTGGATTTTGTATATGTTAAGTTCTAGATTTGTATTTATACTAATTGTGGTAGGGTAACATCAGACCCCCCCAAATATTATACATTTTGACACTGTATTCTGAAGGATCATTATATCTGTCTCCTCTCAGTAGGGCAATATTTTTATTAGGCTAATTTGGAGTCACACATTCTTAAGTAAGTATCATTAAGCACCATAGTAAGTAAAGCAGAGAATGAAAAAAGGGTTGCTGTTCAAGCCTCAAGCCTTTATTTCATTATAACCTTAATGAACTATAGTAAAGCATGCAGACATTCCAGGTATCTTATGTCAAGATGGTTCAGGACTTTCTCAAGGGCTGATGAGCTGAAGAAGCAAATCAACAGCGGCTAATCCTTCACTTGAACATGTTAAACCCAGTTGTTAACTTGAAAATGTCTTCACATTGAGGTAAAACACATAGCTAACTCCTATGGTAGGTGAAGAATAGAAACTAGAGAGTTTTATGTTAACAAATAATTTGGAGATAATTTTAACTGATATTCTAGCTAAGATCAAAAGTATACTTTAAAAAAAGCTACATTTGGCAGTGTCTTTTGCTCTATCTGGAGCATGAAACTAGATTTAATTGAAATGTTTAAGTCACTCTCCTCTACCATTTGTTTTACAATATTCATTTCCAAACTATTCTAGTATTCCCAGATAGCCTCATATTTACCATAAGGGAAGAGTCAAAGGGGGAATCTCAGGGGAGAATCAAAGTTAGTCTCTTTTTATTAACCATACTTACATGGCCATGGAGATCAGTGTTCAGCAGCATCAGAGCACAGGTGAGTGTATGGATTCCATCTGGAAAATACAAGGAATTTAATATACTTTAAAATTAGTCCCAAGAAATATATTCAAAACAAGGCAGTTCCTATATCTGCTTAGCTCACTGGAGAGGACAAGATTTTAACATCTGAGACCAAACGGCTAGCAGTAGCTGATAAGATTAATTTTGTCCCAAATCCAGGAACTGTTCAAATTCTTAATAACATTCCTACATTTAATTGTGACACTAAGGGTGAAAATTGCCCAAAGCATCTGGTGCATATTAAAGGAAAAAAGAAAAATAATGACATTGTTGTGTGTGTACCATCCAAGCAGAAAATACAACTGAATTACTTACCGTTCAAATGTGTGAGGAGTCCAGGAAAAACATTGCAATGGAAATGAGGGAATTTCAACTATCCCACATTAATTGGGAATCAAACATTGCAATAACTGCTCCAACGGGTTCTTTACATGCCTTGCAGACACTTTCATTGTCCATAAGGTGGAGGAGGGAACTCAAGGTTCAGCTATATTGGGTCTAATGCATTCTACTTGTTGAAGAAGTGATAACTGTAGGAAACTTGGCAGACAGTGGCCATATGATCTATCATCATCATCTTTTTAGTCATTGTCTATCCACTGCAGGATGAAGGCCTCTTCTGCATGTTTCCAATCAACACAGTCCTGAGCTTTCTTTTGCCAATTGGGCCCGCAATACTTGCTGATGTCATCAATCCATCTTGTTTTAGGTCAGTGATGGCGAACCTTTTTTCCCTTGGGTGCTGAAAGTGTGCGCCCGCGCACTGTCGCACGTGCGTGAGTGCCCACACCCATAATGCAATGCCCCTCCCGCACGTCCCACCCCCTGCACATGCGTGCGTGCCCCCCCCACGCATGCGCGCATGACCCCCGTTTTGGCCTCACATCCCAAAACAGCGGGGGGAGCTGGGGGGGAAGCCTCCAATCCCCAAACGGAGCTGTGAGGGGGGAATAGCCTCCTTTCCCCAAACGGAGCTGGGATGGGGGGAAAGCCTTGTGTGCCCAAACAGTGCTGGGGTGGAATCTCCAGAGATCTGGGAAGGCACGGGCCACAGAAAGTGAGGAGAAAACATGCCCTTGTTTGACCCGAAAATCAGTTGGCCGGCGGGAGGCACTTGCACATGCCCAGTGGAGCTGAGCTGGTCAACAGCTCGTGTGCCTGCAGAGAGGGCTCCGTGTGCCACCTGTGGCATGCGTGCCATAGGTTCGCCATCATGGTTTTAGGTCTCTTTCGTGGATGTTTTTTATCAAGTGGAATTCATTCTATAACTGCCTTGGTCCACCTGCCTTCTTGCTTTGTGACCAATCCATTTCCATTTCAGTTCTTTTACTCTCTTTGTCAGCTACTCATCTTCACTTTCTTTGAAGCTCGCTAACAACTGCCATAACCGGGGGGGGGCAGGGGGTATCTAGGAAGGGAAGCGTGCTGGAGGTGTGAAAGAATCCTGCAAGAAATTGGAGAGTATGGACACTAACAGGAACCAGAGGTGCCAAACCGAGCTTCAAGGACACCAGTTCTGGGAAAGGAATTTACATTAGTGCCTGAGGCATCGAGTTCCCAAAACATTGGAATGGAACCTGATTGGACTACTTTCCCAGGGAGGAGGGTTTTGGACATTGGGGATTGCTTTCATTATCTGATTTTTGTGCGGTTTCTTTTTTCAGAGCTTGCCTCATCCATGCTGCACTCAGCATCTCTAGTAAAAGTACCTTTTCTCTAAATCCTATGGAGTCAAGGGTCGTTCTTTCCTAGGGAGTAGCTGAGGCCAGTCTGACACTCTTGATGATATTGTATACTTTCATTTGTTCTCTAATCCATGTGCAGGTTTTTCTATCTTGTCTTGAGATTCTGAGCATGCATCTTTCCATGGCTCTTTGCGCCACTCGTAGCTTTTGTAACGATTTTGAGGTTAGTGTCCATTGTTTCATCGGCATATGTTAGAGCAGGTAGCACACACTGATCAAAAACTTTTCTCTTCAGGCATAGGGGGAGATTGTTCTTGAAAATTATGCTTAGCTTGCTGAATACCTGTCAACTACATTTAACATGCCATTCAAAAAAAGGAAAGGAAATATGATATATAATTCAGTGTATTTCAGGCAGGGAGAACTAAAGGTAATCAGATCAATGTTCAAGAGGGTTGATTTTGATAAATGAAGAGGAAAAGTAAGAAAAATTCCATGTATGAAAATCCTGAGGCAGAAAATAATTCAGAAGGGTTAGGAAAAATGAGATAAGGTCCAACCACAAGCAATACCAGAGAAATAAAAATGGGAGACAGATGATGAAATTTTGTTGCATAAAGAACTCTGGATAAACAAAAAGGACAAATTTAGAAAATGGACTCTATCCAACAAAATGCTTTTCAATGGTAAAAAATGTTAGGTTCTGAAATTACCTAGGAAAAATCAGATGCACAGGTACAAGACAAGCAGCACGTGGCTCAGCAATAGTGCTAGAGAAGAGTGTCTACATTCTGGTAGATTACAGATTAAGCGTAAGATAGCAAGTGCCAAAAGAGCCAATAACATTTTGAACCACATCAATACAGGCATTGTGACCAGATCATGGGAAGTGATAGTACCATTTTACTAGTGGTCAAGTGTTGGACAGATCATCCTGAAATACTGTATTCAGTTCTGGTCACACAACATAAAAAAGATGTTGAGGTACTGGAAAGAGTGCAGAGAAGAGCAACACAGATGGTGAAGGGATTGGAAGCTAAAGCTATAAAAAACAGTGAAAAGAAATGGGTAAGTTTAGTCAAAAGAAGAGAAGGCTAACAGGAGTATGATAACAGTCTTCTAAAACATGGATGACAGAGGGAAGGGGTGTGGATTTATTTTTCAGAGCACCTAAAGGAAAGACAAGAACTGGTGGATGAAAACTTTATACCGAGAGATCCGAATTTGAAATAAGGAGGCATTTCTGACTGTGAGTTATTAAGCAGCAGAACAGCCTGCTTTCTGGAGTCATACTCCATTGCTAGACTTTTTTTTCCCCAAACAAAGATTGGATATCCATTTATTTTGGATGGTCTGAGTATTCCTGCACAAAAGGACTGAAGTAGAAGACCTCCAAGATCCCTTTCAACTCCATGATTCTTTCTAGATCATTTGATACAGTCTCTCTTTTTGTGAGAAGGTGTGTTTTACTTATGGTTTAACTGTCTTCTTCTGTCACCTGTCTTATTATATCTTTCCTCTATTTGAGTGATGTTTCAATGACTACTCAATATTACAGCCAGAACTACTGTGGCCTTTTTTACTATTTAGTTACAGAATTTGGAGAGGGAAAGGGATATAGTTTTCCTTTTGTAGGCCTTCCTGTTTTTTCACTGTTTCTTTGAGTTTTATTATTATCCTATGATGGTTAAAACTGTTCAGATATAACAGCTGTATAATAGTTTTTGAGTAGTGTCCACCTGAACTGTTGAATTACTGGCTATCCAGAAGCCAGAATTTCCTGGATTACAGCTCTATCCTGATTTGTTCAAAATTCCTAACACATGGCAATAGCTGTATACATAAATCATTTGTATTTTGCTTTTTTTCAGCTTTCAGCAAGCCTAATTATTTTACTCTTCATGAAACAGGTATTCTACCCTTAAAAGTGATAGCACCCAATGACATCAGCAAGTGTATAAAATCTGTTAGGATTCCACTCTCCCTGCACAGTTTCCTTGAAGACAAAGACAAGTGACTAGTGGTGAATGAGATGAGGGTGGCAGTTCTTGGCCATTTCAACCTGACATGGATACCTCTCCCATTTTGGGCCCTACTCAGTTTCATATGCAGCTATTCTCCTAAGAAGGGGATAGGGAAACACTATGTTGGTGGCCAATCAGAATTTTGCAATTGCATTAATCTGCTCAGTTGGTAAGAGTCTGAGTTTGTTTATGGTATGCCTTTGCTGGTTAAATACAAACATAAAACATCAAATTAATGAAATAACAGGAATAACCCTTTCCCCACTATCGCTTCCCAAAAGAGGACCAAAGAATTTGGAAATCTGCTTTCATTGTCTGTACAGTATATAAAAAAAAGAAGAGGAAGTAAAACAACTGCTTGAGACTCGGCTCTGTTCACGATATTGACCTGTTTGTTGGGTTTTTCTTTTCTTTTATTCAGCTCCAGTTATAACAGCATGAATGTAGGAGGAGGGGGCGCAGAGGAAGAAGCCTAGCCTATAGCCAGACCGCCTACTCCATTTCTGCTACAGTGCCACAAGTTTTTCCCTCTGACCTGTTGATATGTCAAAGAGGGACTCTACCAATTGTTCTGCTTACCATTCACTACACACACAAAATCAGGACAGCCCCATTTGGCAATGAATTGAACAGACACAGTAGAGACGGAATAGGCAGCCAGTCAGTGAATTTTATCACCTTATTAAATTTTTGGGTTATTAGAAAACACTTAAAATTGGCTTTTATTTTTTTAATGTAAAATATGTGAAATCTATAAACCAACTCAGTCCCTAGAACTTTAGGAGGCATACAAAAGCAGTAGCAATATAGCCAATATATATATACAATAAATACCATAAAACCAAAACATAAGCTATAATATTTTTTAAAAAAATAAAAAAAGACATGATGCCAACAACTATAAAACAATTATCTTCCAAAGGCCTTCTGTAACAGCCAAGTTATTACACCTCTGAAATCTCTCTTATTTCTATCCCATTTTGCCCTGCAATGAAGCATCTGCAGATATTTTATGCTTCCCCATTATAGCCTTTCGGCTGATTTCTTTTCAGACGAATTTTGAAGCAGCTTGAGTTGAATAGGTTTGTCTTGAAATCTCAAATCATGAGTATAGGCTTTAAGATGTGTGGACTTTAAGAAGTAGACCACAATCTACTTCTTGGTAAGCTAGAAAAAAGTGGGATAGACAGCATCACCATCAGATGGATTTGTAACTGGCTGACAAACCGTACTCAACGAGTAGTCCTTAATGGTACTACATCTACATGGAGGGAAGTAAGCAGTGGGGTACCACAAGGTTCAGTCTTAGGCCCAGTATTCTTCAATATCTTCATAAACAACTTAGATGAGGGAATAGAAGGGGAACTCATCAAATTTGTGGATGATACTAAGCTGGCAGGAATAGCCAACACCCTAGATGGTAGGCTCAAGATCCAGATGGATCTTGACAGCCTTGAACACTGGGCCCTATCTAACAAAATGAAATTCAATGTAGAGAAAAATAAAGTCTTACACTTAGGCTAGAAAAACCAAAAGTACACATATAGACTGGGAGA
>QLTV01003124.1:1536389-1553401 GCA_003457575.1 Thermophis baileyi
TTAGAACTTCGCCGTATTCGATCCAACCTAAGCATAGTACATCAAATTATCCGCTACAATGTCCTATCTGTCTATGAATACTTCTGCTTCTACCACAACAATACACGAGCACACAATAGATACAAACTTAATGTAAACCGCTCCAAACTCGACTGCAGAAAATACGACTTCAGCAACAGAGTGATCAATGCCTGGAATTCACTACCTGACTCTGTGGTTTCTTCCCCAAACCCAAAAAACTTTAACCTTAGACTGTCTACTGTCGACCTCACCCCATTCCTAAGAGGTCTGTAAGGGGCGTGCATAAGCGCACCAGCGTGCCTACCGTCCCTGTCCTACTGTCCTATTGTCCTCATCTATCTGTATTCACTTTGATTATGTTTATGTTTATACCTATACCTGCTATCTTGTACATGTTTGACAAACAAATAAATAAATAAATAAATAAAATTTTGGATAGAGAGGACCATTGGTTTGAAAAAGGGGTAAAAAGGGCCATTTATGTTAACATTGAGCAGCCCTCTCTCAACAGAGGAAGAGGGATAAGACACCACCTATCCCCAATTTACAATGCAGTCTTTTTGGCTGTTCCAAGAAGATTCCACACCTCTGACTCAGGTGACCCTGAGGTCAGAGATAAAACCCCAAGTAACCACAACGGCTCTCAGAGAGTGTTAAGACCAGTTGACTGCAAAGAAAATACAATCTTTCCATTCCCACCCCACCACCAACTAATCTCAGCTGTCAATAATTGTCCTTCCGTCTCCCACACCATCCAATGCAACTGATAAAACTTCCAGGATAGGAAGTGAAACGTCTTCTTTTTCCTCAAAAAATCAGTTCAGTTGCCTTTTAAAAAATAAAAACCACTTTTGATATAGCTTGCAAATTTCAGGAGTTGAAGATTATTTGCTTTGCCTTATTATGTATATATACAATATGGAAATAATTACGGCTACCAGCCCAAAAATGTATTTAAAGTATTGATTAAATATAAATACTGTTAAATGTTATCACAATTTTTATATAGTAACAGTACAAATATTACTGAAAGTCTAAGATAATAATTTAATCATCTAAAAGTACAAAACAACTTTTGAAGGGAAAAGAATGGTTAACATGGATAGAAGAAGAACACAGAGACAATGACAATGAGTACAAATATGAAATTGCTTAAGCAAGCAATTCTCAACCCTACTGATTAGACTTAGTCCCATCAAACAGTAATCAACAGAAGCTATCATCCCCACTAATTAATTTAGCAATAAATCAATTAAAACTAGTATTGTGTATGTATCATTACCATTGCTATTACCAAAACTACCACTGTTACTATCGCTTTAGCTATTATTATGAATAGCAATAAGAGAAAGACTATGCAGTGCAGAAAACTGAATGGATTCATTAAACGCAATTAAATAACAGCTATAGTTCGAGTAAAGCAAATTACCTGATTGAATTACCAAATTTTGGAAGCTTTTCTTCTGACCGTTCCATGTGATAGCCGTTAGGAATATTTTTCAGTGATACTTGGCTCAGCACATTCTCAGACTGGCTGCTAGTGATGGAGTGCTGCAGGGGACTCCCCAAATCACCATCCATAACCCTGGCCATCATTTCACCCTGTTTCTCTGTTGCCCTGGGCTCCAGACCTTCCTTCTGGTTAGTGAGGAATTTCTGTTCTGAAAGTTCAGAACTTTCTTTGGTTCTTTGCTGAATAAGAGGTGTGAGTGGAGCTTCAAAGCTAACACAGCTGTCTGTCTCATCTGTAAGGGAGAGCACATCCAAGGAGTCCAGGCTGCTGTAGTATGTGCCCTTCATAAGGTCAGATTCCACAATTTTTTCAAAAGTAGAACTGAATCCATCCCTGATGTCTTTAAATGCAAAATCTTCCCTGTCGTAACTGCTGCAATGGAGCTTAGATTCTGCAACAATTAAGCTGAAATGGAAGGACATATTAGATCAGTTAAAAATTTGTGCACAATAGTTGCTATTTTTGTAGACTTTAAGGAGGTAATTTAGGACAAAACATTGCAATTGCAAAGAAATAATATAATTCAATATTTGCAGTTACTCTCTTATTTTTGCAATAATCTAGATCTAAATCCATTTTATAGTAGCACAGCTAAATTATTATTGCTAATAATTTCTTCTCTATTTTCAAGAATGGAAAAGACAAACAGAGTGCTTGATTTCTTAAAAATTTCTACAAGAAATTTTGTTGTCCATGAAGGGTGGCCACTGACCGTAAGACATAGTTGGATACTTAGAAAAATAATCCAATGTAGCTTTTTCTAAATCTGCTTTGATTTAGATCTGAATCATAAATAAGAGATTCGTATGCTCCCAACGTTTTGTTGTTCAGGAAATCATTAAAGACCCAATTGTTCTGCCAGATGTTGGGAAAAGGTGATTGTAAAGCCCCTTTTTATTCTGGTATTTTTGCTTTTCCAGTTAGTTGCATTCTTTATATGTTTTCTTTAACTGTCAGAACCCAGAGTTGTTTAGGAGATGGGTGACCTATAAATTAAGTAAATAAGACTTGGGAAATTGAAGCATTCTATCTCCCAGCAGTAGTTTAAGAGATCTCAGTGTTTTATCAGAGGGACAAAATATTTGCATCATGCATTATAGAATCAACATTGTATATCAATATAAAATATACTGAATCAGTGAAGTGTTTCTAACTTTCCAGTTAAAGAAGAAAGGATGGGGAGTCTTTTAATTTGTTTTAAAATCATATGCCACTTGTTTTTGTTGCTATTTTTTTTAATAACATATGTTATTTCCTGGCATAGTTGCCTTTTCAGTGGGAATTAATTGTGACCAGCCTCAGGGAGCCCCTGACGCTCCATTTCCTAAGGCACATGCATCAGGCTCTCAAATCTATTCCTCTCTACACTCCCCAAGAAAAATGAAAAGCATGGGACTGGGCAAACATTTGGAAAGCGTCTTTCGTAATATTCTTCTAACAATTCCCATAAACCAGAATTAGTGCTCAAAAAGTTTTAATACAACCTCCTGGTCCTGAGACTAGATCTGATACTGAACAGAGAAATCTATATTAGCCTATGACCTTCAAAGAGTTTACAATAATTTCTCTTAGAATTCCTGTCCAAGATAGCAGAGGTTCATAGCCTAAGAAGGCATCTAGTGACACCCTGTAAGTGTTCCCTAGTTAATGTTCCCCCCTTTTAGTCACTGCGAAAAGATACTTTTGAACTAATGGCAGCTACCAAATTCTTGCTTTCTTGGGATTATTCTAAAGTGACAAGGAATCTTGAAGAATTACTGAAAAATAATAATTAATTTAAGTAATAAATGAATGCTAAACTCTGCTGTTCCTTGGCATGAAAAAGAATTCCATGATGAAGCCTTCTGAAAATACATTCTAGAGAACTTTAGTCCTACCAGATCAATGGAAAGATGAAAGGTACCGTAGCAGAAACTGCTTCTCTTCTTTTAAAGGAAAATCATGGTTTCCCTATTTGTTACCTTATGTGCTCTTCTCCATCCTCAGGATAAAACAGCTCAGTAACATCCCGACATGATTGCAAACCATAATTGTTCCTTCTATCATTGAGAAACAACTCATTTGCCAAGATGTTCTCTTTGAAAGCAGCACTGCCAGTCCTTGGAGTGGACGGAGTTTGTGCTCTGTCTTTATTGTTCTCTGTACCAGGCTTTGATTCAGCAGGTAACCCATTTGTGTGCATTATGCTGCTGGTGCTGTCACTGTTGGTTCCTAATTGTTCTTGCTGACCATTGCTCTTCTGCATACTCATCTCCTGCCACACGTCTATTTCCACTTCCTGATGTTTGCTTGCATTACCCAGGCAGTCATCATCTGTCTGGGTTCTGTTCTCCATTGCTCTGAAAGATTCGGCATCATTCTGAATACTGGGTGTGATAGCTGGAGCATCCGTAGGCTCTGTAAGTTGCTCCCTCTCATTAGACACGATCATGGCTAGTTGAAACTCGGAGATATTTGATTCATTACACTCTGCAGTTGGCAGTGGAATATTTCCACTCATCTTCGACTGATTGTAACTTGTCCTGGGTTCCTCTACCTTTTTTCTTGATTGTAACCCTGTAGCCTGTGGTGACAAGAAAATAGAAAACTACCTAAATCTGTTACAAAGTGATTTTTAAAAACTCAATTTCTTAAAATAGTGGTAACATAAAATAGTGGTAACATTTTAAAACATTAAAAGATATAAATCTGCCAACTGTGGACACTCCTGCAGATGATGAGATACTTTAGCTCACAGCAAAATAATTGCTTATTGTAATTATCCTTCAGAGTTCTAATGTCTCACAAAATGAATGACAAGTTTGGATACACAAGCTGGATGTTGACAGTTAATTATTAAAAGTTAAAAACAGTAGCAGGGGGAAAAAAGCACAGCAGGTAAAATATTAAGGCGGTTCAGCACTTCAGTTTGAAAGTCAAAAAGGTGCTTTGGTGCACAGGGGACACAAACGTAACCCTTGTCTACATCTCCTTAAAACAGCCGTGCCTTTTCCCAGGATCAAGCAAAATGGGATTTGCTCTAAAGAGTTGCAGAGAAGTTCTCCATTTGTGTCCCTGCACCCTCTGAGGCTTTCAAATATGGAATCCTGCAGAGGCTTAACAATTATTCATTGCTGCCCTTGAAATAGAAAGCTATTGCCAACTTCCAGAAGGTTGTTAACAAAAAGTAAGATGTTTCCTTGGAAGGAAATTTCAGAGACTAAAAGGCTGTCTCCCTGAACTAACTAGAGAGATCTTGAGGCCTCCAAGAATGATCTGAAAAAATGAAAAGTTTAAATAGGAGAGGTAACTCTTTCAAATATTTGTACTGTAAATTGTGAGCTTGTTCTAAACTGTTCAGGTCAACAGAATTCTTTAAATTGCTGCAGTTTCAAGTTATTCTACTTCAGTAGTATTAACACACAGTATATAACAATCTAGACCAGTGGTTCTCAACCTGTGGTCTGCGGACCCCTGGGGGGCTATGATGTCATCACAGATGGTCTGCGAAGGCTTAAAGAAATGTTATGATTTAAATCTTGATGGTCTTTAAGTCTTGGTGGTCTGTTGCCATGGTCCATGGCCACAAAAGGTATTTTAAAGGGCATCCCTGGTAAAGAAAAGTTGAGATCCACTGCTCTAGACCAACTTTTATTCCTGAATACTATTCAGTCTATTTCAATTAGAATGGATTTTTGCATTAATTGGAAAGCTGCATTTTCCTTCTGATTTCAAAGAACCCGAATTCAGCCTAAATCAACCCAATTCAGTCATGTCTAGAAGCAACTGAAAACTAAAAAAATCACAATTCACTCTTTTTTCAAATTGCTCCATTTGGTAACTGTTCACATTTTTAAACACTTAGATGAGAGGATTGAAGGGGCACTCAACAAATTTGTGAACGAAACAAAACAGGGGGGAAGTCAGAAGGTAGATTCAAGATTCAGAAGGATTTTGACAGACTTGAACATTGGGCCCTATCTAACAAGACCCAGTTCAATGGCAAGAAAACTAAAGTCTTGTATTTAGGCACAAAAAAACAAATACACAGGTACAGGATAGTAAGTATATGTCTAAAAAGTAATGCTTTATGAGAGGGATCTAGGTGTCCTAGTGGATGACCACTTAAATATAATTCAGCAGTGTGCTGCAGCTTCCAAAAAGCCAACACAGGGGTTGGACACATCATCAGGGAGATAGTATCATATTACCATATTATAATGGACTAGTGAAGCCACATTTGGAATATTGCATCTAATTCTTGTCACCACAATACAAAAATGATTCTGAGGTCCTATAAAGAGTGCAGAGAAGAGCAACAAAAATGATAAAGGGTCTGGAAGCTAAATCCTATGAAGACCGGCTAAAGGACTAGGTATGTTTAGCTTAATGAAGGGTGATGGTGAAGCCTAAGTGGCCGCCCTACAAACCTCCTCAATGGAGGCTTGAGTCGCCCAGGCCGCCATCGTTGCAGCCCTGCGCGTGGAATGCGCCGTCACATGAGGGGGACAGGGAATAGACATCAAATCATACGCCTTTGTGATGGTGCCTCTCAGCCAACGCCCAATTGTAGAGGGAGTTACTTTGTGGCCCACTGTAGATGGCAAGAAAGAAACGAAGAGGGACTCCGTTTTGCGGACCAGAGCAGTCCGTTGAATATAAATTCGCAGAGCCCTGCGGACGTCCAACGTGTGCCATTTTTGTTCAAGTGGATGGGATGGGTTAGGGCAAAAATTTGGAAGGATGACCTCCTGGGCATGGTGGAACCAAGAGTTAATCTTGGGTAGGAAAGAAGGGTCCAGACGAAGCACCACCCTGTCCAGATGAAAGACGCAAAGGTCCTTTCGCACTGATAGTGCTGCAAGCTCCGAGATCCTCCTTGCGGAGGTGATGGCCACCAGGAAAGCTACCTTGAGGTGAGGTGATGGAGGGAAGCGTCGCGTAAGGGCTCATAAGGTGCCGCCGTTAGGGAGTTAAGAACCCTGGACAGATCTCAGGTTGGGTATCTGTGGATGACTGGTGGACACAGATTAGTGGCCCCACGGATGAATCTCCTCACCGTGCGGTGTTGAGACAATGACTCCAGGGAGCCACAGAATAACACGGAGGACAGTACCGCCACCTGTCTCCGGATGGTATTAGTAGAGAGACCCTTATCCAGGCCCGCTTGCAGAAAATCAATGATGTTGCCTATGGCTAATTGCACAGGTGAGTAGCCCTTTTTCGCGCACCACACGCAGAAGGCCTTCCAGGTGGCAGAATAGATACGTTCGATAGAGGGACGCCTGGAGGCCTGGATGGTTTTGATGGCTCTGGCAGAAATGTTCTGGCGTCTCAGAGCGCACTGCTCAAGTGCCAGGCAGTCTGTTGTGGCTTGCCCCCATCCCGTGCAGCTGCTCATGGATCCGGACGAACAGGAACAGTCCATAGGGTGGCAAGTGCGGTCTGTAGTGCCGGCACCGGAGTCCGAGACCGAAGAGGAAGCGGGGCCAGAGGACGATGCGCAATCAGGGCCTTCTGCACCTCCTCAGCAGGAGTTCAGTGACTCCAGTGAAGAGGAGGGGCCTCTGATTGATGCCAGAGCACGCAGGGCAGCTAGCCGGCAAGAGTGGCTGTGTAGAAGGAGGTCTACTCGAAAGTAAGCTTGCCGGCAGAAGGGCCACGCCCTAAGACTATATAAGGGTGGATCACACCACACCCTTTTGCTGAAGACAATTTTGTTTGTATTCATCTTGGCTGCCTTCTGAACCTCGTCCTTATCAGTTGGATTGCTCTTGGCCAGCTTCAGCAAGTAATGATTATTTGACGGACTAATTGACCTGCTTGTCTCTTTCACATTTGGAATCCCGGCCAAAGTGTTCTGTGCTTGAAAACAAACACTTTGGCAAAGAATTAGTATTCCCTTTAATACTAAGCAATTATTAGTATTAAAGCCTTTTTGTTTAAAGAACAGTGTGTGTGTGTCACTTTCTGGGGGTTTGCCGTGCTGGGACAGAACACAGTCAGACGGTACCACCGGGGATCCGGATGTACCAGCGCCCCCTGGCTGAGCGCAGACTCGCTGAGAGGTATCTGACAGGGCTGTGATACTGACAGGGAGATTAGGTCTGCAAACCAGGCTCTCCTGGGCCAATGAGGGGCCAGCAGAAGGACCTCCACTCTCTCCTCAAAGATTTTGTTGATGATTTTGGACAGGAGAGGGAGAGGTGGGAAGGCATAGAGGAGGTCGGGAGGCCATTTGCAGCAAAGGGCGTCCATACCCTCCGCGCCCTGGGTCTTGTACCTCGAGAAGAATCTCGGCAGCTGAGCATTCTCCGGGGTGGCGAATAGGTTGACCTGTGGAAGACCGAAACGAGTCGTCAGCTCGATAAATATGGCTGGATGCAGGCGCCACTCTGCGTGATCTATTACTGACCGACTGAGCCAGGCCGCTTGAACATTGAATTCCCCAGAGATACGCGCAGCCGAGATGGACAGCAGATGACGTTCTGCCCACAGACCCAGTCTCCTGGCCTCTCACATGAGGGAGCGAGATTTGGTGCCCCCTTGCCTGTTGACGTGAGCCTTCGTGCTCACATTGTCCGTGAGGACCAAGATGTGTCTGCCAGATGTCAGATGTCGTAGTTGCTTCAGGGCCAGGTAGACCACCCGCAACTCCAGCCTGTTGATACTGTAACCCGTCTCCGCTCTGGTCCAACGACCCTGAACCATGGCGGACAGGGAGTGGGCCCCCCAACCTGACAGACTGGCGTCCGTGGTGACTACGAGTCTCTCCGGCTCTTGAAAGAGACTCCCTTTGGATAGGGCATCCGAAGTCCACCAGAGGGGGGAACTCCGTACCTCCGATGGAAGGGGAACCCTCACCGCTGAAGAAGCCCGTCCTGACCTCTGAAATGGGAGAAGAAACCATTGAAGGTCTCTGGAGTGTAGGAGTGCCCAAGGAGTAATCGATATACATGAGATCATTTTACCCAGGAGCGTGGAAAGAGAGTTCAGGGGAACCCTATGTTGAGGCTTAATTACGGAGATCAGATTTTTGATACTATCCCGATGCTCTTGGGAAAGGTACACCCTACACTCCAGAGAATCTACAACGGCCCCTAGATGTGTCAATTGAGTAAGAGGGGAAAGGTGACTTTTCTCCAAATTAATGGAAAACCTGAGACGTCGTAGGGTGGCCATGGTTACCTGGACATCTCGCACCGTTTGGTGTCTGGACAGAGCCTGAATTAATATATCGTCCAGATAGCACTGGATGCGTACAGGAATACCCCTGAGATGTGCCGCCACAACTGATAGGACTTTGGTAAAGACCCTGGGAGCCAAGGATAGACCAAACGGAAGAGCGGTATATTGGTAGTACACACCTGCATAACAAAATCTGAGGTATTGTCGATGCAATGGCCGAATTGGGATATGCAGGTATGCTTCCGTGAGGTCTATCGAGGCAAGGAAGTCTCCCCTTCTGCCACTACCAAGGATTGTCACTAACGAGTGCATTTTAAACCGCCTGTAATGAACCAGACGGTTGAGGCGTTTGAGATCTAGAATAGCTCTCCACCCTCCCGAGGATTTAGGGACTACAAAAAGAATGGAGTAGAACCCCTGCCCTTGTTGATCTTCGGTACCCTTTGGAGGGCTTAGATTTCTAGCTGGTGTTGAATGACCGAATTCATGAGGGTCCGCTTGGCTGTATTATTTGACACAGGGCAACAAATAAAGAACCTGGGGGGGGAGAGGAACTCTATGGAGAGACCTGATTGAATGGTCTCCTGGACCCACGCGTCTGACATAATCTCCTCCCATCTGTCAGCGTATAGGGCCAGGCGGCCACCGATGGGAGGGTCATAGGGAGCCTCACTTGAAACATCTAAAGGGGCGCCCCCTCCACCACGAAATGGCCACTTGAATGGTCTGCCCCTGCCTGACCTGTCTGGTCCTTGTCGCTGCCTGCCCCCGTACTGACCTTGCGATCTGGGAGAAAACCATGACAGGTTGGGGGCCCGAAAGGACCGCCGCTGGTAAGGCATGAAATGGAAGGCCCCCTTCCTGGAGAAAGAGGGCAGAATCTTCCTTTTGTCCCTGGATTCAATAAGGATTGGATCCAAGGACTCCCCGAAGAGGTGTTGACCCTTGAATGGGGTCGAGGCCAAGCACCACTTATGGCGGGTGTCCGTCTGCCATTGTCATAGCCAGAGCATACGACGGGCTACCACGGTGGACCCGATGGCCCGGGAGGCAAATCTGGCGGCTTGGAGGGTGGCGTCTGCTGAAAATTGGGCCGCAGCCAGAAGTTTATTGAGATCCTGATTGGTGCGAACATCATCGGCCGGAATTCTCTCCTGGAGCTGCTGAAGCCTGATGAGTGAGCTGCGATTGAAGAATGATGCAGTAGTGGAGGCCCGAACCGCCCAGGCAGCTGCCTGGTGCGTCTTCAGGAGTGCTTGCTCCGTCCTCCTGTCCTCGGGCTTTAGAAGCTCCTCCGGTTCACCTGGCATGGTAGTGGACAAACGGATGGCCGCCACTGGTGCATCTACTGAGGGTAATTGAAGGGATGCTGCCAACTCCTGTTGCATGTTAAAGAACCTTTTGTCCAAAGACGATGGAATGGGTCCTGAGGCGGGAGAGGTCCACTGGCGGCGAACAGCATCCAGAAAAAGAGGAGGAGATGGTATGACATCAATCTCAGCCATTGGTTCCACAAATAATGGATCAGTTAGAGAGCGTGAAGTATCAGTGGGAGGAGGAGGTGGATCAAGGTTGGCAGAGGCCTTGGCCTTGAAGAGGAGAGATTTGAACAGTGCCGGTTGAAATAGAGTCGATACCTGTGGGGGTTCAGCAATCATACCCTCATCCTCAGATAGGTCAAGACCCATTTGACCTTCTTCCTCTGATAAGTCCGAACGAGAGCTGATGGAACGCTCTGAGGAGACGTGCTCGGTTGCTCTGGCACTGGTGCCTGGGACGTGCACCCGTGAATCCTCGCCCAAATGGAAGAGCCCTTCGGAATAGACTGAGGATGATCTCCCTAATTGTTGCATGCATTCTGCTATGCCCTTTTGAATTGCAGCTGAAATTATTGCCTGCATAACAGCGGGCACAGGGGCCCCTTGTTGACCAGAAGGACCCAGTTGATCAGGGTCACGTAGGCCAGCTGCAGTTGGAGTGAAGGTGGCCGAAGGTTCTGGCCTGGAAGAGTCACCTGAGTGGGCTGTAGAGTCGGCATCCCCCAGATATCTGATTGAGCTAAATGAATTTCATGCTGATCGAGGGAGATTTGATCAGATGGAACCCCCAGGGTGGGGGCCTGAGGAGAAGTGTGTCCACAGGAACTTTGGGCAGGAGGAGGCTGAGAACCAGCAGTCTTGCTAGACTGGGCACACAATTTTTCCAGTGCTCTGTTCCTGCGATGTTCGTCGCGTTCAGCAGCCTTAGAAATCTGTCTGAGAATGGTGACTGTGGGAATCTTTGTGGGCACTGGATTGACCAGACGTGCCCGGGTTGGCCTCAGGCCAAGAAGTGGCCTTTGATTTGCTGGCCCTTTTGACACCTTTCCCAGCCTTAACTGCCTTGCCTGACTGGGAACGGTCTGCTATGTTATTTTTAGGCATGAGAGGGAGAACCCTTCCCTTGTTGATATTGAGTTTGTTTGATATTGTTTATTTATTGTTATCTTTTTTTTTAATAGAGAAAGTGATTACTTTTGCCACTTTTCCTCCTTGGCTGGATGAGCTGAAAAGTTCAGCAGGCACGCTATCAGACTGTAACAGCTGCGAGGCAGATCAAGGCTCTTGAGGCCATGAGGTTGCTAAGATGGCACCCTGTAAGGGTGACTGGATAGTCAAATCAGTGCCTGGGACCGTTTCCCCATGATCTGAGGCCAGGAACCTGCGCTCCCTTTCCTTTTTTTTTTTAATTAAGTCAGCGAAGCCAGGCAGAGGCTGTAACAACTGGCACTGACTACAGGGCAAGACCGTGGCAGGAAACTTGGAGGAATTAGTGACTGCTGTCGCAAGATGGCGGCCAGAGGTCTGGAAGCCACACCACCGAAAGGCGGAGCACGCGGCAATCAAAATGGTGCCCCTGCACCTTCCGAGTCAGGCAGAGAGCTATCCGATGCTCTTTTGATACTCAGATTGCCTGCTCTTTAGCCGTGCAGAAGGAGGAGTGCGAAACTCCGGTGGCCGATGAAATGGGTCTCTAAAGACCGCGGCTTGGCTGGCTGGGCACGCTCTCTCTCTCCTGCCCCAATCGCCAATAAAGAAGCCGCCTACATGCTTCCCAATGTGTAAAGGGGGCGCGAAAGCTCCTCTAGCCACTCCGCCTTGCCTCAGAACACGGAGGCACAAAAGCCCCACCGACAGCCTGTAACGGGAAGTTTGGCGTTAAATTAGTGGAGCGCGGGAGCTACGGAGGCACTCTGGAGGTTGAAACTCCGCTGGCCAAAAAAAGGAGCCGCCCACAGGCAGAGGCAACGGCTTTCCAGCAGCTTGAGCCGAGGCTCTGAGCTGCTGTTAACCAGCGATCCCGGTGGAGAGGGGATCAGCTGGCAACTCAGAGTTTGTTGAGAAGAGAAGAAACAGCAAGATGAAAACAGCGATTTCTCGATAGAGTGAAGAGCTAGCACCACGCATCCGTCCTTGTCTGAGGACTGAGTAAAGCTGGGGATCCTGGCACACAGGCAGGGATAAACAGCTTAAAAGACTCAGTCCTATTGGATGAACGGACGAGGACAACCCATGTCTAGATGCTAGCTCCATCCTCTATGGAGAAGATAACAATCTTCCAATACTGATATAGGGAAGAGGGCATCAATTTATTCTCCATAGCACCTGAGGGTAGGACAAGAAGTAAATGGTGGAAGCTCATCAGAGGGAGATCCAACCTGGAAATAAGGAGGAATTTCCTGACAGTAAAAACCATTAAGCGATTGAATGGCTTGCATCCCAGAGTTGTGAACATTTTCAAGAAAAGATTGGACAACCATTTTCTCAAGATGGTATGGGCAGGGGGTAGGACCTTTAAGATCCCTTCGAGCCCTATGATTTATGTCCAAATGACTAATCCTTTGGTCTTCTCAGTCCCATTGAACCTTCTTCTCAGACCAGAATGCCCTGACAATAACAACATGCCTCATTCACCATTTAGTTGGACTACTGAAACAAGCTGTATGTGGGCTGCCTTTGGAGATAATTCCAAAGCTAGAGCCAGTACAGAATGCAGCATTTATATTATTGGCAGATAGTCTAGGCATCTAGAGAGAGACTTTCCAAGGTCCTTCTTCATGAGATTTGTGAGGTGTGAAGTAGATAACAGACTCTCTCAATGATAGCCCCCTTCTTTGGAATACCATCCTTTTCTGAAAGTATGGATGACCTCAACTCTACTTGCATTTTGAAAACAAAGAAAAACTATTTTGTTTCAGTATGCTTTCAGTCCTTAATTATTTCTTGGAAGTTCATCATATGTTATTTTTGGATGCTATGGTTTATTTCAGTCACATCCTGAGTCTGATTGAAAGAAGATGACTGTGATTTTAACATTGTAGGAAGAAATATAATAACCTGCAGTATTCCAATGATAACTTTGATAACCAAAAATGTAAGGAATTTGCAAATACTAGTAATAAATGTTAAGGAGCAAAGTGGGAAAAAATGGAATAAAATTAAATATAAAGAAGATCAAACTAATGTCAACCTGAGGACAACCAGCTTCAGAACTGACAATGAAGATATCACAGTAGGGAACAGGTTCTGCCTTTTAGGTTCAACCAGCAACAGTGAAGGAACAAGCAGTCAAGAAATGCACTGCATACTAGCACTTGGTAAAGCAGCCATGAAAATCTTGAAAAAGATACTGAAATGCCGTGATGTCTGTACCTATAAAGATCAGAACTGTGCAAGCCATGGTATTTCCTGTGACACACTATGGAAGCAAAGTCTGGAGCTTAAAGAAGCAAGATAGGAAGAGTATTGACAGCTTTGAACTTTGGTGTTGGAGAAGACTCCTGAGAATACCGTGGACAGCCAAGAAAACAAACCAATGGATCTTCAAACAAATGAACCCAGAGTTTTCCCTTGGGGCACAAATGACCAGGTTCAAATTATGTCATGCCTTATGAGAAGACCCAGATCTCTGGAAAAGAGTCTAATGCTGGGAAAGGTAGAAGAAAAGACAAGAAGGAGATGACCACACAGCAATGTGGATGGACTCAATTACAGTGATGTTGAGTGCAGAGTTGGATGACCTGAAAAAGTAGGTTAAGGACAGATTGTCATGGAGGAAATCTATCTATGTGGTCATTAGGAGTTGAAAACTATCTGTAAACATTAAAAGGACAGAGAAATAGTGATCTTTTGCTCCCCTCCTCCTTTACCACCCTGAGGTAGATCTTAATAGCAACTCATGCTCAATCACATTCATTCTCTAATATCCTCTAGTGGTGCTCTAGATGTCGCTTCTCTTGCTTCATTTCCCTGAACTCCTTGATAAATCAAAGAGAGATCCAAGATCTATAAGATGAAAGCAGCCACATAAGGTTGATCCAAACCAAAGCTGCGGCTGCCCAGTCTTTCCAAACCATGACTAAAGCTTCTGTTGACTTATGCAGCAAATCTTCAGGAACAAGCCCAAACTCTCTGAAATCCAATGGATCTACCTGAAGTGAACTGATCAAATTGGTTCTGGTTGATCTGAGTTAGTTCATGGCCACCATGTTGGCCTGAACCTATGTCAGACTCCACCCCAAAGAAGACAAATTGAAAACTTCCAAGACCATAAGCTTGTGGGAACTCCATATGGCCACACAATCAAGGAGCTCAGGCAGGGAGGTTGCAACGCAACAGGGAAGCTGATATAGCAGCAGCAATCCCAACTGATCCCTAGAGCCCTGGTTAACCATCAGGGTCTGGCATCCAGTTATCTGCAAGGCTCTACAAGCCCCCAGAGTAGCTCTACCATCCCTACTCTGGGCTCTTTGCTAATGCCACAGCCAAAACACAGGTGGGCATATTTCAGAACATCCCAGACAGGACTCAGTAATACACACCAGCTAAGTCTTCTCATCCATGATTAAGTCACAGAAAAGGAAGACCTTATTACACTGCAACTGCAGCCCAAAACCTCTGAAGGTCCAAATAGGGAATAGAGTAGAGTGCAGGAAGCCAGAACATATCAGGACCAAACACCAGGGGCACATTTCCCACGTTGCAGCCTGACCTCTGCCTCCCACCATACCGCTCTTTACCCATCAGTGCTGCAGTGTTCCTGCCTGGCCTCAAATAAAATGGCTGATATTTCCAAATCTATTAAGACCCCAGTACCATACAAGCACATTTACATTTATGATTGTGAACTCATAGAGAACTTCTGACAGTCTTGCTGTTTTCCCCATAATACTGGCAAATAGCTGAATGCACAGAATTTTCAGCCAGTATCCACTTCTCATTTTTCAAACTGAACAAAAATTGAGAATAAATCCAAAAGCCAGTTTGAAGGGGAAATATGCAAGGAAAGAGCAAGGGGAACAAACGCATGGAATGTTTCCAACGGTTTCTCCATTGCCAACACAGCAAACCTCTGTTACATTATAACACCCTTGTCAGCAGTTCTACAGTGGAGCACCTTTCCTGTTCCATACTAGCATCTTGCTTTACTGGGTGAATTGGTGGAAAATTTCTTTCTCATGCTGAAAACTTTGAGTAGTGATTCTGAAGCTTCATTGCAGTAATTGCTGTATAAGGATCTCAGGACCTGCTACATAAAGTTGGGGAGGCAGCAATTTCTCATCATCAGATGTTCCTATTCTACATGTCAAAGTTAGTGAAAATATCAGTATCCAACTTGATAATAATCTCCAACTTTCCATAGAAATAAACTGTAGTTTTAGGCTATTTACAAACACATTCCAACTAAAAGCCGTTTGAGAGTTTCAAAAGCTGCTAACATATCAAGTTCAAATTGAGAAACCAAAGAATGTTTTAATAAGATATATTACAGATAATCCAGTATTTCTGTACATCAAATGTTTTGAAAGAAATAAACTGCTTTAGAATGCTAAAGAACTACAGGTAGTCCTCGATTCACAATTGAGTCCAAACTTTCTGTTGCTCCATCAAATCCTGTACCTGTTAACAGTGGTGTTCCCCAAGGCAGCGTTTTAGGACCAACACTCTTTATACTTTACATAAATGACCTTTGCGATCATATTAAAAGCAACTGCGTTCTCTTCGCTGATGATGTAAAACTATTCAACACCACCAACAATGCTACCACCCTTCAAAAAGACCTTGACTATGTGTCAGATTGGTCAAACAAGTGGCAACTTCAAATCTCAACCAACAAATGTTCTGTCTTACACATTGGCAAAAAAAATCAGAACATAAAATACAAGCTAGATGGACATGATCTTGTAGACGACCCACACTCTGTCAAAGACTTTGGAGTACTCATTTCTAAAGATCTAAGTGCCAGAGCCCACTGTAACAACATTGCCAAAAAGGCATTAAGAGTTGTTAACTTAATCATGCATAGCTTTTTCTCTGGTAATATTGTACTACTAACTAGAGCAGTGATGGCGAACCTTTTTTCCCTCGGGTGCCGAAAGTGTGTATGTGCGCGCACTAGTGCACGTGTACGTGCCCACACCCATAATTCAATGACCCCCACACACCACGACCCTGTGCATGCGTGCATGACCCCCCCACTGCCCTGCCCCCCACGCATGCACGCGCAACCCATGCATGCGCGCACGACCCCCCCCACGCCCCATTTTGGGCCTAGCAGGCCTCCCTGAAGCCTCCAGAGGGCGAAAACAGGCCCCCCGCCCCCCCAGAGGCCCTCCGGAGGTCGGAAATGGTCCATTTCCTGATTTCCAGTGGGCCCGGTAGGCCTGTTTTTTGCCCTCCCCAGGCTCCAGAGGCTTTCTTGGAGCCTGGGAAGGGCGAAAACAGCCTCCCCACCCCCCCGGAGGCCAAAACCGCCCTCCCAGAGCCTATGCGCGAGCCCTGTACTTACCTGGCATCCAAAATGGGTCGTGTGGAGACTCCTGGGAGGGGAGGGGCGGTGTGAGCAGGGCCAGCCGAAAATCAGCTGGCCGGCGCACGCATGCGTGCTGGAGCTGAGCTAGGGCAACGGCTCGCATGCCCGCAGATATGGCTCCGCATGCCACCTGTGACACGTGTGCCATAGGTTCGCCATCACGGAACTAGAGCATACAAAACATTTGCTAGACCAATTCTCGAATACAGCTCATCTGTCTGGAACCTGCACTACATATCAGACATTAATACAATTGAGAGAGTACAGAGATATTTCACGTGAAGAATCCTCCATTCCTCTACCTGCAATAAAATACCTTATGCCACCAGACTTGAAATCTTGGGCTTAGACAACTTAGAACTTCGCCACCTTCGGTCTGACCTAAGCGTAGTACATAAAATTATCTGCCACAATGTCCTACCTGTCAATGACTACTTCAGCTTCAACCACAACAATACAC
>QLTV01003124.1:1553606-1573440 GCA_003457575.1 Thermophis baileyi
AAATAAATAGATAGGTAGATAGATAGATAGATAGATAGATAGATAGATAGATAGATAGATAGATAGATAGATAGATAAAATTGTTAAGTGAATTTTGCTCCATTTTACGACCTTTCCTGCCACAGTTGTTAGGTGAATCACCGCAGTTGTTAAATGAATGTTAAGTGAATCTGGTTTCCCCATTGACTTTGCTTGTAAGAAGGTCGCAAGAGTTGATCACATGACCCTGGGACACTGCAACTGTCATAAATACAGGCCAGTTGCCAAATGTCTAAATTTTGATCACATGGCCATGGAGATGGTACAATGGTTTTAAGTGTGAAAAACAGTCATAAGTCACTCTTTTCAGTGCTGTTGTAACTTTGAACTATCACTATATGAACTGTTTAAGTTGAAAACTACCTGTATTAGAAATATTTAGATTGTGATTACATCAAAATGTCAATTTCTCATGTAAGTAAGAATCAAATTAAATTTTTTGCCTCAGAATCTTTCTAATATGTCTTGAAGTCTTTTATGCTGGAAAAACAACTAAAAAAAAGAATCAACATCTTACTAAGATACTGTATATACTGTAGTACATAGAACCATAGGGCTGGAAGGGACTTAGGAGGTCCTTTAGTAATCTAATCCTCTGCACAAGGCAGGAGACCTCATAGATAAATGTCAGTTAATACTTTGTAATTGTGTCCATTATGGCTTTTAAAGAAATTATTTGGATTAAAGACACGTGAAGAAATAAGCCCAAGATAAAGTTGGAAAATCTGGAATATTAAATCCTCTATCCTTGCATGGAAGTCACAATTTAGGTAAAAGAAACATGGTGTTCATAAAACCTTTCTTGATTATTTCTTTTTTTATAACAATTTTGTTAATTTATAACGTAGCACAAAGAAAATACAAAAGTAAAGTGGGGGAAAGAAAAGGAAAGAAAAGGCATTGACTTCCGACTCCCTTTAGTGCAACATCAAACCTCAACTTTTTACTTTTACATAATAGTTTAAACTAGCCATTTCTATAGCAACAAATCTATCTAATTGGTAAAACCCAAAATTAAAGTTTCATTTTTTTCCACCTCAAGCACAAAGTCTAGAAGCGGTTTCCAAGTAGAAATAAAAGTACAGTATTTGTGTTTTTGTCTTTGATCAAAGCAGTCAATTTGGCCATCTCTGCTAATTCCATCAATTTTTGCAGCCATTCGTCCATTGTGGGGATCGAGGTGACCTCCCATTTCTGTGCGTAGAGTAGTATTGCTGCCCTCAACATGTATAACATCAAAGTTCCAATTCCCCCCCCCCCCCAAGTCTTTTTCCATTAAACCCAAAAGAAAAGTCTCTGGTTTTCTGTATATATTCACTTTAAGAATTTTCTGTAGTAAGGTATGTATCCAATATTTCACTGCTTTATCACATGTCCACCATAAATGATAAGAAGTCCCTTCTTTACATTTACATTTCCAACATTCATTTGAAATACCTTTATACATTCTTGACAACTTGCCTGGAGTTAAATACCAACGATATATCATCTTATAGAAGTTTTCTTTTAAGTTATAATTCAATGTAAATTTTAAACCTTTCTTCTATATATTCTCCCATTCTTCAAGCACTACATTATATCCAAAGTTCCTTGCCCACTGAATCATACAGTGCTTTACTTGTTCATTTTCCAGATTTAAATTCAATAATACTTTATAGACTTTAGCAATAATAGGTTCATCATTACCACACATTAAGATTTCCAATTCATTTTTAACAAAGTTAAACCCATAATTCTTTTTGCCTAATTTGAATCTTTCTTTCAATTGTAGATATGTAAATCAGTGGCAGACATGACCTCCTGATTCTAGCTCCTCTTTAGACTTGAGGGTAAAGTCACCCAAGTTGAAAGATACTATTTTACCATAAGGCCACCAGTTCGGCCTCGTCACCATTTCTTTTCTTAAAAAAAAAAAAAAAAGCTTCCTGTGGGGAAACCCAAAGAGGCACCTTTGTGGAAAACCTTGTTTTATATTTATTCCAAACTCTCAGAATGGCACGTCTAAGAAAATGGTTGTTGAAATCAACATTTACTTTAACCTTGTCATACCATAGGTAACCGTGCCATCCAAATCTTAATTCATGACCTTCTAAGTCCAGTGGCCTCTTATTCTGAAGGTTCACCCATTCTTTTAGCCAGACCAAACAGCAAGCATCAAAGTACAATTTCAGATCTGGTAATCCCAAACCCCCTCTTTCTTGATAATTTCTCAGTTTGTTGACAATATAATTGATAAAGGAGAAATAACACAGCATTTCCCACTTGGAATATTAAACTTTGATATGGAAGCGGTGTTAGTTCTTTTAACATTTATTCTCACTTATAAATTCATTGGAATTTTCTCCCCATAAGCACATGGAAATTTTATATTACTAAGAATCTCAGTTAAACAGCTTGAAATACTAAATCAAGAAATGATATTTCCTTAGGGATAAATTATTCTAAGATTTTTAAATGAATTCATAAAGCAAAGCTCTATTGTCCATAAAGTTTCATAGCTCAAATTTAAACTAAGTTAATTGAGTAACTTGACACTTTACTCCAGTGTTTCTCAACTTTAGCAGCTTTAAAATATTTGACTTCAACTCCTAGAACTGTCAGAGAAACACTTCTTTACCAAATGGCTGCATGACATCCACTCATTTGGGTAAAGAATCTTTATAAATATCAATAAGACCCAAAATATCTTCTGTATACAGTTACAATTTGTGTTCAGCTCAATTTAATTCCAAAATATTAGTTGGATTTAGTTGAGAGGCCAATGGATTTAAAATGAAGTTATTGCCTTCTCTGTCATAGCACCTGCCCCCTTGAACACAATTCCCCACTCTTTTCTACCACCCCAGTCACCTTCCAAGAACTCTGAAAACTTGGCTCTTGGGTTAGAGTGGGAGAGTCTGGGTTTGATTGTTGTACAATGATTGTTTTTCTTCCAGACGATGGCATTTGGGACCGAGTCATTGTAGGGTTGTAGAGCCTTAACATTTCTTAAATAAATAAAGGACATTCTTTATGAATTTTTAAAAGGTGTGTTCTTATGATACCTTGATAGATGAAGAAATAATTCCACTAAGGCAATACTGCATTTTAATCCATCCAATTATAACTGGAAAAAACCAGATTTTTAACCAAAATATTTCCCCCAAATTTACTTGCACCATATCAAAAATCTTGCTTAGGTTGTTCTATTAGGCTTATATGTCATTCCACTTAAGTGACTCTGAGAGGCTTTTCTGCCTCCAGCAAAGCCACTACTGCCAATTCTCCTATTGTATTTCTAAAATATTTATTAGCAGTCTAATGTTTTTTGAAGACTGTCACCCCTTTATTATGCCAGTTTGCACAGGATGAATTATCAAAGCTAATATAATTTGAAATCTGGTTTCCAGTTATGCCAATAAATTATATTGGACAGGCTTTTTAGGAAGCCAAATATGAATTTTGTCTATTCAGGCATCCCAACCTGAGCTCAACTTTCCAAATGCTTTTGAGTCCCATACAGATAGACCTAAATGACTTAGCAACACTGTGTGGTCAGATGGACAGGCCGAAAAGATCCTTTGAGGAACTCTGTGGCAATGTGGAATTCTTTGGAGGGCTATGAAGTTGTGCCATCATGAACAAAAACGTGTTTTTGGAATGCCAGAAAAGTCCCATCTGTCTTTGTAGAAAGGCACTGCTTTTTGTTTTGTTTTGCTTCTGGAATGTCCAATTGACAGGATATTGTAGGGTCATCCTTTCTGATGTGCTGCCACAGAAGAAGTTTGAAGGGGGGGAGGGGACTCCTGTGCTGATATAAGTATGCAGAATATTTAAAAAATTAAAACTAAAATGAAATACAAGGAAAAAATGAAGTTCCTCTAGTCTCATATATCATAAATGCAAATCTCATTTCTCCAACATGACAATTTGCTTCAGAATTCCTTTGCATTCAATCATGTCCCTTTTCCTTCATTCATCCAGTTCAATTTACGTCCATTCCTACAATAAAATACAGCACAACTTAATGGATAGGCTCAAGCTACAATTACTGTACAGGTGGTCCTTGACTTATGACTGGTCACTTAGCGACTGAAGTCATGATGAACCTCCCTGGGAGTACTTATGTCCTGGTTCCAGTGGCTTCCCCCCTGTGGTCACGACTGCTGTCGGGCACTTGGCAACTGGCCTGCATTTACAGCCGTTTGCAGCATCATGCTGTCATGTGAACGTGTTTTATGACAGTTTTGCCAAAAACTGGTATTTACTTCTGGCTTTTAGCAAAACTGGCCCATAGTCACCCATTAGTTTACTGAATGACCACAGTGGTCATTTTACAACCATGTCATTTCCTTAATGACCATGGCAAAAAACATCATAAAATTGGATAGGTGACCTGATTACAAGTGTCACAATTTAAGGCCATGATGAGCAGGCTCCTTTATGGTCATACGTTGAGGACCACATGTAGTAATTTCTAACAACCAGATTTGCAACCCTTAACTGCCATGTGAATGGTTCTGGATAGTATTAGTGGAAGGCACTCTGACCTGATTTAATAATTTAATTCATTCTTGTCCCAAAGGTGCTTTTTTCCACTAGGCAACTGGACTTTGATTTTTTTTTCTGTGAAAACATTTCACTTTTCGCCCAAGAAGCTTCTTCAGTTCTCTTCAGAAAACTTCAGAACCGAAGAAGCTTCTTGGATGAGAAGTGAAACATTTTCAAAGAAAAAAACCCAAGAAAGTCCAGTTGCCTTTTAGAAAAAAAGCATCTTTGGACAACCATGACCTAGATGACTGAGAACCTCCATAGACTTTAATTCATTCTTCTTCCCCTTTATCTTCTTTTGTTGAAGGAAGCCTTCTTGATATAATTCTTCAATTGCCCCAGATCTCAAAGCTCTAAGAGGATGAGAGAAGTTGGTCCAAGACCCTGCTTGCTCATCACTTAAAAAATTATTTATTTTCGTACTTTACTTATCTTGCTTTTCATTTCCATAACATTGCTGTTGAGACAAACCCATTTTCTTCTTAATATATCTCAACGCTACCAGCATTATTACATGTCTCATTATTTATACAGTCACAATAGTGGTTTTTAAAAATATATTATAGTTTATTTTGTCTGCAGAAAGAAACTCCATACTATTTATGGAACAAAGAATTCAGCAATCTAGCTGAGGGGCAGGATGAACAACTCATCTGGCTCACTAAACCTGGTCAAGATCAGCACAGCAGCTGCAGCTGCAACCTGCCTCGCTTCCCTACTGAAAATAACACTACCCCAGTATTTTTGGTCAGGCAATTTAGTGTATATGTTTGACAGAGGACTTAAGCTATTGTCAGTCTATTTAATTTCACATATGCTCACTGCTTCCCATTTTTAGTGCCACTTTTAAAATGGGGGATCATTTATATTCATACACAATTGATCGTAAAATATTCATGCTACATCTTCATTTTCTCTAAATAATACATTTTCATATACATTTATATTATTCTTAAAATGCTGTAGTTTCCTTATCTCAGGGAAATATGGAGCACAAACAAAACAAAATCAGAATGATAATAACGCACAACATAAAAGGTACTAAAATGGTATAAAGCATCCTTAAAGCATCACACAGTGGAATAAATATAAGAAAATGAATAGGCACAAAAAGGCTAACAAGATGTGAGCAGAAGACTAGAATTACAATGTATTTTTATGCAACAACCCCTCCCCCCCCAAAAAAATACTATTTATGTAGTATAGAACTTGGGGAAATTAAGTATAAGAGTATGCCACTGCCCTGAGGCAGAGCTGAAGAGCTCATTTTGAACGCATCCCCTCCCACTTTTGACCCCAACATGGGATCTGCAAAACTCAAAGAAGCATTTAGAAATTCAAAAGACAACGGCATACTGATCATAGTAAGGCAAGCAGAAATTAGGTTACTTCATTTCACTTGTTTATGCTCTATATTTCCCTGAGATCTGTTGCTATAAGGAAACTACAACGTTTTAAGATAAAATAAATGTGTATGTGTATGAAAATGTATTCTTTAGAGAAAATGGAGATGCAGCATGAATATTTTAAGATCAATTGTGTATGAATATAAATGGTCCCCCATTTTAAAAGTGGCACTAAAATGGGAAGCAGTGAGCATATGTTAAATTAAATAGACTGACAATAAGCTTAAATCCTCTGTCAAACATATACAGTTAAATCACTGTGATATTGGGAATAAATTTATTTCAAAAATAGAATTGTCTGTTGAATTTAGAAAAACTTGGGACTTTTAAAACTAGCCTTTTATTTTAGACATTAAAGGTAAAGGTAAAGGTTCCCCTCGCACATATGTGCTAGTCGTTCCCGACCCTAGGGGGTGGTGCTCATCTTCCTTTCAAAGATGAAGAGCCAGTGCTGTCTGAAGACGTCTCCGTGGTCATGTGGCCGGCATGACTAAACGCCAAAGGCGCACGGAGCACTGTTACCTTCCCACCAAAGTGGTCCCTATTTTTCTACTTGCATTTTTTACATGCTTTCGAACTGCTAGGTTGGCAGAAGCTGGGACAAGTAACGGGAGCTCACCCCGTTATGCGGCGCTAGGGATTCGAACCACTGAACTGACGACCTTTCTGATCGACAAGCTCAGCGTCTTAGCCACTGAGTCACCGCGTCCCTCTATTTTAGACATTGCCATACAGTAAATACTTCCAATGTACATTTCTATTGGGCTATGGCTGAAAATGATAAGGCAAACTTATATTAGCAGTTTATCCACTTTATATGAAGCCTCGTTCACTTGTGTGGCACATAATGGCCCCCTAAACCATTTCCCTGCCAGGATTTCTCCTTACAGTACTTTGGGGCCTCCATGAACTCCTTGATATTACCAATCAATTTCTTTAAGTTTGTTGCCCTATAGAAAGTAGCCATGATGGATAAGAAAAAAAAAGTGATCACTGGATTTAATTATGTCAGATACCCTCAAATTAGGATGACCATGATTGGTCTTTCAAATACAATTTTTCTTTTTCTTTTTCTGGAGGTGAGGGAATGGAGAAATCTTTGGATCAAGAGAGATTTTTTAATTTTATTGTAAGGCTCAACTTATTTTTATGTAATGTTTTATACAGTGACCACAGTTCATTGTACAATGTCTAAACCTCAAACTATCCTACTCAGGAAGTCTCAGAATGCAGCCAATTCATATGTTTAGGACATAAAATCCCAACATATAGTTTACTAACTTTTGAAAGAAAAGAATAAATGGCCAGGGCCTCAGCTATCTGTTGTTTTTTTTATATATGATGTCTACAGTAATGGATTTAAACCATTCTTTGGGTCTATCTCTATCTCTGTAATCTCTGTCTCTTTATAGAATGATTCATGGAGGTGAAAAGAGAGGCTAACACTGACACCCACCATGTTGGATTTAGCTTAAAATTTCAGGCAAAATTAATTCTTTGCGATGAAAGCCTCTTTCATAGATCTAAAGGTGGCCTGTGATTATTTTTAAGGTATCAGTCTGGCCCTTTCCTTTTTACAAGTTGTGCTAACTTGGTTTAAGCCAACAAGCAGCTTTCCACATTTTCAGTCACAGCCTTTTCCAAATCCTAACAAGAATGTGCCAGAGAGTAATTGATTTACATATAATTATGTGTCATTCAACTTCCAAGACTCTGTGCAGTTTAAAATAATATGAAATTAAAATGTAAGTCCACAGATTCCGTATCTGTATAATCAAATAACCAATCCATATTTTTTAAAAATGACAGTATAGGTAGTCCTCACTTAATGACCACAACTGAGACCAGCAACTCTGTTGCTATGTGGCATAGTAGTTAAGCAAGAGAACACATCAGTGCAATGGACTTACAACCTCATGTCAGGGTTCCAAGTAATAGATCCATAGCAAGCAAAACTCCGAGGCAGGTAGATTCCTCAAAGAATAACTTTAATAGAAAATTCATATTGGCACATATCTTGTGAAAACCGACTCTGAAGTCTCCCGTGGTTTTCACCTAATTAAAAGTAAAAGTTTTTCTACTTTCTCAATACAATCAGTCACACGGTCCAATCACAGTGCAGACTGGCAGCAGGGTAGCATCACTCCTCCTTCCTCCAACCAGGTGTGAGAATGTCCTTGGTTCCCAAGAGAAAATATTTTGTTTTGGCTACAGAGTCCCCTCTATCACAAATCCCGTCCTCCCTATCCCTCAGCACCAATGTGGCAACACTGAAGCGGTAAAAAATGGCTTCGGTCAGGTCAGCTTCAGGGTTGACAATTCACTTCCACCATGCTTGTTAAGTGAATCACCCATGGTCATGAAACAAGACATAAACTGCAACTTATGATTTTACTATTGATTCTGCTTTTTGGAAGCTGGCAGTGAGGTGTGGAAGTGATGATTATGTGACTGGAGAACACTTCAATGGTTGTAAGTTCAAGAATTGGTTGTAAAGTTACTTTTTCACCTCCATTGTAACTTTCAAAGGTCTCTAAACAGGGCATCATTAACCAGGGACTACTTATACTAAAAATCCTACTTTAAATGCTCATTCACACAATACCACCTGCAACTCTGCAGAAAAGCAATAAAAAATATCCCAAGCACACTTCTGGCAGCCGTGATCTGTGGTAGGAGGGCCATCAGGCAGAAGGATTGCCTTTGCACACCTTTTTTTAACTACCATGTTTCCCCGAAAATACGACCTATTCAAAAAGGCCTGGGCCGATTTTTGCGGGGTAGGCCTAATATAAGCCCTACCCCCAAAATAAGCCCTATTGAAGTGGGTGGGCATGGCCAGCACAGGAGGCAGCCCTTCCCTTCCCCGGTCACCTCAGGGCTGCTCGGCCCCTTAATCGGGGCCCGTGGATCAGCTGAGCCGCTCCGGCCGCTGCCTCCAGTAAGTGTGGCCGCTTTTGCAGCCAATTACGGCCGCAAAAGAAGCCAGAGGCCAAGCGACACACCCCACAAGCCTCACGCCCTCCTTACCTAATGGTGACAGTTACAGCAGGGAATTCCATCCATGGAACAGCTGCCTCATGGGTGCCGCTCAGGCCACCGCCTCCAGCAAGCATGGCCACTTTTGCAGCCAATTGTGGCCGCAAAAGAAGCCAGAAGCCAAGCAACGCACCCCACACGTCTCGCGCCCTCCTTACCTAACGGTGACAGTCACAGCAGGCAATTCCATCCACAGAACAGCTAACTCGTGGGTGCTGCTCAGGCCACCTCCTCCAGCAAGCGTGGTCACTTTTGCAGCCAATTGCAGCCGCAAAAGAAGCTGGAGGCCAAGCAACGCACCCCACACGCCTCGCGCCCTCCTTACCTAACGGTGACAGTCACAGTAGGCAATTCTGTCCATGGAACAGCTGCCTCATGGGTGCCACTCAGGCCGCCGCCTCCAGCAAGCGTGGCCAGGCAGGAAAAGGAGTTCAGGCAGGAAAATCCCCCTTGCAATTTCCCTGCCGATCACCGAAAAGGCTCCCCCCCAAGCCTTCAGCGTATCCCAGGATTGAAACACTGAAGGCTTGGCAGGAAAATTGCGAGGGGGATTTTCCTTCCTGTACTCCTTTTCCTGCCTGTACTCCCGAAGACTCCCAACCGCTTGGTTTGGGGCAGACAGCTGCATGGCTCACTCGAGCTGCAAACAACCCGGGGATTTGGGCAGCCTTTACGTGGTCAGTATGCCTGCAAGATCCCTGGTTTCTGAGGCTGGTGAGGCTCAGCGTTTGGGCTCCGGCGCACTCTTCTCCTCCTGGGTGGCGGCTGCGCGTGTGTGGCACCTCCAGCTCACCGAGTGTGGCCTGCTGATCTCGGTTGGAGGCAGCTCTGACACGATCCTGGCCGCCAACGCTGCGGGCAAGAACCGGCCATGCCAATCCCGCTTCATGGCTGTGCAGACGGAGCCCCCACCGGTTGCTGCTTCACTTGGGTGAGGAGGCACTACGAAGGAGCCCATTTGTTGCATTGGCTGGGTGGGGGTTGCCCACACAGGTGCCGGGCCTCGGGGTGCCACCCTGAGCAGGTGTCGAGCTGGAGGCGGGGGAGAGTCAATCCCCTTACCAGGTTGCCTGCCCTCCGCCGTTTCCCAACAAATGTCTCTCTCTCTCTCTCTCTCTCTGTGTGTGTGTGTGTGTGTGACAGAGAGAGAGAGAGAGAGAGAGAGAGAGAGAGAGGGCGGAGAGGAAACCCTTTCAAACAGCATTGCCTGCAATTCTTGTTACTCCCCTCCGTCGTTTCTCTTTCTCTCTCTGTCTCTCACACACACAGAGACATTTGATTGCTTGACAGGCTGCGCCTTGCTTCTACCGTAAGGCTCCCCCCCCAAGCCTTCAGCGTATCCCAGGATTGCAACGCTGAAGGCTCGGCAGGAAAATGGGTAGGCATGACGTTTCACAAAGCTCCTTAATCCGCGGCTGCTGGCTCTCTTGCTTTGTGCTTTTTATACACATACCGACATACCCACCCTGCCTGGGGCTGCCATTTCCCCCTCCGAAGACTCCATTTCCGAGGAAAGAAGAGTGCTGGGGCGGCACTGGACTTTCCCCCTGCCCTGGCTCCTCAGCCTCAACTTTGTTCCTGAAAGCCTGCGGGCCACTTCTCTGGTTGAGCTCCATCAGAGCTTGGTTCTGGGAGAGACCCTTGGAGAGCCGAAGGGGGGCTGAGGGCAAGGCAAAGCTGATCTTTGCCTTCTCTCCCAAAAATGCTCCTCGGGCGCAGTCACTTCTGCAGGAGACGCACCCCACGCGCCGGCCTTCCAAAGGGTACTGTAGAAGCAGCTATCCACAATTTTTTTACCATTATTTCGTCACGACCCACGTGGCCCAGTACGGTGTTAAAAGTTAACATTTCTGAAATGTTACCGTAGCTATGGAGGAAAGGATGATGTGCAGGAAAATCTCCCCCCTCCACCTACAGATCGTTCTTTCAAAGAGGAGCCCTGCATAGACGTACATCCAAAAACGCTCCCTTCATGGCTTAGGAGCCTCCAATCTTGCAATCCTGTGCAGGGAAGGCAAAGGTTTGCTCCGAAGCTGCGGCAGCAGAGTGTTGCACAAGGAGACCTCCGCAGCTACGGTAACATTTCTGAATATTAACTTTTAACACCGTATTGCGCCACGTGGGTCAGGATGAAATAACGGTAAAAAAATTGTGGATAGCTGCTGCTACAGTACCCTTCAGAAGGCCAGAGCAAGGTGTGTGGGGTGCATCACTTGACCTCCTGCTGCTTTTGCGGCTGCAATCGATGGCAAAAATGGCTGTGCTTGCTGGAGGTAGCGGCCGGAGCGGCACCCACGAGGCAGCTGTTCCGTGGATGGAATTGCCTGCTGTGACTATCACCGTTAGGTAAGGAGGGCACGAGGCATGTGGGACGCATCACTTGGCCTCCAACTTCTTTTGCGGCCGCAATCAGCTGCAAAAGCAGCCATGCTTGCTGGAGGCAGTGGCCTGAGCGGCACCCGCAAATCAGCTGTTTCGTGAATGGTGGGATGGCCTGCTGCGACCCTTCGGGAAGCTGGCACGAGGGGCCGCTCATCCCACCCCGCTTCATACCGGTACATGGGGGGAAAATAAGACAACCCCCCCCCGAAAAGAAGCCCTAGCCAGTTTTTCGGGGGTCAAAAGAAAATAAGATCCGGTCTTATTTTTGGGGACACGGTAACAGTGAACCAGTGGTGAAATCCAATTTTTTTTACTACTGGTTCTGTGGGCGTGGCTTGGTGGGCGTGGCAGGGGAAGGATACTGCAAAATCTCCATTCCCACCCCACTCCAGGGGAAGGATACTGCAGATAGATACAGATACAGATACAGATTAATAAGAGTTGGAAGGGACCTTGTAGGCCATCTAGTATCATGTAGATACTGCAAAATCCCCATTCCCTCCCAACTCCTGGGGGAAGGATATTGAAAAATCTCCATTCCCACCCCACTCTGGGGCCAGCCAGAGGTGGTATTTGCCGGTTCTCCAAACTACTCAAAATTTCCGCTACCGGTTCTCCAAACTACTCAAAATTTCCGCTACCAGTTCTCCAGAACCTTGTCAGAACCTGCTGGATTTCACCCCTGCTGTGAACCATGTCCTATTTCCAAGTCAATAGAGGTCAAATAAAGCTAAATTCTTAACTTTTAAATAATTCAATATTTACTGTTTTCTGCTGTATAATTTATTTTTCTAATTTAACATGCTATACATGGAGCAATTAAAATCCTATATATAGAGTTTCACCACCTACTTTTTTTTGGCAGGGAATGGTTGTCGAGAAAAGTGGGAGAAAGGAAGTATAACTGAATCTTTTCTCTTTCCCATTTCTTACATGACCATGCAAACCTGGACATTGGAACAGAGGACTAAAACATATGAAAAAAAAAACCCATGAAGAATAGTTGCAGGATTTGAGTTTGGCTAGTCTAGAGAAAAGGACTGGGAGGACATGATAGCAGTATTCCAGTATTTGAGAGGCTGCCACAAAGAGGAGGGGGTCAACTTATTTACCAAAGCATCAGAGGGCAGGACAAGAAACAATGGATAGAAACTAATCAAGGAGAGAAGCAACCTGGAATTAAGGAGAAACTTCCTAACAGTGAGGACAATTAACCAGTGGAACAGATTGCCTTCAGAAGTTGTGGGTGCTTCATCACTGGAAGTTTTTAAGAAGAGACTGGACAGCCACTTGTCTGAAATGGTATAGGATCTCCTGCTTGAGGAAGGGGCTGGACTAGAAGACCTCCAAGGTCCTTTCCAGCTCTATTCTGATTCTAGTATGGACTTCATACACAAGATTAAAATCCATTTATAGTCCTTAATTTTGCTATAGACATGCTCTGCACGAGCTTGCAGTTCTCTTTCATTATAGTTCTTACTTGTAATTATAATGGTAAATGCATAATCTTATGACAGTGTTTTAAATAATGTTCATTTATCAGGACAGTAATATATTTCCATTCAAAAGAACAAATCTCCATCCATGCAGTTTTCTTGGCAATGGTGTTTGTGAGTGTGTGGAGAGAATACTTGACATTATCATTCTCAGGGATAATTTTTCAATATTACAGTATAACAGATAACCTTTGGATTTGCTAGTAGTGTCCCTTTCAAGTACTTATCAGATCTGAATATACTTAGCTATTTTCATATTGGCCAAGGTTGGTCCAATCTCCCTGGCCCATGGATTGCCCAACCTTTTAGTTCTGAATCCTTTGAAGAAACTTTTTGAGCATTGAGAATTATAACTTTATTTATCCATAAAGATTTTCTCTAGAGCTGTCTCAGAAAGTCTACTGTGCCTGGGCTTCAGGCAAGGATACTGCTTATAAGGACAAAATCAGGAAGAAAACAATATTACATAGTTTAAAAAATTAATAAGTAAAGAGTGATTTGCAGAGGGATAAACAGAGGAGGATTAAGCAAAAACAAAATAAACCTACTGTGACTACATTGTTATAACTGTTACTAAAATAGAAAATGGAAGGTAATTGGAAAGGAGAGCAATCAAAAGTTGGAAAAGCAAACTAAGGAGGGAAAATCAAGTGACAGTGGCAATGAGGGTGATGAAAAATAAAATTGGTTAACTAGAGAAACGTTGCCATACAAAAATTATTCCTGTGTTTTAAAAAAAATAAGCATTTCACCAGCTGGCCAAAAGGTTGCAACTGGAATTTACTTGTAATGATTGTCTTCATTTGAAGCTCAACCCATTGATCTCTGAGTCCCATGCTTCTTCTCCCCATCAATATCTGATATGAACAAGCACCAGATGGTTTTCCCTTCTTGGTTGATGGCATGCACCTTCTTCATTTCAGTGAACCAAGTTTCTGAATCATAGGACAGACCCAGGGAGGAGGTTGAAGGGGAGGAAAGCGAATCAGACATCTATGTCCAGCTTCAAGAATGAGTGCCAAAGAACAGTACTCGGATAACTTTTATTTATTTTTCCTTGGCCAGCAAGAAACAGAGTAATGAGGCTCGAGAACAAGGCTCTTCGATTCTGACTAGTATAGTCAAGCTGAGTCAAGAATGTTGGAAACTAGCACTTCTTTGCAGAAAGCTGAAATGTATGTTTTCCCCAGAATATTCTGTTTGAAAAATATTTATTTCAAATTCTATGGACAGCATTCTGAAATTGTTAATTCAAACATTATTATTACCAGCAATAGCCAGAGTTAAAAATAAAAGCCTGACACTACATAATGTCACAACCAATAAAGGATTCAAACTTCACCTGAAATTAGACTACTTATCATTTGTATAGTATCTTCCTCCAGGTTCCTTTGGGAGACATGGATTGTTCAGTTCTTCATCAGAATAGTGAAATTGAATAGAAAATAAAGAATTATGACCAGCACAAAGCCACCTAATCAACTTCATGGTTGAAGTCCAAACATCATACATGCAAACAGACCCTTTTCTTTTCTGAGGGGTGTGTCTGTGTGTGATCATTGCTGTTAAAAACTTGATTAAACCTGTTTTAGGGCTTATGCTGCAGTTTCTGTATACTTCCCACATGTTTGGAAACTGCCACTAAATCCAGCTACAGAGTCCATGGAATTGCAAAAAGGGATTCAGGAGGCAGGTGTCATTGTGGAGCTACAGGTTGCCTACCCAAGCTCAGTTTCCATCTCCAGGAAAATCTAGATGAATCCAATTGTTGGGACTGAAAGAGATCCCAGATCATTTCATTCAGAAGGTTTGAAACTGAGCCAATGCATCATGCTTTCAAAGCTCAGTGAAAGCTGTTTACATTGGAAGCATTGGACAGAAGGGGAATAATTTTCCTTTGTCTTTGGAAAATGTGTAACTGCCATTTTCAGTTCAGTTGAAAGCCTCCTTTTTCATAACAAAGCATGAATAGTTTCTGTTCTGCAGGTATAGAGTTCCAATTCTGCCATCTTAATTCTTTCAGAGGAGTAAAGATCAAGCATAGACATGGTTAGCTTCTCTTCTTATAACAATCCAATCTGCAGAGTCAAAGTGAACAGGCTAAGATATATCTATGGAAACTTGATAAGGGATAGTTACTACCAATTACAGTTCTGTATACCTTGATACCATGTGAATATGAAACTACATGGATTTGTCTGTCACAAAACAGAGCAGATCCTGGTGATGAAATTTTGCTAGCTTGGAGATATTTGCCATATCAATATGCTCTTTCCAACATAAATTTTTACCTGACATATTACTGGATATTAAATGATAAAGGGTGAAATTATTTGCAGAGAAATCAAAGATTTCCTTCCCCACTGCATTTCAGATAGGACTCCAAATACATATTCAGTATGGGCACAGAATAAAGCTACATTAAATAATGGGTAACACTCATCCCACACCCCAAATAAAAGAGAATCCAGCTACAACAGAATTAAACATGCCTGCATTGTAAAACTGAGCACATTATGGAAGACACATATGTACGTTTGTCACAGGAGCACAGGAGTGTGTCTTGCGAGGAAGCATTTTACCATGAAATATATTCCTTTTCTTCAAGAGCTGACATCTTCCCTTTTTTGTCAAATGCAAAATATCCCCCTCACTCTGGCTGAAAAAAGTGAAACACCCAGACTAGATTGCATGGTTGAAATTAAGAAGGGGAGGGAAATGCCATTAAATCCTAATAAAACAAGTCAAATCTCCCATTGCATTACTTACCAAAAAAAAAACAACAACCCCTCTGCAGGATTGTTTTTCAATGCATCTCTTAAAATGATTTAGAGATTAAATTCTATTGGTCCCTGCTTCATCTTCATCTCCAGTTTAATGAAAGTGGACACAGGCACTAATGCTAATGCAGCAGCTATAACCAGGGTGTCTTGGCAAAGAAGCCAAATTAAAGTGAAATCATTTCCTTTATATCCTGAAATATGGACCTGTTTCTTCCTAAAATAAAAGTAACACATTTGTAGCACACAAAAAGCAAAACATGGAGAAAAGGACTAGGTTAAAACAAGACTGCATCACATTTTGGTGGTTCAGATAAATCTTCCTTGTACCATCTCCATGACAACCCTACAAGGTGGATGTTGCACTGTTGAACTGATGCTTAAATGAAGTGATGATATAAAATACAGCATCAAATGCATCAGAATTTTTTTTCATATGCCTTTTCTGTACATAATGAATGGTAACCTAGCCATGTGTGTTTTTTAAATAAGTATCAACTCACAATCAAACTTATTGCTTTCCATGTCTGGATCTTTGAGGCTGGACAAGGCAAAATATGAACATAATTATTTGAACAGTTCATTTTTCATTTCCCAGTCTAATAATTCATATATAAAAATAAGTTGCTTGTCTAAATGAGTCAAGGCATATGAAAGCAATTAAATGAAAATATGATGATGCTTCATTAAAATAATATTTACATCTCAGCCTATAGGAACATATTTAGAATATGCTTATTGAGACATATGTACATACATTCATTTGAGCATGCTAGAGATAAATGAAACCCTAGTAACTGCGGTTGTAAGCAAATGCAAGATATATTCATGATGAGTGTAAGATTAATAAAGCACCTATTCAAGAACAATATGCCAGAGTGTATTAGATATAGGATCAAATCAAGCAGGTTGTGTTTCCACTTACCAGAGCTAAAACGTTTCCCCCCCCAACGCAGTTCGTTTTGCTCCACAATCCATGCAAAATCAGCAGCAGCTATTTGTAAGAAGTCATCCTGTTCCTCATGCCTTCCCAGACTTTCTTCTTTTTGACTCCCTCCCTTACCATTACTACTTGCAAGGGTTTACGCCTCCCTAGCTTTTCCTTCAGGTGTCAAAAAATTGCCAGGAATCAGGTTGCAGAAAAGGCAGGAGGGGACAAAAGGGAGGGGGAAGGAGAGAGAAGTCTGAACCAGAAGGCGGAGATCGTCGGACTCACCGCTCACATTCGGTGCGGAGCAGTGGGAGAAAACTGATGCACGAGGCTTTGGGTGAATATGCAGATAAAGCAGCTAGCCATTGACGCAGCAGCTCCTAGTGCAAGAGGGAGCAAACCTCTCAGAGTATTTCACATTTTCCTCAAAGATCTGAGATTCTGCTAGCCAATCAGATACTTGGAAACTGGAAAGTAGGAAATTCCTGCCAAACAGGCAAGCCGTCTTTAAGAAAATGGGATGCAACAGCTTCAGTAAAATTCACAGGAATACATTCACTTGATGAGTCCATCCTTAACACACACACACACACACAAACACCAATAATTTTATCACAAAAAGGAGCCTTCTACCTGGCTTCCAAATGCTTTGCTTGGGTTGATTATTTTCTCTTACATGACCATTTTTTGGTTGACCAGTGTTTTCAGACCCAGAAATATGCATGCCACTGCAGTCTTCTCAACACAACAATCTATGAAACATCCATGAAACATATATACTGAGAAGGGGGGTGGGGAATCAGAGGAGGATTGATCTCAAGCTGGATGGTATTAGTTTATTGTATTAAACATGAAAGAAAGATCAATTATGGGAAATTGCTGGGGGAAGGAAGAAGCAGAGGCCAAGCATGTACAGGGGGCAAGATGGAGGAACAGGCTGCATTGTAGGCAAGTGGGAAAGGCCAACAGTATGCAGTGGATAGTCTCTCTCCTCCCCACCCCAAGCATATCTGATTCAAACATTTGCAGATATTTGACCAAGGAGGGAGTGGTTTTGTTCACTGCTGTTCCTGCACTGAGCGAGGTACATTGTGAGAGAATATGCACACCTACTTCCATGGGAATCCTTAGGGAATTTAGTTGACCTTCTCAGTCTTAAATACCAGTAACAATAATAATAATGAAAGTATTCCCAAAGTAACATGGTTTTCCTGTGGAAATGACTATGGTAGAATCCAAAGTAGTAGTGAAGTAATATAAAATAATAATACTAGAATGATAAAGAATGATTCAATTATGCCTATTTCAGATTGTGTACCAATTTGAAATCCCAATCAGTGAAAAAGCTAAGAACAATATACCTAGAACCAATTTGGGACAATGATCTTTTTAATATTTTAACTTAAAAAATCCTAACATTATGCTTAGAATCTTCTTTTGATACTCTCTGGGCATTCAAATATTTTTGTAATACATGTAGTTCTTGATTTACAACAGTTCATTTAGTGACCATTCAAAGTTACAAGAGCACTGAAAAAGTGACTTATGACTGGGATAAACCCACAGGACAATTGTAGCACGTTCAGCCTGTTTTGGGACAGCTTGGAGCTTCTTGCTCGTAACCTTGCAGGTGCTAAAGACATCATTATATCGCGTAGTCCGTCACAGTAGGCTCTGCAGCAAATCACAATGATACCAAATTATAACATTGATACAGTGCTTTCCCTGAAAATAAGACCAAAGCAGAAAATAAGCCCTAGCATGATTTTTTAGGAAGCTTGTAATACAAGCCATACCCCAAAAATAAATCCCAGTTAAGATTGTCAGCACTCTTGCTTGTTAGGTGGGCATGGGCAGCACAGGAAGTGGCGAGCGCGCGGGGCCCAACAGCGTCTGGCAGCAACTGCAGCCCACCAGCCCCTTGGCCAGTGTACTCTGGGACTGTGCAGCCCACGCAACACAGGTGAGTCCGAGTGCTGCAGCCACCAGGCTGGCCGTCCAAGCAGCAGGCAGAGGTGCAGGGGGGAGGCACATGATCTGGCCCGCCAGACGTGTCACGTGGCCACCATGGCCACGGGCAAACAAAGACAGACAGTGGGATGGAGTGGGTGAGCTGCATCTGCTGCGCACGCCAGGTGTAGGATGCCCAGCCAGGCTGATCACCCTGATACCATGTTTCCCTGAAAATAAGCCCTAATGCATCTTTTGGACCAAATTAAAATATAAGACTGGGTCTTATTTTCGGGGAAACATGGTAAATGCTGCAATTACATATACTGTATACAAAATTCAGAATAACAGAGTTGGAAGGGACCTTGGGGGTCTTTTAATCTAACCTCCTGCTCAAGCAGGAGACCCTACTATTCCAGACAAGTGACTGTCCAATCTCTTCTTGAAATCCTCCATAATGGATCGCCCACAACTTCTGAAGCCAAGCCACTCCACTGATTAACTGTTCTCATTGTCAGGAAATTTCTCCTTAGTTCTCAGTTGGTTATCTCTTCGTTTGGCTTCCATCCACTTTTTGTCTTGCTCTCAGGTGCTTTGGAGAATAGGTCGACCCCCCCCCTCTTCTCTGTGACAGCCCCTCATATAGAAAACTGCTATCATGTCATCCATAATCCTACTCTTCATTAGACTAGACATACCGACGGGTGAAATGCTACCGGTCCGCTCTTACCTGTCGGTCGCCGTAGAGCCGGTCGCCAAGGTAGCGCGAGGCGCCGCCCACCCGCCCGGATGCCGCCATTTAGGTTCTTTTACCCTCTGCGCATGCGCAAAGCGTTCTGTGCATTTGCAGAGGGTAAAAGAACTCAAATGGCGGCGTCCGGGTGGGTGGGCGGCGCCTCGCGCTACCTTGGCGACCGGCTCTACGGCGACCGACAGGTAAGAGCGGACCGGTAGCATTTCACCCCTGCATACCGAGTTCCCACAACCATTCATCGTATGTTTTGGGCTCTAGTCCCCTAATCAGGGGTGGGTTCCTACCGGTTCGGACCGGTTCGCCCGAACCAGTAGCGACCCGCTAGTGACGTCATCCGAACTGGATCGGTGGTTGCCAGTCCGTGGGGGCTGCCATCTTTTTTTTATTTTTTCTGATTTTTGTTTTTTTGTTTTTTTTCTGAGCATGCTCAGAAGGTGACTTCCAGCACTGTGCATGTCGCCATCTTTTTTTGGCTTTATTTGTTTTATTTTTATTTTTTTTCAAATTGAAGCACAAAGGACATTTAG
>QLTV01003124.1:1588626-1604037 GCA_003457575.1 Thermophis baileyi
TTTCTCTTTTTATTTCTCTCTCTCTCTCTTTATTTCCCTCCCTCCCTCTCTCTCTCTCTCTCTCTCTTTCTCCCTCCCTTTCTCCTTTCTCCCTTCCTGTGAAGAACCCCAGAAGGTCTTTGGTAGGAGGAAGAAAAGCCAGATGTTTTGAAACTGAGAACATGCCCATTGATCATCTGGCATTCCTCTCCCCCCCCTCTCTTTTTCTCCCTCCCTCCCTCTCTTTCTCCTTTCCTGTGAAGAACCCCAGAAGGTCTTTGGTAGCAGGAAGAAAAGCCAGATGTTTTGAAACTGAGAACATGCCCATTGATCATCTGGCATTCTTAGAGCTCCACTGTTGATTAGCTTAGCCTGAGCAAGGATAGCTAGCCACCACTTACAATAAGCTCTCAACTCAAGCTCAGTGCACATGGGGATCCCCAAACAGTGAGGGTTTCTTTCTTTCTTTCTCCCTTGAAAGCCCCCCTGCAGCCCATTTTTGCTCCCAGGGGGCTGCAGGGAGGCTTGCTAGGCATCCTCCCCGCACCCCATTTTGGGCCTAGCAAACCTCCCTGCAGCCTGGGAGCCAATATGGTGCACGTGGGGACTTCTGGAAGGGGCGGGGGAAGGTAAGGTTGGTGGGGATGCGGGGCACAGCAAGCTCAGGGGGGGCCTAGCACGACTTACCTGTAGGCAGGAGGAGGCAGCTCAGTTGGGGCGCAGGGCAGGCACCACCTGGGAAGGCAGCTTAGGCAGGCAAGCCGCCTGGGAGGTGAGGAGGAAAAGGAAGTGACTGGGCGGGGCGGTCCCAGCAACCCAGGCCACCAAGTTACTAAAAAAAGCTTTTGTGCATGCACAGAAGCAAAAAACAAGATGGCGGCGCCTAGAGAGAACCAGCTCGGGGGCGTGGCAGGCCTGGGTCGCTGCTGGTTCCAGCAACCCAGGCCGCCAAGTTACTAATGGTTCTATAGAACCGGTCCGAACCGGTAGGAACCCACCTCTGATAGACATGCTTGATCAAAATGTTGTGGGACTAGTACCTGTTATATGGGGTTGCTGCTTATGGTGGGTGCTGTTGTTGATTTTCTCAGGGGAGTTCCCATGGCCACCTGGGCTCTACCTCTAAGCCTGTGATGGTGCACAACCTCACAATCTTTACCACACTGAGTAAAGGAACCAGTTTGAGCCCTTTTGGGTCAAGGAAACAGTGGATGATCATGAGTATTCATAATGTTGAAGGGTACTTCTCTTCAGTGGTGCTTCAAGCCCCCGTTTGCAGAGTTTTCATGGAGCCATGCAGCCTTTCTCCTCTATGTATTTTAACCTCTTTCTCTGGAAGGAAAGAAGCAGCTTCACCTGTTCTTTTCTCTTTCAAGTGACACATGCCGTGCGGGTGAGTGTGGGTGTCTGTGTCCATGACTGTATATAGGGGGAAGCTGTATAAGTAGTGTATATGTAGATGTGGCTGAGAGGGTGTATGTGTCTGAGCACGTGTCTGTACAGATATGTGTCTGATGGGAGATGGAAAGTTGGGTTTACTGCTTCATGTATGTCTCCTGAGAGGTTATAGCATAAACATTCCCATGTTTAAAATTAAAATGATATTTTAAATGTACAGTGTAGAGTAGACCAGGTGGTATATATGGGAATATTGGTACCTATTGATGCCACACTGGAACTTTGATGTGGATCTATATCTGTCTGGAGACAAAGCTACTGTAAAAAAAGTTTTTTAACTTTCTTGTCCAATGTATCACTTTCATTACCATTTTGCAATATGGAAATTTTAATGCAAATGAATGAAACAAATTAGAAAAAAGAACTTGAGACACTTATTGCTAAAAATATCTTTTAGAAGAAATATTAGTACAAAAAAAAGCTGATCTCCAGACACAATTGTGCAATATAGTTAACATTAGTGTTTTTTAATCTAGTGATCTAAAGAGTAACACACTTTTTTAAGGCGTGGGAGGAACAATGTGGGACCTGGGAAATGGCAAATTTAAACAGTCTGGACATTAATTTTAGCATGATGGAAGGGGAATTCTGGGAATTGAAGTTTGGACATTATAGAGTTGCCAGGATTAAGAAACACTGAATTAGCCTCACACCTGCACAACTGGGCAGTAATCACTCTAACACAGATTAATGAAGCACATCAAATGACAGGTCTTACCAGGGGGAAATCAGCATGATGTCTGCAAAGAGAAGCTCTTGGAGATGATTGGAGACTAGTGCAATCTAATGCAATCAAGCATGTGGATAGGCTGTCTAGATAAATATAGCTTCTATAATTTGATTCCCTGAGCTTTTGATTAAAAATCTTTAACCCAAAGCTCCCTGAACTATAGATTAAAAAAGGAATGTTCAGATCCTTGTGAAATCATCATACTCATTGGTTGGATCACCGTGCTAGACAAGGCCAAAACAGCATGAGCATGTAAACCAATACATCCAGGGGTGGGATTCTATTGGTTCGGACCAGTTCGGGCGAACCGGATGCTCCAACAATCAGCTGGGAGCGAACCGGTTCGCTTCGATGATCAGGTGGGCCCGCCCGCTTTACTGACCTATATCTTCTCAGCTGATTTGCGCGGCAGAGCGGATTGCCGCGCCTCAACTGTGTTTCTCCCCAGCAGTAACGCGGAAGGTAAGTTTTCGTAAAACTGCGCATGCACACGCAGCGATCACTGAACCAGTTGTTAAACTGGCAGGATCCCACCACTGAATACATCATATAATTGTTCACATCATTGCAAGGCTGGCACAGAAGAAAAAAATTATAGGCCATCTTCAAAATGATTTTGAGGGATCGGGGAGTAGAAACTATGGCAGTGAGAAAATGTCCAAAGAGTACTGTATGAAAGATACAAATTACGTAGTTTGGGGTTTTATTCTGTAAGGTTTAGCAAGAATGTTCACAAATGTTTGTGGAAAGAGGAGTAAATAACTGTTGCTTGAAACAAAAATGTGAATATTTAAAGAAATAAAAAACTTGTTTGTGTATCCCAGTAATCAGAAGTTCCTAATAGTTTGGCAACGAATTCTGTTTAGGCCCATCTGGTGTCTGCACATTGAATTGGTGCATCCAGTTCATGTTTACTGTAACATACAGAGAAAATAATGGCTTTGATGCCTAGGAAATTGGAGAAGATTTTTCCTGTTATAAGATAATGACTGATGCAGGAGGATCAGAGTGTGAATCACTTCTGTTCATGAATTTTGGCCCTAACTATGCTTAAAGGTTGAGGGGAGAAATAAAGTATCAAATTACTGGTGGGAGGGAGAAAGGGAGATGAGAAAAGCCCATCGGTCAAAAGCAATGTCACAATCCAGAAATAGCAGAATAGAGGCATAAGAGGAACAATAATAGTTGGGAACACATAACAGGTGCCAGATTTTCCTCCCCTCTCCCTCCGCCCGACATCTCCAAGAAAGATGACAAGAACCTTGAACAAAATTGTTGTAGAGGAGAGCAAGAATACAACATTCATATTTCCATACTGATTACTGTATTCTTTTTAAGGTAAGACGCATTATGCACAGTACAGAAAATGAGAAACAAATAATAAGCCAAATGGAGGAAAGAAAAACAGAAGGAAAAATAGTTAAAATTACTTTATATCAATACCATTTATTGTACCTCCCCATGTCTTACCAACTTTGCAAACCATTCTTGCTTTCATCATACTCATATTCTATTTTATACGCTTCCTCTTCAAACTTACCACCTGTCTTCTTTTTGAGATCTCATCAACTTCAATTATGATTTGGAGAGATTATTATTATTATTATTTATTAAATTTGTATGCCACCCAACTCCCAAGGGACTCTGGGCAGCTCACAACAATATAAAAAACCATTAAAAGAAACATAATAAAAACATTTAAAAACAGTTAAAAAACTCATACACCCTTCCTCCTGACCCATTTGCTTTTCCTTCATACATTTGCTTTGTGATTTGTTCCTTCCTTCTTTCTCTCTATATAACCAAGCAACATTTCATAATTTTTGGATCGTCACAATTTGCCGCAGATAGCTACAGTAGGTATCTTGGGAGCCCATTCCCATTGCACTGAGCTTACTCAGCAGAGAAGCATAGAGTAAAGATTTCTGGGTGGATCTTTCATACCTACCAACACCGACTGCAACTGGCCTCTTAGGAAACAGAAGAACTGAAGAACAATGCCCCCAGTTACAATTTCTTGGAAGTGGTCCAAAAGATAGCATGGTCAATGGTACCAAAAGCCACAGAGAGGTCCAGAAGGTTAGCATTCTACCAGTCCTAGTTTGTTCGAAGGTCATCAACAACTGTGTCCAAGGCAGCTTCCATGCTGAACCCTGGCCTGAAAGCTGAGTACCAGGAGTCCAGATAACTCTCTTCTGGAGTCCTCTAAAGTTGCAGTGCACTTTCTGCACTTTCTCTACCAGCTTCATCAAAAATGGGAACATTTTTGTTCAGGATATACAAAGGATTGTATACAAAGGATATACAATTTTCTGAGGAAATAAATAAATAAATAAATAAATAAATAAATAAATAAATAAATAAATAAATAAATTTATTTATTTATTTATTTATTTATTTATTTACTTACTTACTTACTTACTTTTTATTTATTTATTTATTTATTTATTTATTTATTTATTTATTTATTTATTTATTTATTTATTTATTTATTTATTTATTTATTAAAAAAAAAAAAAAAAGAAAAAAAAAGAGAAAAGCAAGGGGCGGGGGGGTGGGTAGGGGTGGAATGGGGGGGGGGGGTGGGATCTGTTATTACTCAATGAACCAGCTCCATTGTGCTGTTTCCCCACTGGGGTTCCAAGCTGACTGGCAAAGCCATGTCTTTAGGCCCTTACGAAAAGACAGGAGGGTTGGGGCCAACCTTACATCAGGGGACAAGATGTTCCAGAGGGCAGGAGCAACAGCAGAGAAGACCCTCCTCCTGGACCCCGCCAATCAGAATAATACAAAATAATATAAACATTAAAGACTCCAAAATAGATCAAATTACGGTTCTTGAAGAGGGGGGATACCATGTCCTTTTTCAAAGGCTATGTAGAGAATCATTGGTTACTATTCAGATCCAATCACCTGTCACTCATTAATCCTGGTAGTGCAATAGTTAAAATGCAGTATTGCAGGCTAACTCTGCCCACTGCCAGGAGTTCGATCCCGATGAGGCTGAAGGTAGACTCAGCCTTCCATCATTTCAAGGTCAGTAAAATGAGGACCCGGATTGTTGGAGGTAATATGCTGATATTGTAAACTGCCCAGAGAATGCTCTAAAGCACTATGAGCTTGAATTGTCTAAGTGCAATTGCTATTGCTATTTGTCAGTCATGAGGGACTTGGGATCTAACTAAGTAGTGGTGGAACTATTACTACAGTGAGCACTATATATTTCCTCAGAACTCACAGACTGAGCTCAGATAATTTCATAAGATTATTGTGGGAAAAGTGCACACTCACATTTGCGAACCGGTAGGGAAGGTAAGTGAATACCACCCCTGCTTGTAAGCCAACATATTGTTTCTCTCATTCCACCTATGAGGCATGCAGTGTATGGAAACAGTCAAAATGCAGAAGAATAGCAGGATTTAGAAAAATTGTAGATTCAGTTTCATGGCATTAATGATTCAAAAAGAGGAGCTCAGCCTTCTGATATGGGTGTGAAAATTCCAAGGGCCTCTAGATGGCAAAAAGCAACAGGAGATGGGAGCTCAGGCCAGTTGCCTTTCCTGAACCATGAATGGTTTCTATACATTCATGTCATGATTTTTAAAAATGTTGGTTGTTTGTATGTGTGTGTGTGGGGGATACTCCACTTCCTTTATATACATTTCTTTGGTTTACCTAGCCTTCCTCCTCCTCCTAACCATACAACCATAATAAAGTATTTAATGACTGTTGAATGTATATAGTATGCTAATAATAAAATGTATAAATGTGAATACAGAATCAATGTCCATAAGAAATTAAAATGTGGACCAGAATTAGTCAAAATCATAAGATTGCTAATATAATGTATTTTGTGTGATTTAGGTGCTTTTTTCTGCCCATCTCTCTGGTTCGTTTTTCCACAAATACCACAACAGCCTTTCTGCTGTTTCTGTAGCTGTTTCTGCTACTTTTCTGCTGGGAAGGGAGGGTGTGGCTAAACAAAAGATTTGCCCCATCATGCAAGAAAGCAGCAACAGATTCTGATCCCAAAATGCTCTTTCCCTGTAGTGAAATTAGGAGCATAGACACCATAAGATTTTTTCTGTCTTGCTTCGGTTATCTGTTGGCACCTCTGCAATAGCTGATAGGGTGGATGGTACACTCTCAGCCTTTTCCTTCTGGGTAAGAGAAGTTGCTAAGCAACCACATCCCTTGGGAGTCTGCAATGCCAGCATGCTGATCCCATTATGTCAGCGGGGGAGGATGAAACCACCCAGCAGCTTTAAGTAAAGATGCCAGAACCTGACAGTCTGGAAGGGGAAATGGTATGGGCTGTGAAAAACTGCCCTGAGACAAAGACCAGCATTCAGAATTATCTATGGAGGACTTACTACCTAGATCTGAAGAGCTTTGGAAGAGTTTAATGGAAGAGAATATAATGGAGAAGATATGAACGATGGGAAGCAAGAGACAGATCCCCTTCTCTGTGGATGAAAAGTAGGGGCAGTGTAGGCAGAATGTGGTTTGCAGCATGCTGTTTTCGCTGTATCATGATGCAACTGCAACCATCACATCAGTCACAAAATGAAGCAGGTGTTTTCAGTTTCTGCCATTCTACTGCTTAGCTTCCTTGATCAGAAAGATTTCCATAGGCCAAGACTGCTTGAATGTTTAATCCCTTCCTCTTGAGCTCAGAGGATGAATTAATTGTCACTTCAGTTATCATCTATATATGCCCTTTGCTATTATCTGTCTGACTGTTTGTCTACCATCTATCATCCATCCATCCATCCATCCATCCTTTGTGTTCAAAGCAGCATACAAAATATTACACAAAAGTTTAAATATTATCATTATAAAACTATAGACCAAATTATTATCAAAGAACAAGAATGATCACATAGTTACTGAATAAAGTTTTCATAGAGCACTCGGGATACCATCACTAAAAGAGCCTGGCGCTTGCTACTCACATGTTCAAGAAATGACAAAGAAGATTTCCCCCCCCCCCAGCCCACCCTAAAACAACATCAAGGCTGAGGAAAGTACAAACCTTAATGAAGAACAACCTTTAAGGAACCCTGGAGATAAGTCACAAGGCTTTGAATGTAATCAATGGGATTCACACATTGTGTTAGGATCACTATCTATGAAGTCAGCATGGTGATATTTGCATTTGGTATGAACAAGAGTTTCTGAGTTGTCTTTAAAGGCAACTTCACAGGGAAAACATCACCATCTACTAGCACAGGTGTAACAGTGGCCTGGAGCTAAGACTATTTCATCTTGGAAAAACTTGCCAGATCAGGCTGCTAAAAGCATGCCTGGCAGCCAACATCATTTGGACATTTCAGAAGTAATGCTGGCCACAGCAGTGAGGCCACACTTGGAATACTGCATCCAGTTCTAGTCAAGAAGAAGGAGGGAGGAGGAGGAGGAGGAGGAGGAGGAGGAGGAGGAGGAGGAGGAGGAAGAAGAAGAAGAAGAAGAAGAAGAAGAAGAAGAAGAAGAAGAAGAAGAAGAAGAAGAAGAAGAAGAAGAAGAAGAAGAAGAAGAGAGAAGAGCAACAAAGATAAAAAGGGGTGTGGAGGCTAAACTGTACAAGTTAAAGGAACTAGGTATATTAGCATAATGAAGAGAAGGATAAGGGATGACATGATAACTGTCTTCCAGTACATAAAAGGCTATCACAGGGAGGAGGGGATGATTTATTTATCAAAGCACTTGAGGGCAGGGCAAGAAATAATGGGTGTTAAAGAAAGATTCAAGCTAGAAGGAGAAATTTTCTGACAGTAAGAACAATTAATCAATGGAACAGCTTGCCTTTCACAGTTATGGGTGCTTCCATAAGAAAAGATTGGACAGCCATTTCTCCAGAATGTTATAGGGCAGTGATGGCGAACCTATGGCACGCGTGCCACAGGTGGCACGCGGAGCCATATCAGAGGGCACGCGAGGCGTTGCCCTATGTCAGCTCCAGCGCGCATGTGCGTGCTGGCCAGCTGATTTTTGGCCTTGGGGAAGGCCGTTTTGCCCTCCAGAGGCCTCAGGGAAGCGTCCTGAAGCCCTGGAGTGCAAAAAACGGCCCAACAGGAAAACCGGAAGTTCGGAAAAACGCACTTCCGGTTTGCCGTTGGGCTGTTTTTTGCACTCCGGAGGCTTCAGGGAAGCTTCCTGAAGCCCCAGCGTGCGAAAAACGGCACAACGGCAAACCGGAAGTTCGGAAAAATGCACTTCCATTCGTGGGGGGGGGAGCGGGGGGGGCATGCGCAGGGGGCAGCGTGGGGGGGTTGTGCGCATGCGTGGGGGGAGGGAATGGGTGTGGGCACGCACGCGCACTAGCGCGCACGCACACACACCCTTTTGGCACGTGGACCAAAAAAGGTTCGCCATCACTGTTATAGGGTCTCCTGCTTGAGCAAGGGATCAGATTAGAAGACCTTCAAGGTCCTTTCCAACTCTTTTATTCTATTGATGAAGAATCAGCTATGCACCCCATAGTGAATTCTCCTCAAGGTACCATAATCGTGTCCAATCCTCAAATGAAATTTTTTAATGCTACTGAAAAATAACTTCCTTAGAAAACAAGATTCTTGTGAACACAAGATTATTGGCATGCTGATGTCTTCAGTTCAGAGATTTTCTTCCACTTCAATTCAGAAAGACACATTTTAATTGTCCATTTACACCTTGCTTAGATGGATTGCAGCCTTCTTTCTCTCTAAATAAAAGGCAGTTTCAGAGCTTGGTCTGAATTTGACAAGGTCATAATGGAAATCCCTTGAACGTACATCATTTTAACAGAAGACTCTACTCAATATCGGATTTCGGATTTCAAAACTGAATGACGACATCCTTAACATCCTTAACATTTAAGGACAGAAAAATTCTTCGCCTCAATAATTAGGTTTACATCTGATTGTAATGGAGTCTTAGACTGCCACCATGTGTCCATTTGTGATAATGTAACACCTTTCATTATGCGAAAATGATTCATTTCTCTTCATTTATTGCTTTTATTTGGAAAAATAAAATTAAATACTTTGCTTTCAGTTAATTGTTGTGTCCCAGATTAGTTAAACTGAACAAAGTGGGTTTTTTTTCTGATATCTATGAAAAAGTAATGTTTCTGGACAAGCTTTCAAACTTCAATTAAAAAAAAACTAGAATCCACATAATATGACAAAGTAGGAATGAACGATAGAAATAGGTTTCAGGTAATAATATCCCAGAAGAGTAATGTTTCCTAACCTTAGCCACTTTAAGATGTGTGGACTTGAACTCCCAGTGTACTCTAGCCAGCACTGCTGGGAGTTGAAGTCCACATATCTTAAAATGGCTAAGGTTGAGAAACAGTGCAGTAGAAGAAAGACAAGTTAATTTGATTCAATCTATGGATTCTGAATAATGCCAGAAAACAATGATTTTAAGAAAGGCATTGGGTGGTAAGAAAATACTGGGAATATAAGAATTTTGAGGAAAAGAAGAAGCAAAGGAAATACCTAATTATTCAATCACTAGAGCTGGGAGGGACCTTGGAGGTCTTCTAGTCCAACCCATTGCTCAAGCTATACCATTTCAGACAAGTGACTATCCCGTCTCTTCTTAAAAACTTCCAGTGATTCAAGCAACCACAACTTCTGAAGGCAAGCTGTTTCACTGTTTAATTTTTCTCACTCTTAGGAAGTTTTTCCTTAATTCCAGGTTGCTTCTCTCCTTGAATAGTTTCAACCCATTGTTTCTTGTCCTACCCTCTGGTGCTTTGGAAAATAAATTGACCTCCCCCTCTTTGTGGCAGCCTCTCAAATATCGGAATACTGCTATCTTGTCCCTCTGTTGTGGTCCACCTGTGGCCTGCGGAGCTGGCAGCAGAGTTGGACAGCGAGGAGGCTGGGGAGGAACATGGGCCAGTCCTGGAATCTGGAGAAGGCTCTGTGTCAGAGGCAGAGATGGGGAGGTCTGTGCTGACTCCGGAGCCTCCAGAGGCTGACATCAGCGAGGCAGAGGAACAGGGTGAGCCTGTTCCCAATGTGCGCATGCACAGAGCTGCCAGAAGGCAAGAACAGTTAAGGAAGAAAAGGACTACTCGGGAGGAAGGCTTGGAGATGATTGGCCCCTCCCATAGGACATAAAAGTGGAGCAAATGGATGTGAGCTTTGCAGGAAGCAACTTGGTTCAATTCTGGTCTGTGTAACTCAGCAGCTCCGTTCTGACTCTGTGTTCTGTTTGGCCTTGCAAAGCTACTTGCCAATTAGGTCTTTGGCAGCGTGTCAAGAGAGATAACGGTTGGTGTTTATCAGCCTTCTTCCGAAAGACTGTGACAGACTTCTGTCGGACTAATTAAAACTGTTTGGGACTTATTACGGCTGTGAATGAAAATAATTCACAGCCGTTGAAATAAAAAGAGGTTTTTTGGGACTACGTTTGTGATTTATGATTTATCAGGAAGCCTAGGTCAGAACACCCCCCTAGTCCTTTTTTTCTCTAGACTAGCCAAAGGCAAATCCTGCAACCGTTCTTCGTATGTTTTAGTCTCCAGGCCTTTAATCATCTTAGTTGCTCTTCTTTGCACTTTTTCCAAAGTCTCAACATCTTTTTTGTAACGTGGTGACCAAAACTGAATGCAATATGTGGTCTTACTAAGGCTTTATAAAGCGGTACTAATACTTCATGTGATTTTGATTCTGTGCCTCTGTTTATACAACCAAGGATTGTATTAGCTTTTTTGCCTGCTGCCACACTGCTGGCTCATATTTAAGTGATCGTCCACTAAGACTCCAAAGTCCCTCTCACAGTTACTGTTTTTGAGCCAGGTTTTGCATAATCTGTATTTGTACCTTTTGTTTTTCCTGCCTAAGTGTAAAACTTTGCTTTTCTCCACATTAAATTTCATTTTGTTGGATAGGGTCAGAGGTGGGTTCCTCCCGGTTCGGACCGGTTCTCCCGAACCAGTAGCGACCTGCTGGTGATGTCACAATGATGTCACCGATCCGGTTTGGTCGGTGCCGGTCCGTGGGCGCCACCATCTTTTTTTTTGAAATTTTTTTGAAATTTTTTTTTGAAATTTTTTTTATTTTTTATTTTCTGAGTTTCTGGCACTGCACATGTGTTGCCATCTTGTTTTTGGCGTTTTTTATTTTTTTTTAAAAAAATTATTTTTTATTTACTGTGCATGCATGCATGCGCGCAAAGCGCGCGCACGCCCATGAGGTGTGGCCACGTGGCGCGGGGGGAAGTGAACTGGCAGCGACGTAAGTTAGAACCCACCCATGGATAGGGTCCATTATTCAACTCTGTCAAGATCCCTTTGGATCCTGAGTTTGTCCTCTGGGGTGTTGGCTATTCCTGCCAGCTTAGTGTCATGTGCAAATTTGATGAGTTCCCCTTCTATTCCCTCATCTAAGTCATCTATGAAGATATTGAAGAGTACTGGGCCTAAGAAAGAATCCTGTGGTACCTCACTGTTTACTTCCTCCATGTAGATTTACTACCATTAAGGACTACTCATTGAGTATGGTTTGTCAACCAGTTACGAATCCGTCTGGTGGCTACCCCACATTATTCTAACTTACCAAGAAATAGGTTGTGGTCTACTTTGTCTAATGCTTTACTGAAATCTAACTATACTATGTCCACAGCATTTCTACTAATTCAGTCACTTTGTCAAAGAATGAAATAAGATTGACTGTCTGGTCTGCAAACTATAGTTTCTATTCCCCTAAGAATTGAATCTCCTATCACCAATACTTGCCTTTTTCCCCTAGTGAAGTCTGGGATACTTTTCTTCCGGTCACAGGAATGCCAGGTTGTGCCTCTTTTTTAGAAATATTGATGAATGCTTTTTATAGGTGTCTGCATATTTTCTTCCAGGGGAATGTTATGAAACTAATTGTTCAGTTCCAGAGGGCTTCATTGGAGTGGGCTAGGGTAGGTAGTAGGGGCTTTACACTTGGTTCTTGTTTTCTTCTAAAAGTGACATGTTTCCATCAGTCTGCCTCTTTAGATTCATATATAGGGTCATCTTTTACAGAAGCTGTTTGTTCCCTATTGTGTTCAGTTTGGGTGAATCAGTTTTCTTCTTTAGGTTTATGGGATCATCATTTTAGAAGCTGTTTGCTCCTTATTGTGTTTAATTTTGGTGTTCTCTTCTTGTTTAGGTTGGGGTTTCTCACCTCTAGACCCTTTACTTTTTCTTCTAGTAATTCATGTAATTTACATTTGATACATATGTAGTTTGGGTCTTCTGTGGGGATAAGCTCAAACATATGACATATTTTGTAAGTCACTATAATGCCAGTCTCTATTTCCAATGACTTTTTTTATTAAAAAATTAAAAAAAAATCTAAAAATTAAATATTTTCCCTGTTGTGAAGTGTCAATTTATAACAGTTTACAAAATTTCTTGGCCCTTATTCTCTGTCTTGAAAAATTCATCACCATCTTCCCTGTTTTGAAGTGTCTGTCTCTTTTTCTGTGATTTTTTCCCCCTTTTAAGATTAAGAATTTAAAAATTTCTAAAGATTTAAAATAAATAAACGGTTTTTTCATTTTTAATTGAAAAAAGAAATTTTAAAATATAAAAAAAGAAATTGAAAATTGAAAAGATATAGAAATTGAAAAAAGAATTGAAAAATTGAAAAAAGAAATTTAAAATAAAAAAAATTAAAAAATTTGAAACAAAGATTTTTTTTTTAAATCCAGAGATTTTAAAAATTTACAAAATTTCTTGGTTCTTTATGAAGTGATATGCACTTCTTTTTGCCTGGAAATCTCAGACTGTTTTCTAGAAGATGCTTTGCTCTTAACCTTCTACTCTTGGTCTTGAAAGTTTATCCTTTTTCTCCCTGCCTTCTTGCCCTTCAGTTGACTGGCCACTGCTGGGGTTTTTAGCTACAATGTGCTGATCTGGGTGCTTTGTTCCACTTAGCTGCTGCTCAGCTAATCCGTCGCGCTGCTCTCAGCTGCTGCTCGTCTGCCATGCTGCTCTCAGCCACTACTGTGGGTGCTTCAGTCTGCTGTCATACTTAGCTCTACACCGCCGCTGCTCAGCTGGTCTACTTGCGCTGCTCTCAGCCCCTGCTGGTCTGCTGTACTGCTCTCAGTCACTGCTCTGGGCACTGCGCTCCTCTGCCACTTAGCTCTGCACCACTGCTACTCAAGGTCCACCCTGCTGCTCACAAGCGCTGGTCTGCTGCCACCTAGCTCCATTTCACTGCGGCTTAGTGGCCTCTGTTTGCATTGCACTACCTCAGCGGGTCACTCAGCTGCCTCCCAGTTAAGCCACTGGGCCACCTTCTTAAAAGGATTTTTTCCCCAAAATTTAAAAATCTAGAAGTTCGTTTTCAAAATTTCCAACATTTTTAAAAAGAAAATTTAAACTGAAATTTCTATTTTTAAATTATAGTTTTCTAGAATAATAGAGTAACAGAGTTGAAGGGACTTATACACAAACTTAGTACAAAGATTAAAGGGAAAAGTCATCCCTGTTCATGTATAGAAACTTCCTGCCACCAATCCAGAACAGGTATGGTAGTGTGGCACTCTACCAAGAGACACTCCAATTTACCACTTGAAATGAAATGTATTTGACAAGTATATTTTTTACTTTCCAATCCTTCTGAATCTATTTTTAAAAATATTCAAGATAGATCCAGATTATTCTGATTCTTTTCAAATTATTCCAGTACTGAAACATAATGTTTGCATGTAAGGAAGTCTCCCTTTTTAAGATCAGCATGATAGTTACACCTAGCATTTTTCATATGTTCCCAATGGATATTTTTGAACAAAAATTCAGGGGAAAACTCCTACATTTTAACCTCTGCCCATGTGGTAAAGAATTAATTGTACAAGTTTTGGAGCATTCTCCACTTTAAAAAGATGTGTGGCTATTTTTCACTGATCTTTTTTTAATTAAAGTTTCAGGCCATTCCGATCTTATCTATATATAACTGTTGTGGCCAAATTCTGTTTTGCTCTCTGCAAAATTCACTGTGATCCATCATATCAGTCATACAGCAACTTCTATCTCATTTTTTTATTTCACTTTGCTTTGCTTTAATTTTGCTTTTAGTGGAAGTTCAGTTACTTAATGCAATAAAATCTGCACTATACTGTTGGTGCTGACAAGGAACCACTGGTCAGTTGCCTTGGTTTGTTCTTATCGATAGTTGTGTGCAGATAATTGTTAACCAATCAGTGATCACTGGTCCTTCTGTAATAGAGTCTCCCTTCAGATGTATGCCTACACATACGCTTTCCCCCTCTTCATAAAAACAAGAGGAAAACAGCAGCAGAACTGCAATACTTTCAAAAATTATACAGGGAGTCCTCGACTTATAACTGGCTGCTTAGCAACTGCTCAAAGCTGCAAAACCTGTGAAAAGCTACTTACGACCTAGTTTCACAGTTCCAAATTCTCTGCAGTTATGTGACTACGATATGGGCACTCTGAAACTGGCCCACATTTATGGCCACTTGTAGTGTTCTGTGGTCACATGACTACAAATTTAAATGGTCCTGTAGTCAGCCACAGTCTATTAAGGGTTACCAGAAATAACCACACATTTATTTTAACCTTGATCAAATAAACTAATTTTATGCTCCTTACTTTCACTTCTAATAATCTTTAGTCCATTGAAATAATTTTATAGAAATAAGTTTCTTTTCATTTATTCTTTGTCCCCCCTCCCCAGTGAGATTTTTCAAAGTTTTGATAAGTCTCTTTTATAAGTTGAATATAGGAAAATGCAGGTCACTCTCTAGATTTGTTATTTGTGTATCTCTTTTAATTATTAAGACATCAGCCAGTTTCTTTTATATGTCCAATATAACATCTTTTTCTGTATTATTCTTGTAGCCTACATTTGTAAGTTCACTTTCAGATTACAGATTAATAGAGTTGGAAGGGACCTTGTAGGTCATCTAGTCCAACCCCCCGCTCAAGCAGGAGTCCCTACACCATTTCAGACAAATGGCAGTCCAATCTCCTCTTGAAAGTCTCAAGTGTTGGAGCTCTCACAACCTCCAAAGGCAAGCTGTTCCACTGGTTGATCGCTCTCACTGTCAGAAAGTTTCTCCTTATCTCCAGGTTGAATTTCTCCTTGGTCAGTTTCCATCCATTATTCCTTGTCTGGCCTTCTGGTGCCTTGGAAAACAGCCTGACCCCCTCGTCTCTGTGGCAGCCCCTCAAGTATTGGAACACTGCTATCATGTCTCCCCTGGTCCTTCTCTTCGCTAGACTAGCCATGCCCAGTTCTTGC
>QLTV01003124.1:1605551-1616465 GCA_003457575.1 Thermophis baileyi
CCATGGGGAAATTTCAAAATATCCCGTCTTGAATGGGTTTTCTAGGGATCGGTTTGCCTGCTTGTGTGAATGGAGCCACTTTCTATACGGTCATTATCTCATTATCTCTATCAGGCAGGAATGTGGAATGAGCTTCAGGCAGGTTCTTCGTTAGCAGCTTGATTTTTCCTTATTTTTCTGTGAGCCTTTTATTATGAGTAATATTTTATTTGGGGGGGTTGCTTCCCACAAAAGAAAGAAAGAAAGAAAGAAAAGAAAGAAAAGAAAGAAAAGAAAGAAAGAAGGGAGGGAGGGAGGGAGGGAGGGAGGGAGGAAGGAAGGAAGGGAGGAAGGAAGGAAGGAAGGAAGGAAGGAAGGAAGGAAGGACCACAAACCTGGCTGGCACTAGACACAGCTTCAGAGGATGCTTTGAAACAGCACAGCAAAGGCTGCAAGGGACCTCAGAGGTCATCTAGTCCAACCCCCTGCTCCCTGGCAAAATGGACTGCTAAATTGGCCGCACCCACCCAGTCACATGACAACCTGGCCACGCCCACCCAGTCACATGACCACATGACCACGCCAACTGAAGCCACACCCACCTGACCTCCAAGCCACGCCCACAAAAATAAGTCACGCCCACAGAACCGGTAGGGAAAAATTTCACATTTCACCCCTGCATAGAAGCAGATATCAATGTTGTCATTTTTCAAAATATCCCTCAAAATATTTCTACTATTAGAATATTTTGCACCATTTTGTAAAGTTTAGTCAAGTTTATGTGTTTTTCTCCTTTAATTGAAATCTTTAGTTCCCTTTAGTGTCCAATGTTTAAAATCTTAAAATGGCCCCTTGAATGTTAACCATCAACTTGGTAAAAAATCTAGCATTCAAAAGCCCTCTGATCATCATAGAACATCTCTAGTTTCTCTTTACTGCCCCCAAATGAGATCCATCTTTGCTTAACCCAATGTTCCTCAACAAGTTTTAAAAATGTGGACCACAACTCCCAGAACTGGCTGGAGAACTCTGGGAGCTGAAGGCCATATCTCTTAAAGTTGTCAAGATTGAGAAACACTGGCTTAACCAATAACAAGTTATTTCAGCAAGTTTCAGCACAATATTAAGGAGATCCCCTGTCTGCAGAATTCAGAATTCTGCAGAATTCAGAAGGAGGAGAAAAGTCCAACAACCATCAAATTAATTGCTCTTCCAAAGTAACTGAGTTACCAACTCAGAAAAAATTGCAGCCTGTCAAAAACTAGACCAAGGTTCAGAGACAAAAATCACATAAGCCAAGTAGAGAATGGGCCCAAGGCAGGGGTGGGTTCCTCCCGGTTCGTACCGGTTCTCCCGAACTGGTAGTGGCCCGCTGGTGATGTCACGATGACATCACTGAACCAGATCGGTCGGTGGTGGTCCGCGGGGGCCGCCATCTTTTTTTTGGATTTTTTTTTGGATTTTTTTCAAATTTTTCAAAAAAAATGTTCTTCTGAGCATGTGCAGAAGCCAAGTTTCTGGCACTGTGCATGCGGTCGCCATCTTGTTTTTGGCTTTTTTTTGAATTTTTTTGAATTTTATTTATTTTTATTTTATTTTTATTTATTTTTTCTTCTGAGCATGTGCAGAAGCCGAGTTTCTGGCACTGTGCATGTGGTCGCCATCTTGTTTTTGGCTTTTTAAAAATTATTATTTATTTTTCGGATTTTTTTGGCACTGCGCATGCGCGTGCCCACGAGGTGCGCCCACGCGACGTGGGAGGAAGCGAACCAGCAGCGAGGTAAGTTAGAACCCACCCCTGGCCCAAGGCAATATTTGGAAGCTGCAATTGGTCCAGAACAGAACAGCACAGAAAGTTTTGGAGGCCTTACACAAGCTGTACTGGCAGCCAATCTGTTTCTGGGTGCAATTCAAAGTGTTGGTTATTACCTTTAAAGCCCTTTATGGCATGGATCCAGGATACCTGTGGAATGGTCTTTCCCCAATGGGATTGGCCTATCCCACTCATGCTGGCAAAAGGGCCCAAGTGTGGATCCCATCAGACAAGGAGTTTTGGCTATGAGATCCAGAAGAGCCTTTTCTGCCATGGCTCCTATTTTTTGGAACATCTTGCAACAGTAGGTAAGATCTTTTAGCCTTCGGAAAAGGCCTTAAAACTTGGCTATGCTGGCTGGCATGGGGTCCTGAAGGAGAAGCTGTTGGCTGGAGGTGGTTGGTGTACTAACCCTTCTCCCCTCCAAACCCTTGCTTTTCAGCTTGCTTCAATTTTTAAATAGATAGTTTAAATAGATGATAGATAGATAGATGATAGATAGATAGATAGATAGATAGATAGATAGATAGATAGATAGATGATAGATAGATGACAGACAGACAGACCAACAGATGATAGATAGATCTGAAAGGCAGCCATTAAACTGAAGCCTTAGCAAACTGACAAAGTTGTCTGCCTAACTAGACATAAGAAATTCAGAGATAGTTGAGGGTTCTGAGACCAATTTATGCTAAACAAAACTTATGTTGGGTCTACAACTGCCTTTTACTGTTAGTTTTCCTTTGAGAAACAAATACTCTCAGGACATTTTGATACCAGGTGGAGACCTTTTTATTTCCCCATTCTTTTTAAATATTAAATGTTTAAATATTTCAGGTCACTAGTTAATTGTGTTTTACTCCATTTTTATTTAGTCTTCTTTTATTCTTCCAACTCCAACACTTTCTTTCATTACACAATCACAAATGCAGTAATTCCTTGCAACAAGGGCTATTTAAAAAATGTTTATAATGGGAAAAGGTGAAAAACCATATTTAATGCCTTAAATACACTAAGGTCATAGTCATTTGTGGCATACATACCTAGATTCACCCAGATTGCCATCTTTTTTACTGAACATATTTTCATCCCATTCAAAAGAGTTTCTGTTTTCATATGGGAATTCTATGCTTTTTTTAAAAAAAATAAAGAATAATTAGTTGCATGATCCTTATCTAAATAAGGATAGAACTTACAGGACCACATTGTCTTGAATTTCCCTTGTGAGCCAAGAGGCAAGGAGATCCTTTTTACTGGCATCACATGTCTCAGCACATCAGATTACAGAACTGTCAGTGGGGAAAATAGTTCCCAAAATCTTTGCTTGCTAGTGAGCTTCGCTAATGCTGGAGTCTGTGACATAGTCAGCTCTTCTGCTTGGCCTGACCTGAGAGTTTTAAAAATAGCAAGGTCAGGCGGTTGGTACGGATGAAATTGCCTGACAACAGTTGTGGGTGATGGCTGGAACTAATAGATCTCCCCATTAGTATTCTAACGGCAGCAGCGTGACACGGAGGAGAAGCATCGTCTTCATAAACTTAATAAGGGAAGGAGATAAAGTGGGACATCCGCAGCTCCGGTTCAGGTGGCTGCTTCCTCCCACGGTTGGTCTCTCTCTCTCTCTCTCTCTCTCTCTCTCTCTCTCTCTCTCTCTCTCTCTCTCTCTCTCCTCTGCAGCAGGCCATGCGGCATTTGGCAGCCTATCACAGCCCTTCCTGCAAGAGCTGCTCTGGCTGATTGGCACTCGCACACGCGCCACAAAGGTTAATTGATGCTCTAACACTCCAGAAGTCCCACCATCAGCAATCTGCCAACAGCCTGCTCACAGCCTTCCTGCTAGGGCTGTGTCTCTCTTATCATCAGCCCCCTCCTCTACCCTTGGATACTTTGCCTGCATGTTGATAAAAACAACCGGTCTTTCTCTTTTTAGCAATGGGATCCTCAGAGGCTTTTGGACTTTCATCAGACAGTGTTATGCTACCTCCAGAATGATGCCTTCCAAAGGTTCTTCTTTGACTCTGTGGCTCTTTCCTCCATCTTCCTTAGCAGAGCAAGTCCAGCATTGTCAGGAAATGGCCGTTCTTGATTTCTTGTTACTCATCTCTTCTCTCATCTTGGCATCCCAAGTGGTTAGACAGTGGGCTGATGAGAGTCATTTGGGGCTAGAAGGGGATAACACTTGACATTTTCACTAACTTATCTAAGATCACAATCTTTCTGCAGCACTGGGATTTTAATTGAGGAAACCAGTCATGTGGTCTCCTCCTGTCTGTAGGAAAGGGCATGGTTGCAATCCAAATTAGGTGGTTGAGCATCCAAAACCTTGAGTGTTCTGGGCTACTATGTGTACGGATGTACTTTATCCCTCCTCATTCCCTGGGTACTAATTATAACAATAATAGTGCATGAACCCTGCAACAAAACAGTTGCAGTACTCTTGCTAATTACTTTAAACAAGTACTTCTATTCAGTGTTACAAACGTACGTGCAGACATATACCTGCAGGGATAGGGAAATGCAATTTTTATTTTTCAATTAATAGCCCACATCTTGCATATCAATTGGTAATTTTTAAATACTCTTTTTAATGTTATGCATTTTCTGACCATTCTGTTAGTCCATTTATTTCCAAACAGTTTTTGACTATCTCAGGAGAGATTTAAGCAAATAAGTAGCCATACACTTGCGAAATAAAAATCATGACATCAGAAACTTCTCATGTACTGCCCACACACACACATGGGTCTTCACAGATACAATAGGGTGCAAAACAACACTCCAGCCCCCCTCCCCAGGATTGCACCCCACTATCCCTACCTCATTGCCCTCCTTGGATTCAGGGCACTCCTATGCAGATGAATGACAAGCTGCTCACAATTGGAAGTCCGCAGGATTCTTGACTGCATTTTTTTTTCTAGACAGAAGGAAGTTATAAATCATGTATATCCTGAATCAAATTTTAATTTTCTGGGTGATCCAGAAGTCCTGTTGCTATATGCAGGTATCCTTTAAGTCTTCATTGTTAGGGCGAAGTGGAAAACTGTCCAACTGCTGTTATTGTTGCCCTTTTCCACCACACCCTCCTCCTTTTTCAAATCAAAGGAAGGCTATGTATTGCCAGTATATCAAATGTCCATTCTATAGTTCATTGGGAAATATTCTGACAATTTTAACCTGTTGTTAATCAATGAATTACAGCCTAGCCATATCTAACAGATCAGTAATTTGTTCACAGACAGGGTTGTGAAATACTGACAGAAGTAAGGCAAATAGGGTAAGTTGAGGAGGAAATGGTCAGATAGAGGAGTTAAGTAGCTCCTTTCACTGCAAAGTGATGTCGAGCATGTTTGACTGAATCAGAATCAGAATAGAGCTGGAAGGGACCCTGTATCATTTCAGACAAGTGACTGTCCAGTCTCTTTTTAAAAACCTCCAGTAGTGAAGCACCCATAACGTCTGAAGGCAAGTGTTCCACTGGTTAATTGTCCTTGCTCTTAGAAAGTTTCTCCTTAATTCCAGGTTGTTTCTCTCCTTGATTAGTTTCCATCCATTATTTCTTGTCCTGCCTACAGGTGCTTGGAAAATAAATTGACCCCCTCCTCTTTGTGGCAGCCTCTCAAATATCGGAATACTGCTATCTTGCCCCCTCCCCAGTCCTTTTTTTCTCTAGACTAGCCAAAGGCAAATCCTGCAACTGTTCTTCGTATGTTTTAGTCTCCAGCAGGGGTGAAATCCAGCAGGTTCTGGAGAACCAGTAGCGGAAATTTTGAGTAGTTTGGAGAACCAGCAAATATCACCTCTGGCTGGCCCCAGAGTGGGGAAGGAATGGGGATTTTGCAGTATCCTTCCCCTGGAGTGGGATGGGAATGGAGATTTTGCAGTATCCTTCCCCTGGAGTGGGGTGGGAATGGAGATTTTGCAGTATCCTTCCCCTGTCATGCCCACCAAGCCACGCCCACCAAGCCACACCCACAGAACCAGTAAATTTGGATTTCACCACTGGTCTCCAGGCCTTTAATCATCTTAGTTGCTCTTCTTTGCACTTTTTCCAAGGTCTCAACATCTTTTTTGTAATGTAGTGACCAAAACTGAATTCAATATTCCAGGCGTGGCCTTACTAAGGCTTTATAAAGCAGTACTAATACTTCATATGATTTTGATTCTGTACCTTTGTTTATACAACCAAGGATTATATTACCTTTTTTGGCTGCTGCCGCACACTGCTGGCTCATGTTTAAGTGATCGTCCACTAAGACTCCAAGATCCCTCTCACAGTTACTGCTTTTTGAGCCAAGTTTCACCTACTCTGTACTTGTACCTTTGTTTTTTCTTGCCCAGGTGTAAAACCTTGCTTTTCTCCACATTAAATTTCATTTTCTTGGATAGGGTCTGTCAAGATCCCTTTGGATCCTGAGTTTGTCTTCTGGGCTGTTGGCTATTCCTGCCAGCTTAATGTCATCTGCAAATTTGATGCGTTCCCCTTCTATTCCCTCATCTAAGTCATTTATGAAGATATTGAAGAGTACTGGGCCTAAGATGGAACCTTGTGGTATCTGACTGCTTACTTCCCACCGTGTAGATGTAGTGCCATTAAGGACTATTGGTTGAGTACGGTTTATCAGCCAGTTACAAATCCATCTGGTGGTGATGCTGTCCCACATTTTTCTAGCTTACCGAGAAGTAGGTTTTGGTCTACTTTGTCAAATGCCTTGCTGAAGTCTAAATATACTATAGTGCACAGCATTTTGCTGGTCTACTAATTTAGTCACTTTGTCAAAGAATGAAATAGCAATAGCAACAGCACTTAGACTTACTGTATTTTTCGGAGTATAAGATGCACCAGAGTATAAGATGCACCTTAGTTTTGGGGGAGGAAAACAAGGGGGGGGGGAAATCTGCCTCTGCCTCCCAGCAATTTGCCTCCCAGCAAACAGCAAACAGTACAGATGATATACACAGTACAGATGATTTCTGTGCATGTGTGCCTGACCCATAGAAATAGCAAAGAATTGGAGAAATGTACATTATGGCAGTATATTAATGCCAGAAAGTTTTCTTAAATTAGTCACACTAACTCCTCCCAATTATTTATATAGATCTACTCCAAACATGACTAAGTCAGGGTTTAACTCAGCTGCCTTATCTTAATATTACAACAGGACACTGTTACATTTCAGATTATTACTTGTACAGATGCTGTTAAAACTGATGTGGTTTTCTGGAAGTATACATTATTCTCTGCTATTTAAAAGAAGATACAATAGCACTGTGCCTCTTCAGATCAAGCATTTATTTAAAAAAGCTTCTTCATTTTGTTAAGTTGTCTAGAACAATAATAAAGCAGTCTTTAAAAAATAAGTCTAATACTTTGAACATTCTATAGACATTTATAGTTATTGACTAACCTCCTTGCATCCAATCAGGCTCTGTGCTGTTTGCGGCAAGGGGGGAAATTGCTGGGGGGAAGAAGCCAAAGGGTGGGGGTGGCTGGGTGGGGCTACATTCGGTGTATAAGATGCACGCAAGTTTTCACCCTCTTTTTGGGAGTAAAAAGGTGCGTCTTATACTCCGAAAAATACGGTATATACCGCTTCACAGTGCTTTACAGCTCTCTCTAAGCAGTTTACAGAGTCAGCATATTGCCCCCAACAATCTGGCTCCTCATTTTATCCACCTCAGAAGGATGGAAGGCTGAGTCAACCTTGAGCCGGTGAGATTTGAACTGCTGAACTGCAGCTAGCAGTCAGCTGAAGTAGCCTGCAGTACTGCACACTAACCACTGTGCCACCTCGGCTCAATAAGATTGGTTTGGCATGATTTGTTTTTAACAAACACGTGCTGGCTACTAATTATAATTTTATTTGTTTCTAGATGATCACAGATATGTTTTTTGATTATTTTTTCCAGTATCTTCCTGGGTATTGATGTTAGGCTGATTGGTCTGTAGTTTCCTGGGTCTGTTCCCCCCACCTTTTTTTTTTTTTTTGAAGATGGGAACCACATCAGTTCTTTTCCAATCCTCTAGTAGTTCCCCAGTGCTCCAAGATTTTTTAAAGATATGATACAATGGTTCTGAGATAACATCTGCCAGCTCCTTCAGAACTCTGGGATGTAATCCATCAGGTCCCCATGATTTATATTCATCAAGATCAGACAGGTGTTCTCTTACCATTTTCTTGCTTATTTTAATTTTAATTTTTATTTCTAGTCTGTCTTTTACAGTTATGTTTTTGGTAGGTTGGGCTACCAAACTGATGCAAAGAATGAGTTAAGCAGCTCTGCCTTCTCTCTACTGCCAGATACTTCCTTGCCATCTTCTCTCTTTAGTGGACTGACTGTTTCCTTGACTTTCTTCTTCTTATTTATATGTTGAAAGAAACTTTTTTTTAATTATCTTTGACTTTTGTTGCAAGTCTTTGTTCATATTGATACTTCGCTTTCTTGACTTCATCTTTGCAGATTCGGGCTGTCTGCTGATATTCTGCCGTAGTTATGTGTCTGTCAGGGTTCCAAGTAACACCCCCAATGAAAGAAGACTCTGAGGCTAGGCATTCCTCCAAGTTCCATTTTATTAGAGATGTCATATTGGCACTTCTGGGAAAACCCAAATCTGAAAGCTTCCAGGTTTTTCCCACCCAAAAGAAAGTCCAAGTCCCTTCCCCTGCACCCACATGTCCATCACATGGTCCAATCAATGCACCATCCCAACTGGAGATGCCTCCCAGCCACACCCCTCCAGGTGCAGGGTTTTTTACACAGTATATATCTCCCCAGCTCCATACAATCCCACCTCCCAGTTTCCCACAGCACTAAATGTGGCAGGCCTGAAGATCCAATGCCCAAGATGACTTCCAGGCCTTCCTAAAAGACTTCCATCTTTTAGAAATATGTATGGCACTGGAACGAAAAAAACAGACTTGGGAAATAATGACAATTTGAAAAATAAACACCATATTTTATTCTATAATCACACAAAGGTTTTAGCGAAGATTATCTCTTAGAATCTTTGTAATTATGAGCTGTCATTTGTTGTGATTACTTTCTATTTTAATCACCAAATTCATGACAACAGGTACAGCAATGTGCCTTAGAACTGACAGTGAAGATATTCAAGTTATGGCTAGTTATTGCCTTTTAGGATCAGAGCAGGGGTGAAATCCAGCAGGTTCTGACAGGTTCTGGAGAACCGGTAGTGGAAATTTTGAGTAGTTCGGAGAACTGGTAGCGGAAATTTTGAGTAGTTCGGAGAATTGGCAAATACCACCTCTGGCTGGCCCCAGAGTGGGGTGGGAATGGAGATTTTGCAATATCCTTCCCCCAGGAGTGGGGAGGGAATGGGGATTTTGCAGTATCCTTCCCCTGGAGTGGGGTGGGAATGGAGATGTTGCAGTATCCTTCCCCTGCCACACCCACCAAGCCACGCCCACCAAGCCACACCACACCCACCAAGCCACGCCCACAGAACCAGTAGTAAAAAAATTTGGATTTCACCACTGGATCAGAGTATCACCAGTAAAGGACCAGCAGTCAAAACTACACCACAGGTTAGCATTTGGTGAAATAGCAATGACGTTCTTGAAAAGATATTTTGATGCCATGATGTTTATACCAACAAAATTAGAATTGTTCAGGAAATGGTTTTCCCTGTGACTTTCTATGGACTTCAAAGAGGCATAGAAAGAGTATTGATGTTTTTGAGCTTTGGAGATGAGAGTGATTCCTGAGAATACCATGGATGGCCAAAAAGTAAACAGAAAAGTTATCGAACAAATCAACCCAAAAGCACAAATAACCAGGCTCAATTTATCCTACTTCAAATGCATTACACAAAGAACTATTTTTCTGAAAGAATCTGTAATGCTGGAAAGATAGAAGGAGGTAGGGGGATACCAAGGTGAATGGAACTTAATTCCAGCTGCAATGGATATGCCTTTGAAACTTGATTCTGATCTGATGGCACATAATCAGTTGATTAACTCTTTCTCCAGAGGCTATGTGCCCCTGGCAGTTAAGCCCCCACAAGGAATGAAATTTTGTCAGAATTGTAATGTGGTAGATAGGTGGCTCAGTGGGTAAGACGCTGAATTTGTCGATCAGAAGGTCAGCAGTTCAGCGGTTCGAATCCCTAGCTCTACGTAACGGGGTGAGCTCCCGTTACTTATCCCAGCTTCTGCCAACCTAGCAGTTCGAAAGCACGTAAAAAATGGAAGTAGAAAAATAGGGACCACTTTGGTGGGAAGGTAACAGCGCTCTGTGCGCCTTCGGCGTTGAGTCATGCCGGCCACATGACCACGGAGACGTCTTTGGACAGCGCTGGCTCTTTGGCTTAGAAACGGAGATGAGCACCGCCCCTAGAGCCTGAAACGACTGGCACGTATGTGCGGGGGAACCTTTACCTTTACCTTTAGATAGGATTATTATTCTTCCTTTGGAGTACCACTGAAATAACCCTGAGAGTGGGGAGGGGAAGGAGCGTTGGTCCTACCTGAACACCTTTTCTCAGTGTAGGTTGCAGGATAGGCCAGGAATGGGTGATGACTTCATCCTTCTGCCTAGAGACTGAGTCATAATTTTCATAGCCACGCCCCGTTGCCTCTCTCTCTGCTCCAGTTATCGACGAAGGCGCAGCTGTAACAACACAACTTTATCCAGAGGTTAGGTGCCCTGACCCCACCCTCCAGGATCCAGACCCTATGGTCATGCCAGGGTGGGACTGGCCTATCCTGCAACCTACACTGAGAAAAGGCGTTCAGGTAGGACCAACGCTCCTTCTCCAGTGAGGTTGCAGGATAGGCCAGGAATGGGACATACCAAAGCTGGAAGTCCTAAGGGCGGGTCTCCGTTGGGGCTGGATCTGTCGGTGTGCGGAGAACCTGCTGGAGTACTCTCCTGCCGAAGGATGCCTCAGCTGAGGCAAACACGTCCAGCCGGTAATGCCGAATAAACGGCGTAGGAGATGCCCAGGTGGCCGCTCTGCAGATGTCTTCCAGGGAGGCCTGGGTTGACCAGGCAGCCGTAGCAGCGGCGCTCCTGGTAGAGTGAGCGGTCACCCCTCGCGGTACAGGAAGAGACTGGACCTGGTACGCAGCCGCGCTGCAGGCCCGGATCCAACGGCCAATCGT
>QLTV01003124.1:1619893-1630049 GCA_003457575.1 Thermophis baileyi
CTGACATGAGGGCTGCGATGTCAGGGGAAGGGAATTAAAACTTCCCCCCCTTCAATAGAGAACTGTGGGCGGCGGCCGAGAAGACCCGGGGTAGCCTGCTCCCAGAAGCTCGAGCCCGAACTGGACCAGGCAGCCTTAGCTGACAGGGCAGGCTCTCAAAATCAACGCAACCAAATCGGAGACCAAGCGCTCAAGGCGCCAAATCCAAACCTGTTCAGCACAAACTCTCTGCTAGTCAATCTGAATGGAAAATGACTCAATCTTCTGCCTAGGACGAGCAGCCACTAAGCGAAGCGTCTCTCTCTGGCAAGGACTGAGTCGATAACTGGAGCAGAGAGAGAGGCAACGGGGCGTGGCTATGAAAATTATGACTCAGTCTCTAGGCAGAAGGATGAAGTCATCACCCATTCCTGGCCTATCCTGCAACCTCACTGGAGAATGGATAGCCAGAAGTGGATATTTTTAAAGATAAAGAAAACAAAGAGCAACTCTTGGTGAAGGTTATTTAAAGTTCCATAAGATTTTGATCAGCTGGTGGTGTTTTGAGTGCCGCTGGTTATATTTTACTGCCAGCCCAAGACAAATCACTTCAGTCTCTCAAAAACTTCACACGCCTATTTCCCCTCTATCCCCAAAGAAGTTTCAGGTATAAAGCTATAAAAAGTAAAACATTACATCAATGTCTCCTAAGAAAAAGACAATCAAATTGTCATCATGAAATAAATAGGACACAATCCGCACAAATTAAACATTTTATTCCTTATTCAGCTCCAAAACAAATTAAGCATGTGTTTAAAACTCTCCAGCTGACAACAGTGGGCCTTCAAAATACATAACTTTAGCTGACTCCCACTCTTATTTTTTCCTCAGGAGTTCTGCATATTTAAAACCAGCTTCCTCAGAACTGACTGTTTTAGAAGCTGGCTTGCACTTCTAAACATAGTGACAGTCTGAAAAGTTAGGAAGCCTCATCAGAACTGAGACTAACAGCTGGAAAACAGCATGTCTCCAGTAGGCAGAAGTACCACAGGGATCCTGCCAAATCAGTCTCTCTAGTGACCATTTCTTTCTTCTGAAATAATACCATACCATTTCATACAGAACCTATTTTCAACCCAGTGAACAATGCCCTGAAACTTGACAACATGCTCACTTTTACCCCAATATCCAATTTTCTAATCTGGGCTGCCCAGATCAAGTGAGGCTTTAGTCACCACTTAGAAAAAGAAAGTGATACAGTCCTGTATTGTTCCTGGGTGGCCTCTCCATGTTCATAAATCTTGAAGGGCTGCCTGGTTTTCAGAACAGATCAAATAACAGAAGGAACCCCTGGAGCAGTACTGGAGAGGAATTAGAAGAGATTTGGCCTGAACATGTGTAAGAGCCATATTAAATATTATATCATGGCTATATGAATGATAATTTATTTATTTCTTTTTTTTGAAAAAAAATTATTTTATTTTATACAAACAATCCATCTTTCTTTAAACAGTGTGTCGTCTGGGTACAAATGTTTTGTGCAATAACAGTTAGAGTTTACAGCCATATTCATTATTTAATCTATTCTTAGCTTAATACCAATACCTTAAATATCTAATACTAAGACAATCCTCTTCTTAATTTATTTAACTCTATTAATTATATTAACTCTATTAATACATTTTCTATATTTCACTCATCTACTTTTGTTTCTAACTTTTATACTTATTCTCTAACCATCGATAAAATAACTCCCATATAATATAATATTCGGTTTGTTCTTTCTCTTTAATTGCCAATGTTAACCTATTCATTTCTGCACATTCTAATATTTTCCTAATCACATTCTCCTCTGTAGGGATCTCTTCGCTTTTCCAATTTTGGGCAAATACAATTCTAGCTGCAGTTATTACATGGATAATCAAAAATACATTTTCTTTGCTATAGGTTTCTGGTAAAATCCCCAACAGGAATATTTCAGGTTTCAAGTCAATATGTTGTTGTATCATCTTTTCCAACCATATATGTATTTTTGTCCAATATTTCTTAGCTTCTACGCATGTCCACCACATATGATAATACGAGCCTAGTATCTGATGACATTTCCAACATTTAGCTGATTTATCTTTAAACATCTGCCAGTCTTGCCGGTGGAAGATGCCATCTGTAAAACATCTTATACAAATTCTCCTTGTACGCAGTTGACATTGTTAATTTATAATTTCTATCCCACAACTTCTGCCATTTATCCAATTCTATCGTATAACCAAAGTTTTTTGCTCTTTCTTTAATTGTTTCTTTTCCTTCTTCTTCTTCCAATTTTATGCTCCTTGTACGCAGTTGACATTGTTAATTTATAATTTCTATCCCATAATTGCTGCCATTTTGCTAGTTATATCGTATAACCAAAATTTTTTGCCCAAGCTATCATTGTTTCCTTCACTTGTTATTCTTCTAATTTAATGCTCAGTAAATAGCTATACAATTTTTTTATCAGCCTCTCTTCTGTTCCTGTTAATATCTTATCTAATTCTGTTAATTCCATATAAAAACCATATAATTTAGCATCTTTTTCATACTTGGATTGTATTTGTAGTTGTGTATACCAAACCATATTGATCCCTTGTTTTTCTAATTCTTGTTTCGTTTTGAGCTCCCCCTTTTCAGTCAAAATATCTTTATATCTAACAATATTTCCCATGTTAATAATATTTGGATGTATAAGTGCTTCCATTGTCGAAAGCCAAACTGGTATCTTTAAATACTGTTGTTCCCTAATTTTCTCCCAAACAATAAAGCATTTCTTATATAGTGTCTTTGAAAGTAACCATGTATCTTACTTTTCCCATACCATAAGAAGGCATGCCAATCCAATTGCAAATCATATCCCTCCAGTGTCAATAATCTTGTGTTTCTCAATAAAATCCATTCTTTCATCCATGTTAACACTGCTGCCTGATAATATAGTTCCCAATTTAGTAATCCAAAACCTCCTCTAGTTCTTACATCCTGAAGCATTTTTAAGTTAATTCTTGCTTTTTTCCCTTGCCAAATATATTTTATTATTATTTTATTAAGATCTTCAAAATATTTTTTTCCAATCTTATCGGAATTGCTTAAAACAAATATAAAAACCTTGGTAAAATATTCATCTTAACTGTAGCTATTCTTCCTATTAAAGTTGTAAACTTTTCCATTTTTCCAAATCTGTCTTAATTTGTTGTATCAGCTTATAATAATTATCTTCCTTGATCATACATCTCGCTGTTAAATGAAAGTTAAATATTTAACTTTCTTTGTAATCTGAATATCTAGTCTCTTCATTAACTCTTTTTCCCCCCCTGTAATATTCTTCACTAAAATCTTAGTTTTTTCTTTGTTTATTTTCAGACCTGCCACTTCAGCATACTCTTCTATTCTTTTTAACAGTTTTAGCCATGTTTCTTGCGGATCTTTTAAAATAAAAACCAAATCATCTGCAAACGCCTGTAGTTTATATTCTTCCTTTTTTATCTCCATGCCTTTTATCTCCCTATCCTGTCTAATATTTCTGTTTAATGCTTCCAGCGTCAATACGAATAATAACGGAGACAGGACATCCCTGTCTTGTGCCCTTCATTATGCTAACCTTTTCAGTCATGTCTCCATTTACCATCACCTTTGCAGTTTGTTTATAATATATTGCCTTAATCATCTTAATAAATCTTTCCCCCAAATCCATTACTTTTAATTGCGACAACATAAATTGCCAGTTCACATTGTCAAACGCCTTCTGTCAAGGAAGATCAATGCCATTTGCTTCTCTGAGTGTGCTTCATAGTATTCCAGTGTATTCAAGATAATTCTCATATTGTCTTTGATTTGTCTCTTCGGTAAAAAACCATTTTGGTCTGTATGTATAAATTGATTTAAAAATCTCTTTAATCTCTCTGCTATTATTGAAGCAAATATTTTATAATCCGCATTCAATAAAGATATCGGCCTATAGTTTTTTATCTGTTGCAGGTCTGCATCTTCTTTTGGTATGAGAGTAATATATGCTTCCATCCAAGAGTTCGGTACTTTTGCCTCTAACAATAGTTCATTGAATACTTCCAACATTGAATTACCTATGGTATCTTGTAGTGTTTTGTATAGCTCTGCTGGTAACCCATCCAGGCCTGGTGTTTTGCCATTCTTTTGTCTTCTGTTAGTTCCATCATTGTTATTCTGTCTTCTAGTGTTATTTTAACTATTTCTGGTACTGTGGGTAGTTCAGCTTTTTCTAAATATTGTTTTATTTTTTTCTTCCGGAATTGTCTCTTGATTATATAGTTTTTCATAATAATCATGAATTATTTTCTTTTTGTCATCATTTCAATAGTAAGATGTCCCTTCATCATCTCTTAGTTGATAGATCAACTAAGATAGATCTTTCTTCTTTTTCAATCTATATGCCAACCATCTTCCTGGTTTATTTGCATTTTCAAAGAAATTTTGTTTAGAACTTTTAATTTTTTGTACTAGTTCTTTATCTATTAAGTTCAACTTATGTTTTTTTAAATCCATTTAATTTTTTTTAAATTCTTTTTTTGTGGATCTTTTTGCAATTCCATCTCTAAACTTCTATACTCCTCTTCTAGTTTCTTTTGAGCTTGTCTCCTTTTTTTGTTTCTCTTTCCCACATATGTTATAGTCAATCCTCTAATGTATGCCTTTGCTGTATCCCATGCATTCTGTAATGAAGTTTCTTCTTTTTTATTCTCTTTGAAGAAAAAGTCCAGTTCTCTTTCCATAAATTGTATAAATTCCTTTTCTTTCAGTATTGCTTGATTCATTGTCCACCTTGACTTCTTTTTTTGTCCCTTCCATGTGACTTTTGTTGGGTTATGATCCACCCAAATACTTGTTTCAATATTTATTTCTTGTATATTGGATATTAACTTGACTGACATCCACATCATATCTATTCTGGACCAAGATACTGTATATATCTATTTGAATAACATGTGTATTGATTTTTGGGGGGGTAAGTTTCTCACCATGCATCCTGGATACCTAATTCTTCCATCATTTTGAAAAAGGGTTTTGGGAGTGTTTTCCTCGCTTTTTTGTTTGTTTTGCTAGTTTCATAGTCCAAATCCACATCCATGATTGCATTAAAGTCTCTTACAATGCATATATTTTCATACTCCAATTCTACTATTTTCTTATGCAATTTGCCATAAAAATCCTCTTGATTATTATTGGGTGCATATATTGCCACTAGATGCATTTGTTTGTAATTCATCGTTATCTCCACCATTAAAATCCTCCCTTCCTCATCCATAAAAATTTGTTTGGCTTTGATTGTCTCTTTAATGTAAAGTACCATGCCCCTCTTGCTTTGTTGTAAGAGGGAAGCGTATAGCTTCCCAATTTTCGGATGTCCCAATACTTTTTTATGTTGCTTTTTGATGTGGACTTCCTGTAAACAAATTATATCCAATTTTAATTTTTCTAATTTATTGAAAGTTCTTTTCCTTTTTATAGCAGAGTTCAGTCCATTTATATTAATTGACATTAATTTTATTTCTTCTTCCATGTTTTTTACTTATAAATGGGTTTTGCTGTTCTAGTCGCTCTTATCTCTCTTACTTCTTTTGCCCTTGCTCCTTCTCTTATTGCTATTTCCTCCCTGTCTCTTGCATCTTCTTTTTGTTGTATGTCTCTTTCTTCAGTAGGTTCTTCTTGATGTCTGATCTCTCTTTCCTCTCTCAATCTCTCTTCCTCTTGTGGTCCCAGATACTGATCATAAAATTGTTCCGCCTTCTCTATTGAAGCTAATCTATGTCTTTGCTTGTGCCAAGTCACCAATATCAACCATCTAAAGTTCACTCCTTTTTTAATTAGACATTTTATCAAAAACTGGTATTCTCTTCTTAATTCTCTAACTCTTCTCAGAATTTGTTTTAACACTACTATCTCTTTCCCTTTATATTTCAAGGGGTCATCTCTCGCTCTCTGCAAAATCTCTGCTTTTATTGCTTTCTTGGTGAATCTGACATGGACCTCCCTAGGGAGTTTGTTTCTCATCACATATCTAGTATGCACTCTAAATATTTCATCAATCTCAGCCAAAAAAAATTCCTTCGACTCCTCCAATGCCCCTGCAAGTAAGTCTGCCATTATCTCCACTAGGTTTTCTCCCTTTTCTTCTTCCATATTCTGGAAACTCAAATAATAATCTGCCCTATCCATCTCCAAAGATATTATTGTTTTTTCTTTATTTTGATCTGCCAATGTAAGTCTATAATCAAGCTCTCCCACTCTTTTTTCTCTTGATTCAGCTTTCCCTTCTACTTTTTGTATACGTTGTTCATTTTTCACCATTATTTGTTGAAAGTTCTCTAATTTTTCTTCTACTTTTTCTTTTTTTTTTTTCCTATTTTCTCTTCTACTTTCCCTATTCTTGCCTTCAAGTCATCATGGAGGGCTTGTATCATAGTTTTTAATTCTGCTTGCGCAGCATTAGCCTTCTCTTGTTGTAACATTGCATCCAATGTTCTCTGGCCAGCAGGGCTGGAGGCCACAGACGAAGATGTTGAGGATGGTGCTGATGTTGTTTTCTTCATATTTAAATATCTTAGTATTTGTAATCCACCAAAGATCAGTAATGTAATACAATTATAATCCGAGGGAAAGATAAAAGTATAATTTGTAATCCAAATCCAGTTTAGTCAATTTGTAGAATACTTCTTTTCTTCAGGTTCTTCAAACCCTAATCCAAGTTTATCATTGGGACAAAAATTTGCAGAGTAGCAATTTGTAATCCAGATTGGCCCACCAAACCCCAAAAAAGAAAAATGAAAAGAAAAACAACTACCAGTTGTTTATATCCAAAAGGAAAGTTCACAAAGCAGCAATAAAAATAATCATCAAAAAAAGTTAATAAAATAATAATTTGTATCTAAATTGGCCCACCAAGCCCCCAAAATACAATCACCAAGTGTTTATATTCAAAAAGAGAGTTCACAGAGCAGCAGCAAAAAAGGAACCAAAAGAAAAGGAAAACCTTATTCAAAAAGCAAGGGAAGTTTGCGTTATTCAGCTTCTGTTTACTTTGCCTTATATTTCCCCTTTTAAGTTCCAAGAGCTACACTATTCAAAACAAAGAAAAGATTCCAGTGTTCCTCTCTCTATCTTAGTTCTTCAGTCAAAACAACTTCTTATCAATTTAGTTCACAGGCTCTCAAAATTACTTCCCTTTTCTCTCTCTTATGCTTCCAGTTTTCACTTTTGCCTGTAGATGGCACTGTTGCTCTGCCCTCTTTCTTCCTCTTTTAACTGTATATCTCAAAGCAAGTTATAGAATACAATATTTATAAGTAAAAGCAAAGTTCATATAATCCCTTTTATATTAACCAATAGTTCCAAATTTAAAAATTAAGATACCCAGTCCGGATTTCTAACTTTACTCTTCAAACAGATCCTTATAAGCCAATTTCTTCTTCTTCTTCTTCTTCTTCTTCTTCTTCTTCTTCTTCTTCTTCTTCTTCTTCTTCTTCTTCTTCTTCTTCCTCTTCTTCTTCTTCTTCTTCTTCTTCTTCTTCTTCTTCTTCTTCTTGGAGGTGGAAAAAACCCCCAATTCCACCTCCTCTTTTTGAGTCACACTTTCCTCTGCTATTCCCCAGGAGGCTCTTCTTTTAAAATTTTTAAAAAATCTAAAAGTCCTGTGTTAAAAGTATCTCACCCAGACGATCACACCTTCCTTTCATCTTCTTGCTCTTCCGGTGGCTGCCCCAGCTTCGTAGCAGTTCGCAATGGCTGCCTTCCCAGCCGTCAGTTTAGGCAGCTTCTCTGGATCGATCAGGGAGTTTGCGGACTCCCTGAGACCAGCGGAGTGTGCTCCCCTCGTTTATTGCCCCTACAAGATGATTCAGGCCCAATTAGGGCCACCCAGCCTCTGGGATTTTGACAGCCTCATGGAGCTCTCCGTGAAACACGTCATCTCGCCGCGACGTCCCCCCCTATGATAATTTATTTCTATGGTTGTTGCATCTATGGAGTGCTAGTTGGTAGCCCAATTGACCCCTCCTCTCTGTGGCAGCCCCTCAAATATTAGAACACTGCTATCATGTCTCCCCTGGTCCTTCTCTTCACTAGACTAGCCATGCTGAGTACTTGCAACCATTCATTGTATGTTTTAACCTCCAGTCCCCTAATCATCTTCGTTGCTCTTCTCTGCACTTTTTCTAGAGTCTCAACATCTTTTTTATAGTGTGGTGACCAAAACTGGATGCAGTGTTCTAGGTGTGGTCTTACTAAAGCTTTATAGAGTGGTATTAGTACCTCACTTCATCTTGATTGTATCCCTCTGTTAATGCAACTTAGGATTGCATTGGCTTTTTTATTTATTTTATTTATTTATTTTATAAAATTTATATGCCGCCCAACTCCCGAAGGACTCTTTTTGGCTGCTTTTTTGGCTGCTGTCGCACACTGTAAGCTCATATTTAATTGGTTGTCCACTAAGACTCCAAGATCCCTCTCACAGTTACTGCTATTAAGGCCAGTCTATATGTGTACTTTTAGTTTTTCTTGCCTAAGTGTAAGACTTTACTTTTCTCTACATTGAATTTCATTTTGTTAAATAGGGCCCAGTGTTCAAGTCTGTCAAGATCCATCTGGTTCTTGAGCCTATCATCACGGCTTGGGGGGTGGGGGAGCACGGGGGAGGGATGCACGGGGGCAGGGTGCTTGGGGGGTGTCACACACATTGCATTATGGGTGCAGACACGCACACGCTTTCGGCACACGACGACAAAAAGGTTAGCCATCTCTGATCTAGGCTGTTGACTATTCCTGCTAGTTTAGTATCATCCTCAAATTTGGTAAGTTCCCCTTCTATTCCCTCATCTAAGTCATTTATGAAGATGTTGAAGAGTACTGGGTCTAAGATGGAACCTTATGGTACCCCACTGCTTACTTCCCTCCATGTAGATGTACTGTTTTTGAGCCAGGTTTCACCTAATGTGTACTTGTACCTTTGGTTTTTCTTGCCCAGGTGTAAAACCTTGCTTTTCTCCACATTAAATTTCATTTTGTTGGATAGGGTCCATTGTTCAAGTCTGTCAAGATCGCTTTGGATCCTGAGTTTGTCTTCTGGGGTGCTGGCTATTCCTGTCAGCTTAGTGTCATCTGCAAATTTGATGCGTTCCCCTTCTATTCCCTCATCTAAGTCATTTATGAAGATATTGAAGAGTACTGGGCCTAAGAAAGAATCTTGTGGTACCTTACTGCTTACTTCCTCCATGTAGATGTAGTACCATTAAGGACTACTCATTGAGTACCGTTTGTCAGCCAGTTACAAATCCATCTGGTGGTGAGGCTGTCTATCCCACTTTTTTCTAGCTTACCAAGAAGTAGATTGTGGTCTACTTTGACGAATGCCTTGCTGAAGTCTAAGTATATTATGTCCACAGTATTTCGTGGTCTACTAATTTAGTCACTATGTTGAAGAATGAAATAAGATTGGTTTGGCATGATCTGTTTTTAACAAACCCATGCTGACTTCTAGTTATTACTTTACTCATTGCTAGATGTTGGCAGATCTGTTTTTTTATTATCTTTTCCAGTATCTTCCCTGGTATTGATGTTAGGCTAATGTGTCTGTAGTTTCCTGGGTCTGTTTCTCCCCCCCCCCTTTTTTTTGAGGATGGGAACCCCATCAGCTCTTTTCCAGTCCTCTGAAGATTGGTTTGGCATGATCTGTTTTTAACAAACCCATGCTGACTTCTAGTTATTACTTTACTCATTGCTAGATGTTGGCAGATCTGTTTTTTTATTATCATTTCCAGTATCTTCCCGGGTATTGATGTTAGGCTGACTGGTCTGTAGTTTCCTGGGTCTGTTTTTTTCCCCTTTTTTGAAGATGGGAACCACATCAGCTCTTTTCCAGTCCTCTGGTAGTTCCCCGTGCTCCAGGATTTTTGAAAGACAGGATTTTTGAAAGATGTGGTACAGTGGTTCTGAGATGATATCTGCCAGCTCCTTTAGAACTCTGGAATGTTCCCAGTGATTTGTATTCATCAAGATCAGACAGGTGTTCTCTTACCATTTATATATTTATTTTTGCTTATTTTAATTTTTATTTCTAGTCTGTCTTTTACAGCTATGTTTTTGGTAGGTTGGGCTATAGTTTCTTTTTGCGTGATGA
>QLTV01003124.1:1640958-1655889 GCA_003457575.1 Thermophis baileyi
TCTATTATCATATTTTTCAGAGTTTCCAAAGCTTCTTGAGTTGTTTTCCCATTTAGGATTTTCATCCAAGGAATCTTTCCCAAGTTCTCTCTGAGTTTGTTAAAATCAGCTCTTTTAAAATCTAAGACTGTGGTATCATTATGTTCTATTGCTTGTGTTTGCGTTATGTTGAATTCTAGTATGACATGGTCACTCTCACCCAAGTTTCCTACAGTTTCAACTCCCTCTATCACTTCTTCTCTGTTTGTAAGAATTAAGTCCAGTGTGGCTGTCCCTCTAGTTCCCTCCTCTACCTTTTGGACAACAAAGTTGTCAGCTAGGTTGGTTAGGAACCTATTTGATTTCTCACTTGGTGCAGAATTAGTCTTTCAATTGATGTCAGGGTAATTGAAGTCCCCCATTACTATTGTAGTCTGTTTCCTACATATATTTGTTAGTTGGTTAGCAAAAAGTACATCCATTTTTTCTGTTTGGTTGGGTGGCCTGTAGTATACACCTATGGCCATGTCATTCTTTTTCCCCCTTTTATATTGACCCATATGCATTCTAGGAGTTTTTCTTCTTTGGTTTCATGCATTTCTGTAGCAATATAGTGGTCCTTTACATACAGTGCAACTCCACCTCCTCTTTTATGGAGTCTGGTTTTTTTTTAACAGTTTGTATCCTTCTATCAGTATGTTCCAGTCATGGGTTTCATCCCACCAAGTTTTTGTTATTCCAACTATATCATAACAAGGTAGTTATGATTGTATTAATAGTTCAAGTTCACCCAGTTTGTTACCCAGACTTTGTGAATTTGTATATAGGCACTTGCGATCTTTATGTCTGACTCTGGGTATGCTTCCTATGTCTCCTATTTGGTGTTTGAGTTTGTCTTCCTTCCCATCCCTCCTTACCTCATTATTTGACTTGTTTTCTAGCGGTTTTTGCTTGGAATTACGCCCTGGAGATCCTAAAGATTAGTCACACACCCGCCCCAATTTTAGTTTAAAGCCCTCCTGATAAATTGAGCCAGTCATTTTCCGAAAACATTGTTCCCAATCTTTGTGAGGTGCAGCCCATCCCTTGCCAAAAGCCCATCATGGAGGTAATTGGGTCAAGGTGATACAATTCCACTTAGAGAATGAAAAGTCAGAGGAATATTTGCAAGGCTATTAGGAAAATTATTCCAGGCAACTGACAGATGAAGTTGTTTGGATCTATTCTGAGCTAGACCCCAGCAATGGATGTCCTGCTGAGATAATTAGGGCACCCTGACTTGGTTATCTGGGAGAAATTTGACCCTGTAAGTTTTGAAGAAGTGGACAGGGTCCTAGGACTGTGAGTGTAGCCACCTGTTTATTTGATCCATGTCCATCCTGGTCAGTCAAGGCTTCTTGGAAGACAATGATTGGTTGGATCCAGTGGCAGTGAATTTATCATAAGAACATAAGCAGTGCCTTGCTGGAATGGACCCCCAGCCAATCTAGATCAGTAGTCTGTTCTTACAGTAGCCAAACAAGTGCATAGCCATTGATCCCCCTTGAGGGAGGGAGAGGTTCTATAGGTCATAAAAGAGGTAGAGTTCCACTCTCTCCTCAAAAAACTGTAGCCAATTACAATTGTGTTAAATAATTTCCAGTCAGTCTGCAATATTCCCTTTTTAGGAAAAGTTGTAAAGAAAGTGGTCAGGCTGGAACTTCAGAGGACCCTGGAAGAAATAAAGGATTATATAAATCCATTTCAACAAACTTTTAAATCTGGGTCTGAACTGAGATTGATGGCACTTGTGAATGACTTCTATGCTCAAGGGTTTGGGAATGGATGTCACGGTGTTGCAATGGTTCTTACTTTTCTGGGAATGTTCTAGTCAGAGTTGGTAGTGAGCAATGCTGTTGAGGTTCTGTCTTGGTAGCTGGAGGCTATGGGGATCTGGATAGGGATCAACAAGTTTAGGCCCAAAGACCAAATGGCAATGGCTTTGGGGGCCAGCCAGCTCTTTCATTATTAGTTCTGGGTGGATTTGCATTACCCCATATGCAGATGTTCTTAATCAGGGCAAGAAGAGGTGTTTTACAAATTGCCAGTGCTTGCTGGAAAAGCAGATGGTATCTATAATTAGGAGGGTATTTGCATAAATTCATCTTTGTGTATCAGTTTTGCCCATTCCTGGGTCTCTCATGCCTTCATCTGGACTATTGTATTGCAATATGGTCTACATGGGGCTACTTTGAAGAACACTCATAATATTGTATACAGCTGGTCCAGAATGCAGTAGTGTGAGTAGTTATGGCTCTTGCTTCAGCTATGTAACTCTGGTACTGCACTGCTTACAAGTAGGCTTAAAGATGAAATTTAAGGGTGTGGTGCCCTCTATAAAACCAGTCAAGGCCCAGGACTGGGTATTTATGGAATCATCTATCTCAAATTTTCTCAGCCTGTCTTATAAGATCCAACTAGTTGTCATGCTCCAGATCCCAGCAACTCTCTGTTGCAGCACCTGCCCTACGGAAAAGCCTATCCTCAAAAATTTAGGTACCAGCCTTAAGAAGGCCCTGATAACCTCCCAGTGTGAGCCAGTGTAACCTGTCAATCCAGTCCTCAATGCAGTATATTTTATAGTATTATGCTTTATTGTCATATCATTTCACTTTGTATTTTATGTTTTTAATCCTAGTTAGCCCAAAGTCAAGTGGACGGCCACATAAATTGAGCAAACAAATAAATGTAAACATAATTTATTATTTTTGTTTAGAATTTTTTCTTCTTTTTAACTTAATGAAATTTTGGAAAGAAATTGTATGAAATGAGCTATGACTCAATGTGACTCTCTGTCCACCAGAAAAATGACATCCAAAAACAAAATGTCTATGGAGATTCTCAGTCATCCAGGTTATGGTTGTCCCAAAGGTGCTTTTTCAAGAGGCAACTGGAGTTTCTTGGCTTTCTTTGACGACGCTTCACTTCTCATCCAAGAAGCTTCTTCAGCTCTGACTGGATGGTGGGGTATGGAAGGATTTATTTTCCTTGCAGGTCATTTGAATTCTTTTAGAGAGTCATTGAGGCCACTTGGAGGTTTATCTGTGTCCTCAGGGTTACCTGAATCATTGATTCAGGTAACCTGTGCCTTCTGCAGGATGTTTTCTGCCCTGTGTCCCTTCATTGTTGAACACAGGCTCAGGCTGTTGGGGATTTTTCTGGAAATCCATTCATACTCCTGCACCATTCAAAGGGTGTTCATCCCAAAGTGCATAGCTTAGCAAAGTGCTTAGCTTTGAATGGTGCAGGAGTATGAACAGATTTCCAGAAAAATTGCAGACTACAGGAACCATTTGCGCTTCAGTTTGAGATGCAAACAACACAGACTCATTTCCAACAGCCTGAGCCTGTGTTCAACAGTGAAGGGACACAGGGCAGAAAACATCCCACAGAAAGCACAGTTTCAACTTCTCAATGATTCAGGTAACCCTGAGGGCACAAGTGGCCTCAACAACTCTATAAAAGAATGCAAATGACCAGCTGTCTGCAAGTAATATAAATCCTTCCATTCCCCACCATCCAGTCAGAGCTGAAGAAGCCTCTTGGATGAGAAGTGAAACATTTTCAAGGAAAAACAAGAAAGTCCAGTTGCCTCTTGAAAAAGCACTTTTGGGACATCCAAAAACAGAACCAGAAATGGACTAAAATTGAAATTGTGGGTGAAGCCAACAGAAGAAAAGATTGAAAATCCTGTCTAGACTGAGACATTATTAAGGTACGCAGACCAGACTGCAGACTGGCACATCCTTCCATTAGACAATTCTGCTGCTGCTGTGCCATTCCACCGCTCTCTTCCAGGAAATCAGTGGTAAGTATGGACAGACGCACATGCAGTTAAATTTACAACAAAATACAACATTAAAGCTTCAACATACAGACATATGCAGAAGCAATTTTTAAAAAAAAAAAACCTTTCCACCATCTGCTCTAATGTTTATATACTTCTCTTTATTAGTACTAAGGCAATAGAGCATAGTGATTAAGGTATGTCCATGATTATAACGCAAGGAATATCAGCGTAGTTCTGAGAAAAGTAAAAACACTTGAGAAGTATTCTACATTCATTTAAATGTGCAGTACAAAAGTGTGCAAAAATGAATGGACTGAAGGTCTTGATGGTCTCAAGGACTTTCTCCAGCTTGCTTCCTGTTCTTTTTTTTTAAATAACTAATAGATTGTGTTGACTGGCTTTAAGTCAAGTGATACAATGGGATAAATCTTTAATTGAGTTTTAAAATGAATTGACCTCTATCACTAGAATGGTCTTCTGGTTTCAGCCTGCTGAAAAATAAGCATCTCTGTCCTGCTCTGTCTCTTGATACTCTCCCTATTGATAGGTTGGTCCATGAAAGCAAAAACCAGTTTAGCAGAATGAGATAATGGATTGGGCAATATCACCTTGGGTTGAAGGCAGATCTCACCAGTTTTGGATATGTTCCCAATGTCAAAACAGAATCCAAAAATTTCAGCCCTAGTTGCTCCCTTTGTGCCACTTGATTAGGCTGTTGTAAAGGATACCATTAAACCATGCATCCCTACCTCCAGGCTGAAATAATTTAAACTACTCTACTTAATTTATAGGCCAGGTCAAAGTCTGTGGGTTGTAATCAGGCACAGTAAATTAATGGCACAATCCAAACTCTAGACTCCCTTACCATCTCTTCCCTAATAGTTAACAACCTTGCTTGGAATCTATACATAATACCATATAATAAAGGGATTACTGTTTGTTTTTTCTCCTCTTTTTAAATTAATATATATATATATAACCATTCTTTATCACATTGTCAGAATTTATTTATTTATTTAAGAAATTTTATCTATTCTCCCATCTCACTCTCAGTGACTCTGAGTGGCTTACAAAGATAAAAACCCAATATAAAAACAACAAAAAAAGCAATAATCCACAACAGTCAATCAATCAAATAAGCCACTTGATGGGCCCTCCTATCCCACTCTGGAGTCCCCACACGCATTGGCAAAATCAGCTCTTTAGGGCTTTGTGAAAGAGTGTCAAAGTGGGGGCCAATCTTACCTCCACAGGATTGATGTTCCACAGGGAGGAAGCCATCACGGAGAAGGCCCTTCTTCTTGGTCCTGCTAGATGAACCTTCTTAGGAGAGGGGACATAGCATTCCCCGCCTCTCTGCTCTGGTGCCACATTTTGAATCAATTAAACCTTCCAGATACTTTTCAAGGGCAGCCCCATGTAGAGCATGTTGCAATAGTGGTGAAATCCAAATTTTTTTACTACTGGTTCTGTGGGCGTGGCTTGGTGGGCATGGTGTGGCTTGGACAGCTAAGGGAGGGGAAAGTTATACTTAGGGATTTTGGTGTGCAATTCTCAGTTCTGGCTCTGCACTACTACAATGCATTTGACTTCTAATAAAACTATACCTTTCTCAACAAATGGAGCCAAGGATCATTTCTATTTAGAGGTTTAAATTTGCAGCAGTTCTGACACTGGAATTGTCAGCATGAAGTCAGAAGCCGCCTCGGGGGGGTGGACATGGTGAGGCTTAGCTGCCTTTCGGGCCTGCCTCTTGGCTTACGTGGGGCCTCCAGGCGCCTGCCGCCTGCTTGCCCTCCCCTCCGCCTCGGGCCAGACATCCAGTCTGTGTCCGGGGGACATGCCGCTTCTGGGCCAGTCCATCCAGTGGGCAAGTGGGCGGCCTCAGAGGTGGATTCCTCCCGGTTCGGACCAGTTCTATAGAACCGGTAGTAACTTGGCGGCCTGGGTCGCTAGAATCAGCAGTGACCCAGGCCTGCCACACCCCCGAACCGGTTCTTTCGGCGGTGCCATGCACGCGGCATGACACTGAGCGAACCGGCAGCGAAGAAAACCAGAACCCACTCCTGGGTGGCCTACAGGGGAGAGCGCCGTACTGGGGCGCTGTGTGCCCAGACCAGGGGCTTTCTCTCGGGCCTCCCGCCCGTCTCTGCTTCTGTGAGGCCTCCGGGTAGGAGGCCCAAGAGAAAGCACCTGGTCTGGGCACACAGCCTTCCAGGAACCTCTTTTGTGTTCCTTCTCGCAAGGAGAAGCTTTGTGGTCGATATGAGTGAAGGAAAAAGAAGACGGGCAGACTGAAAATGGCTTGCTGACGTTGGTGGGAAAGTCGGTCCCGTATTCCAGAGCTCTAGTCACAGGACTGGCCCATTGGTCATCCAATTCCAGCTCTGGACTCTGAATATGGGACTGGGCGGGCAGCTCGTGGTTGGGCTGGAAATCTTCGCTGTACAGGGTGGTACAAGAAGTGGTGCAACATGCAAGGAGTAGTGCAGTCCTTGCTGGCCAGAACAAGGTATGGTGCTGTTGCAGCAAAGGGGGGCAGCGCAGGTGGGCCAAAGCAGCGGTGGCGATGGCCGGAGCCTTAGTGGGTGGGAGCGAAGGGCCCCTTTACTTGCCTTTGTGCGGCAACAGCATTCTGCCTTCATCGCAGTACATTTGCGCCAGCTGGTGGTGCCAAGGCAGCTTTCGCCTCCCTCTGCTTTGGGCTTGGAGCTGTAAGCCGCGTCCAGGAAGCACTGCAGCAGAGAGAAGTGGTCAGGGTCAACCCTAGCTTTGCTGTCCATTGCAGCTAGGAATCTCAAATAAGGCCGAGAATGAATGTTTGTGTTGTAGTCAGCCCAGTTGCTAGATCGGCCCCCTGCGAACTCCTTGTCTCTTGAAGAGGCCGGCCGAGGTCTTGCTCACCAATTGCTGAGGCACCTGGACTGCCAGTGATGGGATGGGGTCCTTCAGGCACATAGCTTGACTGCCTGTTTAGTAGCTCCAGCCCCTCCCTCTGTCACTGGGAGTCCAGGCGCTTCAGCGGGCAGCGAGCGAGGCCTCGGCTGGGCTCCTCAGCAGACAAGGACTTCACAGGGGGCCGATCTAGCGCCCAGGCTGGCTACAACACAAATGTTCATTCTCGGTCTTATTTGAGATTCCTAGCTGCAATGGACAGCAAAGCTAGGATTGACGTCCCCCTGCATCGATCCAGCAGACAAAACAGAAAAAGGGGGTGGAGAGAAACAGTCCAGTTGCCAAGGTACGCCAGAGTGGGAGGCCAGTGAACCAGAGAGCTTCTTCCCCATCTTCCCAGGAGCATGGGACTTCTCACGACTGGGCCCTGAGCTCCCTTACAGTTTGTTCTGCTGCTGGAGGATGGGCTGCAGCGGTCCCACGCCAGCTCCTTGCAGTCGCCCATGCCGGGATTGCTGCAGAGAGTCTCCCCCTTCGGGGTCTTTTTGTGTGGGTTGGAGGGGGGCAGAAATTCCAACTCGGGGTCTGCTTCAGCCTCCTGGTGCGGGGCTTTGGGTGAAGGCTGGAGGGAAGTGCCGCTGGTGGTGAAGAGCCGGAGGGCCTCGTTCCAGTGGGACTGCATCATGGCCTGGAACTGGCTGATCATCTCAGCCCACTGAGCTTCCAGGTGCCGGTATTCCTTGGAAATAACATCTCTGCACTCCTGCAGGTCTTCCCTCTGCTTGGAAAGCCTATGCTCATAGTCCTCAGTGAGTTGCTTCTGCTGAGCCTCCTTCAATCCAATTCAGATCCAATTTGAACTGAGCCAGCTGTTTTGCTAACTCTTTCTCATGGTGACTGCTTAGCTCCAACAACTGCTTCCTGTTGGGGCCCTAACGAGCCCGGGCGGGGAGGCGAGGAGTGGCTGGGAGGGGAGGGGCGAGGTGAGGCCGGCAAGGCACCACTCAATGCAAGTGACATTGAGTTGGCCATGCCCACCCAGCCGGTCATTAGGCAGATCAAACTATAGTCCGAACCCACAACAGTGTGAGGGACTGTGAATTGGCCCTGTTTAAAAAGTTTGAGGATCCCTGATCTAGTTGATATGCCTGTTAGAAGTATCCAAAGCTGACTCAAAAACCAGACTCAAGGAGTACTCATGAAAGGGTCTTCTTCAAAATAGAGTGATGTATCATGTACTCTTGAACATCCTTCAAGAATCAGAAGTCAAGGCCAGCTGATCTTTCTGTCCCTTTGCCCTCTGAAGAAGAAAGTTACCAGCAAACACTTTGCCTACTTCTCCCTAGTATAGGTAGTTCTTCTGGAGTGCTGATCCCAAAGTTCTATAACAAGAACGGTGTGGGCTAAAGTCCTTGGAAATAACATGTCTGCTTCAAAAGTGGAATGGAGAACCTTTGCTTTGTCATGTGTTTTTGGATATAGATGGGAAAAATGCCTATTATTTCTGAGATTTTTAGACTTGATTGTCTCTAATGCCAGACTATTAGCTTATTGTCTCTGTTATCTCTTTTGCAATCCTTTCTGTTATTCTCCATCACTTCTTTTCTCTCTGATATAAATCTAAGTAGAGTAATGAGTTGTAAAAACAAACAACAGTTGAGAATTATGCCTGGAGTAAATATTGCAGTGGATCTACTAATCCTATATTCACAAAACAAAGCTTTTTAAAAATCCATTCTTTGACCTTAAATGATTCACCACTGAAGGTGTTACTTTGCAAATCAGGGTATTCCTTGATTTTAGAGTACAGGAAGCTTGATAGTGGAGCCATGGTACCACCTTTTAAATTTAACTTGGCTATTGAAGCCTTGATTGTTTTAAATCCTGAATCCTGCTCTATCATGAATCACTCTGGGTAGTATAATCTATACATTCAGCCCAGTAATTTCTAAAAGAACTGTTGTGATAAAAAAAACCTGAAACAAAATATTTTGATGTCACTCTGCACTCCTGATAAAAATAGCAGGATACAAATATAAAATAAATGCATCAACATTGTAAATTGTCAGGAAGAGATTATTTCAGTAAGTAAAATCTGAGCATATTTTAACACCAATGACAGAAAGCAGCAAATCTCATCTCTTCTGGAGATTTGGGACACTGCTAGAATTCCAGCCATCTGTGATTGGCCCTCGGACCATCATAGCCAATTTATTCTGCAGCCAGAGTTGTTCAGCCATCTGCTCAAGTGGAACAGCTTCCAGCATCTCTCCCCTGCAGTGTTCCTCTGAAGACAAGTGGGTGCGTCTCCCTACATACATAGATGCAGTAATATTGCTTGGAAAAGGTCAATTCTATCAATGCTGCTCTTAGAAGCCTGAAGCTTCAATGTTATAGGACCATGGTCTGTATGAGTAGATCCACAAAACAAGATTATTGAGCGAGAATCAACCTTGAAAACACCTTCGCTGCAGAGTTGCCAATAATTCTGAGTCTTAAGATCATGTCCAAATAATACATTTAAGTGGGGAGAAAAGGTGAGATAATATTTTGGCTGGAGAAATGGCTTGTCAGAAACAATACTGTATTGTTTGTGAATATGCAGTCTGCTTATTTCACAGTGCATCAGAGTGATCATGGAGGAGAAAAGTTGTTTTTATCAAATTTTTTTCCTATAAGAATTTCTATATTTTGTTCATTTGCATCATTGTTAGAGTCAGTGTCTGAAACTTTCTTTTTTTGAAGTTTTTTTTAAAGTTTATTATAAAATACAATGAAAAAGATGAAGAAAAAAGGGGAGAGAGAGAGAGAGAGAGAGAGAGAGAGAGAGAGAGAGAGAGAGAGAGAGAGAGAGAATGTCGACTTCCAATTCTTTCTAACACAGTAAAATACAAATACAGTTAGAACTCAACTCTTTACATTACTTATAGTTATTACAAGCCAGTTCTATAACTATGCAATTAAGTCTTAAAATTAAATTATAAATTTCATTTGTTTTTTCTATTTCAAGCATAAAAACCAGAAGCAATATCCCAACAGAAACAAGACTAAATAAAATTTCTTTGTTTAAAACAGTTTACATTCCATCTTAACCAAATCCATTTTTTTCTTTTCCCTCCAGTTACTATGGGAAGTAATATACATTTCTATTTACACATTCTTCCTGTTATATTCATTTTAAAGCTCTAAACATGTCTTTTAAAATGTCTAAGACTTTCTAAAGAGTTTCTTGAAAATTGGGAAGGAAGGGTGAGACTAAACTCCTGGACTGGACAACCAAACTCAGTTAAATTTTTGCTTGCCCTGTTGAGAGCTTTCATTTAGGCTAGCATTTTGTCAGGCTTCTTTCAGAGCTCTCCGTGGTCCTGTTTGTTCACCAAATTTCTGGAAAGGATTTAGCAGAGTAAATTACCAAGCTACTTAGCTGCCTTGGAGATAATTCAGAAAACACCTGAAACAAAGTCCAAGTGTACTGTGGAGAATTTGGGGGAGAATGTTCATTTCAGTTTGAGTTAAATGTGCCCATAGACTCATGGAACTACATTCATGCCTCCTTGTATTTGTAAGGAGGTGTTCAGAGAGAATCTTCCCCACATGGAATTTCCAACCTCATTAAAGGCAACACCTCACAAAATACATCACCAGTCTAATCACTTGGGTAGATTATGAGGGCATGAATGGCTAGATCTTTTTTTCAAAGAAAGTGAGCAACTATTCTAAAATCTAGATGAGTGAAAGTTACATGGGCAATACTAGCTCCCAATACATTACAATTAAGTCTACTACTATGGAACACTATTTGAAAGGTTAAAGGCAGGGATGTAGAAACTCTAACCTGCAGGCCTGATGTAGTCTACCCATCTTCATATATATAATATATAGTATTGTCCTTTGCACATTGAAATTTTGAATGCAGAAGTGTGTTGCCAAATTCTTAAGATGTTAGGTTACCATTATAGAGACTTAGGGCCACACTTCACCATTGCACTTACTGGATGACTCTAGGCCTAGAACTAAAAGTCAATTCAGCCTGCCTCTTAAGTTGTTGTAAGGACAAAAAAAACAGGTTTTTTTTTTACTTCCTAGAATAGTTAGGGTACCTATATGCCATCCTCAAAGCACTTTATTTGTAGCTTCCACCTCCCTCTTGGAGTAGATGGGGCTGAAATGTGTGGACTTTTTGCATTTTACAAGAAGGCATTAAAATAGAAATTAGTGCCTTAACACTTGAAGAGGCTTGAGGTACCTATGGAACAACTTGTAGTTCTCTCCCAAATTGGGTATTTTCTCCATTGCAGAGTTTTACAAGACCAATTTGAATGCCTGAAGACTCTGCTATCTTTATATACTGTATATATAAATTTTTGAAAAACAGTGCATTGTCAGAGTATACCATTTACAAGTAAGAAAACAACCAAAGGAAAGTTGATAGTAAATATTAGCACACAAACTAATAACAATAGTAATAATATAATAGTAGTAATAATAATATAGCCAAAAAGCTTAAACTAAGTTTCTTCTTACATTGGATTGTTTACACTTTTATCAATTACTATGGTTGTGATTATATACATCTTTATTTCAATATGAACATTCATAATCTTAATTTCTCTAATTTCTATTACCTCTTGTCACTATCCATTCATAAAATTTATTCCATGTCCGATAGTATTCTGAATCTTCTTTATCTTTAATTTTTAAAGTTAATCTGTCCATTTCGGCACAGTCCCAAATTTTTCAAATTACAACCTCATCTGGTGGGGTGTTCACATTTTTCCAGTATTTGGCATATGTGATCGTTGGTGCTGTCAATATATGTAACACTAAATAAACACTAAAACACAGTCCCTTTATCGTAATCCTCCGATAGTATACCTAAGAGGCATGTTTCTGGTTTCAGCTCAATATTTTGTTTAATTATCATTTCCAGCCAGCTATGTATTTTCTCCCAATAATTTCTTGCTTTACTGCACGTCCACCACATGTGATAGTAGGTACCTGGGGTCTGATTGCATTTCCAACATTTGGTGGACAAGTTACTAAACATTTTCGCCAATCTTGCAGGTGGTAAATGCCACCTGTAGAACATTTTGTAGAGGTTTTCTTTGTATGCCGAAGCCATATCAATTTATAATTTCTGTCCCAAAGTAAGACTCTGCTATCTTTAAAGATACCCATTTTGTCTCTTAATAAATCAAACCCCAAAAGAATGCAAAAACAAAAAGTGGGGGCAAAAATTCACAAGTGATGTCATGATGTCATCATGGGCTGTGGGGTAGGGGAGTATACAAGGATAATATATGTTCCACAGTACAAATGTGTAAATAGTATTGGATGCAAAGTTGGAATGCATCCTCAGATTCTCTTTCTTTCAAATTAATGCTTATACAAGCAAATTTCCTTTTTTCAGCTTTAAAATAGTTTGGATTTCATCTGAGATTTTTATTTTGTGTCTCCTCCTAGAACTACTCGTGTGTTCATAAGAACAGCTGGCACAGTATTTCTCGAGCCCTCATTGTGGGATCAGTGAACATGAGGCTAGGTATCCTACAGTGAGGATGAGAAAGTCTTTCTTCCCATGTTAAAATGGATGGAGGCTAGATACATTGTGAATGTACAAAGTCACCATCATCAAAAGCAGCAGTAGCAACAGCTGGAGTGCTTCCTCGGAGTATTTTCCTCTCAGGATTACAGGAAAAGCAATTGCAATCTCTCTATACCAGTGATCAGCAAAAGCAGCATTAACTACAGGCTGACAAACTTTCATGAGAAGGAAGCAGCTTTCTGCAGTATTAGACTCTTCTGCATCAGATCACCCCAGAGGCTAGAATCTGGAGAGATGGTGTCAGGTGAGAGCAGCAAGAGCAGAAGCATCAGAAAGCTGAACTTTAACATATGCAGATTCAGTTTCTTTCCAGGAAATGAATGATAAATGTTTAACATTAATTCTGCCCCGTGGTTAAAACTAGAGGAAGGCTTGTATTTTATTTCAAGGTATCATCATCTACACTAATGCCAAACCATAACAGAACTTTGAACATTGCCTTGGACTCAGAATTTTCCATCAGGTATCTTTCTGGAACAAACTTGTCACTGAAGTAACAATCAATCCCTCCTCCCTTCCTGAGGAGCTGGGTAAGCAGTCTGTTTCCTTTTCCAAGAGGAGCTGTGTAAACATTATTTATTTGAGTACAAACACATTGCAGCAACTCAGGACACCAGATTGCCTATACAACATATTCCAATGAAAATCTGAAGGACTGCCTTACCCTAATGGGACTAACTGATCCCACTCACTCCAGTGGAAAGGGCCTACTTTGGATCCCGTCAGCCAAAGAATTCTAACTGAGGGGTCCAGGAGAAGAGTCTTTCCAGCTGTGGCCCCCGCCCTCTGGATATTCTCCCATCAGAGATGAGATCTGCTCCTATGCTCCTGGTCTTCTAGAAAAGCCTAAAAACTTGGCCTGGAGCCCTGACAGGTGCCTGCTACATTGCAGGGTGGCTGATGACGTAGAGAGGATACATACTCCCAGGCTGCCCATCATCTTGGTTCTTAATGTTTAATTTTTTTATTCTAATTTTAATTGTTTTTAAGCACTTTTTAACTTTTTATTATATTGTAAGCTTCCCAGAATCACTGTATTAGTGAGATGGACAGCATAGAAATTTAATAAAATAGAATGATCTCGCCTGTGTCCGACCACCCAACCCACCACAGCAAATCAACATAGTGAAAAAGGATAACATTACCATACATCAAAAAGTATCTCGGAAACAACCAAAGATTATCACAACCACATGATATCAGCATAGCACACAAACTGAAACCCTCCAAAGCAACTTGTTGTGACCCAGCGCGGCAAGCCCCCAGGAAACGACACACACACACACACTGTTTTCCAAAACAAAGAAGACTTTACCACTAATAAATGCAGCTTAGTAGTAAGTTGGTTACAGGTTTTTCACCATAGTTCTTGTTGAAAATCACAGAACACTTTGGCCGGGATTCCAAATACAAAACTACAAACAGGTCATTAAGTCCATAAATTATCCTCACTTGCTGGAGTTGGCCAAGAGCCCGGACTGGAGTTATTCCAAAGTTCAAACAGCAGCCAGGCAAAATACTTGCATTGTTTCCAGAAAGAGTTTCCACTGTGATGCAACCTGAAATAGTCTTAGGGCAGGGCCCCTCACCTGAAATATTCTTAGGGCTTGGCCCATCTACCTGTAGGTTTACATGTGAGGAGTCCTCCTCCTACAGAGCCACTCTTGCTGGCTAGCTGCCCTGCGTGCCCTAGCATCAATCAGAGGCTCCTCCTCTTCACTGGAGTCACTTAACTCCTGCTGGGGAAGTGCAGAAGGCCCTGGTTGATTATCGTCCTCTGGCCCTGTGTCCTCCTCGGTCTCGGACTCAGGTGCCAGAGATACAGACTGATCTTGCCACCCCATGGTCGGTTCTTGGTCTTCCGGATCCATGAGCAGCTGCGCGGGACTTGGGCAAGCCACAACACAATTAAACCAAAAGATACAGTAGCCCAAGAAGAAAAAACAGGGGTCATTTACAACATAAAATGTAAAGATTGTAACAACCACTAAGACAGACAGGCAGAAGACTAACAAAATACATCCATGAACAACGAAGACAAAATGGAAACTCCTTAATCTCACAATGCATGAATAGACTTAACCATACTTTCAAGTAGGAAACTGTGAACATCCTAGCCCAAGCTGATTCCAAAAAAGCTAGGGAATTCCTAAAAGCTTTGCATTCAGACAAATCAGTCATCAATACACACATAGACATAAATCACATTTAGATGCCATTTATATGAGAAATAAAAAAGTAAAGAAGGAAACAAAAAGACCCAAAGACATCATCTCCAGGAGCCAACACCCAGATGAGCAGATAGGTGATGAGTAGGGACCAGGCAGACAGTCAAGCAAAAAACAATGCTCGAATCATTGATGATGTTACCAAATTAGATAATGAAATCTCTGCAAATAATGAAACTCAGAGACCACTAAAGACACCATAATTCCCAGAAAGCCAATATAATAATAAATGGAAATATCACAAGGTCATTTCAAATAATGAAAGGAGTTCGTCAGGGATGCCCATTGTCACATCTACTCTTTATTTTGACTTTAGAGACACTATTAAATAAAATTAGATCAAACCCAGCTATTAAAGGAACCAAAATTAAAAAGGAAGATTATAAAATACAGGC
>QLTV01003124.1:1668077-1678542 GCA_003457575.1 Thermophis baileyi
GCGAGAACTTCTGAGCCAATGTAGTTCAAAAGGATCTTTTATTAAGCAGAAGTGAAAGCAGTCCATTCAAAGCAACATCTGAATACCCTTAGGCAACGCAGGTAGAGTTAAAGCAGTAGAGACCCCTCCCATTAGCCAGAATGCAGATTCTAGCCAATACACAAGTGTGAAAATGTTTTCTTTATCAACTGCTCTGGGAACCGGATAAACATACATTTCTCTGACCATCTTCTGTTATCCATTGAAGTGAAACATCCCACATTGCCCCTCATAAACCTTCTCCAAAAGTGAAGAGATCTCAGGATGTTTGGCGCCTGGGCATGGATTGTAAATCGTCCATTGACACAGGCAATGCTAATAAATGAAACCCAAGGCCCCCCCTTCTCTCAACTGAATGGCACGATCACTCTTTGGGATCTGACAGCCAGATAAGGTTGTTTACTTCTGTGAGCCATTGAAGTGAAACATCCCACATTGCCCCGCATAAACCTGCTCCAAAAGTGAAGAGAGCTCAGGATGTTTGGCGCCTGGGCATGGATTGTAAATCGTCCATTGACACAGGCAATGCTAATAAATGAAACCCAAGGCCCCCCCTTCTCTCAACTGAATGGCACGATCACTCTTTGGGATCTGACAGCCAGATAAGGTTGTTTGGGGCAAGGGAATCCCAGAATCTGCAGCTACCGACGAATGTTCCCACCACTCCCCTGCAGGAGCTGCCTTCTGACCTGCATCCCTCAGAGATGCAGTTGGCTCCTGAAAGGCTGTGGGTTGGCTTGAACCGGCCCGCTCTTTAGGACGCACATCCAGGGCAGGGTCATCTGGTGGTACTAACAAGGTTTTCAGGGTGGATGGCTCCTCCAGCACTGCCACATCCATCCCGGCCTCCATTCCCTCCGCCATCCTCCACAGCTCCCCTCTCTCCTTGCAACCCCAGAGGGTGAGGTGCTGGCTAGGCTTGTATGAACAAGTAAGAGGAGCACTGACTTATTGTCACGTTCCAGAGTTTAGCAGAGACAAGAAACGCAGACAAGAAAGATAAGTGGGTATTCTTTTATCTCACAAATGGGAAATCCGGCACAGAGTGACAAATAGTAATGAAAATAAAGTCAGTGCTACCATGGTGTAACCCTCCACCCCTTAAGTGCCCTTTACCCCACCCCCATGGTCCCACTGCCTGAGCCCTGCCCCATATAATTACCACCACCCCTCATGCACCGCCACTTTGCTGCCATTCTTGTATCTTCAGAGCTTTCCATCCGGCACACCCTGCCTGTTTTCAGCATGCCAGGCTCCCTGCGCCTGCGTGCACTCCGCCGCCCACCTGGCCTACCACGTATCAGCTGTTTACAAAGATGGCCTATCTGGCCATCTGTGGATTCCATAGCTGTGGCAGGCATCTCGTGGCTGTGCCTGCCCCCCCGATCTGGCAGGGGGCCCTCGGTATGTGTGCCGGCAGCACGGCTCAGCTGTGCAGCCTGCAGGCTGTCGGCAAGCTTTCGGCGGGCGTGGCATTCGGCATGGGCTTCAGATGCGCATCCCAGCTGGCGGCTCTCTCTCCCCGCCCAAATGGCAGCCCTGGCGCGGCTGGCAACCCAGGGGCTGACATTTGGTTGGTTGGGCTATGGTTTCTTTTTGCATGAAAACCAATGCAAAGAATGAGTTAAGCAGCTCTGCTTTCTCTCTACTGCCTGTTACTTCCTTGCCATCTTCTCTCTTAAGTGGACTGACTGTTTTCTGGACCTTTTTCTTGTTATTTATATATTGAAAAAAAACTTTTTTTAAATTATAATTCAGGTTTAAAGCTCTTCTAATAAGATGAGCCAGTTGTTTTATAAATATATTCTTTCCAGTTCTTGTGAGGTTCACTCCATCCCTTGCCAATAGCCGTTCATGTAGGTCATGCAGAGCATGGTCTAGAAAGCCAAAGTTACCTTGTTGACACCAGTTTTTAAGCCAGTGGTTCGTTTCTAAAATCCTTTGCTCCCTCATTGGATGTTGGCCTTTTGTTGGAAGTATAGATGAAAACATTACTTGAGCTCCTAATTAACTTTTTTCCCCAGCTGTTTGTAATGTCTTGTTATTATTTTTAGATTCATTATTGTGTCATTGATCCCCATGTGTAGGAGAAGAAAGTAGTAATCCGTGGGGTTGATTATTTTAGTAAGTTTCTCAGTTACATCTTTGATTTTTGCTCCAGGGAGACAACATACCTCTCTATATCGGCTGTTTGGTCTGCAGGCTATAAGTTTCTGTTCCCCTAAGAATTGAATCTTCTATCACCAATATTCACCTTTTTTTCCTAGGGAAGTCTGGGATACTGTTCTTCCTGTCACAGGAATGCTGGGTTGTGTCTCCCTTTTAGAAACTATTGATGAATACTTTTTTTTAATAGGTGTCTGCATATTTTCTTCCAGGGGGAGGCTTTGAAAGCAATTGTTCCATTCCAGAGGGGCTTCACTGGATACAAGGGTAGATAGTAGGGGCTTTGCTCTTGGTTGCTGTTTTCTCCTACGTTTCCATCAGTCTTCCTCTTTAGGGTCATACATAGGGTCATTTGGGGGGGGGGAGCTGTTTATTCCCTATTGTGTTCAATTTGGGTATATAAATTGTCTTCTTTTTGTTTATTTATGGGGCCATTTTTTAAGAAGCTGTTTGCTCCCTGTTATGTTTAATTTTGATGTAGTCTTCTTGTTTAGCTGGGGATTCTCACTTTGTTCATTGAGTTTCAGAGTGGCTAGAGTTGCTTCTAGACCCTTTACTTTTTCTGCTAGTAATTCATATGATTTACATTTGATACATATCTAGTTTGGGTCTTCTGTGGGCATAAGCTCAAACATATGACATAAAAGTCACTATAATGTCAATCCAGGGGTGAAATGCTCCCGGTTCGCTCATACCTGTCGGTCGCCGTAGAGCCGGTCGCCAAGGTAGCGTGAGGCGCCGCCCACCCGCCCGCCGCCATTTGGGTTCTTTTACCCTCTGCGCATGCGCAAAGTGTTCTGTGCATTCGCAGAGGGTAAAAGAACCCAAATGGCGGCAGTCCGGGCGGGTGGGCGGCGCCTCGCGCTACCTTGGCGACCGGCTCTACGGCGACTGACAGGTATGAGCGAATCTCTATGTCCATGATTTTTTTGTTTGTTAAAAATGTCTAAAAATTTATTTTCCCTGTTGCGAAGTGTTGGTTTACAATAGTTTACAAATGTTCTTGATCCTTTGTTCTCTGTCTTGAAAAAATTATCACTATCTTCCGTGTTTTTAGTTTCTGTCTCTTTTTCCATGATTTTAAAAATTTTTTCCTCTTAGTTCATTAAGAATTTAAAATTTTCTAAAGAATTAAAATAACTAAAGTGTTTTTTTTTAATGTTTGGTTGAAAAAAGAAATTGAAAAATTGAAAAAAAAATATTAAAAAATTGGAAAAATAATTTTAAAATTGAAGATTTAAAAATTGAAAATGGAATTTAAAATTAAAAAGAAATTTAAAAGTTGAAAAAAGATTTGAAAAATTGAAAAAAAGCAATTGAAAATTTAAAAAAGAATTTACACACACACACACACACACACACACACAGAGAGAGACACCATGTTTCCCCAAAAATAAGACCCGGTCTTATATTCTTTTAGGCCCCAAAATAAGCACTTGGTCTTATTTTTGGGGAGGTCTTATTTTTTTCACATACAGGAGGCAGTGAACCCGCCAGCCCTGCCCTCTCCATCCCACTGCCTGCTTGCCTGCGGCCGCAATGTCCCAAGTTCTTGGTGCACCCCAGCCTCTGCCTGCCCTGCTTGCTGGCACTGCTGCTGCCAGGACACTTTGGGCCACTGGCTGCTGAGCGGCTGCCTGTGCTGCTGCTGGCCTCATGGGGGCTCTTCGCCATCCTGGCAGCACTGCTTTCAGCCATCCTGCTGGGCTGCTCCTGCCTGATGCAGGGCAAGTCGTCCCAGATCTATGACCTCCAGAGAGCCCCCCTGCTGCTGGTGGAGCTGCACCACCCGCACCGCTTCGCACAGCCAGCACGAGAGCTAGCGCCACCAGGGCCAGGGCCAGAAGAGCACTGGGCTCAGCTCATAGCCCGGCACATGCAGCACCAAGTAGACCTACAGGAAGGCATTCAGCAGCCTGAAGGCGGCAGCAGGTGAGGCGGCATGGCTCTACCAATGGCCGCTGACAATCTGAGTACCAATGGGGTGGTAGAACAGACTAATGCAATAGTGGAGCAATACCTACATTGCTATGTACACTATCAGCAAACCAACTGGGCAGAGCTCCTACCTTTCGCACAATACCTTACAATAACTTGGTGCATAGTAGCACTGGGTTCATCCCATTCAAAGTAACTATGGAGTTGTTTGTACCTATGCCAGAATTTCTGAGGGAGCCTCCTCCCTCAGTAATGTTAACTGAATGGATGGACCCCTAAAAGCAGCCTGGGGGAATGTGCAAAAAGCACTGAATAAAGCCAGGAAGTCACAAAAGAAACAGGCAGACTGGAAAAGAGCCCTCCAGAAGGAGTTCAGGATTGGGGAGAAAATATACCTGTCTACTAAATACCTGAAACTGAACCAACCTTGTAAGAAACTGGGTCCCAATTACATAGGATCGTTCCCAATTGTTCGAATTATAAACTCAGTTACAGTGGAATTACAGTTACTGAAGGTGCTCAGGCAAGTCCACCCAGTGTTCCATTGTAGCTTGTTGAAACCATTCCAAGTCTCTAAGTTAAGGGCAAGCTGAAGGGGAGCCCCTTCCCTGAGACCATCCCTTATCTCATTATACATGTAATCCTACAGTTACAAATGTAATAGAGCCTGCCAATTACGTGCAGTGTTCCGGCGTTCCACTAGACGCCACTCTAGGAGCACAGTTGTTGGTGATTGGTGATTGGTTGTTCCATCTGGCAGCCACGTATTTAAGGAGCTGTCAGAAGCATTTTACCTCAGACAATCGTCATAGTTGCACCGTTCATGTTTGGAATAAACGTTACGTGTTATCTGCCTCCGTGTCTCGCCTCAGTCAATGCCCAGCCAGCTAAAGAACTTAGCATTGGCGATGAAGGTGGGATTCAGAACTGAGGCAAATTAAATTGCCACTAAACAGAGCGGACACTAAGAAATCATAGTTTTTTTTCTCTCCTCAACTCTGTCAGGAAAATTAAGAATGTCGACTCAATACACTTTCGAACCATTCAATCCGCCCGCAGAAACGTGGGAATCTTATGTGGCAAGATTCGAATGTTTTCTTATCGCTAATGCATACACGGAGCTTTCAGGTGACAGAAAGCGCGCCTATTTTTTAGGGTTCTGCGAAACCGAAATGTTTGAGACTGCTAGGGCACTATTCGCCCCTCAATCCATACATACAGTGTCCTGGGAGGCGATGTTAGCTAAACTTAAAGACCATTACGCTCCTCCACCTTCTCGATGTGCTCGGAGGTATGCGTTTTACCACAGGAATCAGGCTGAAGGGGAAACTGTAAATCAATTTGTGGCGGCACTAAGAAAAGCAGCTCTTTACTGCGAATTCTATAATTTGGAGGACTATTTATTAGATCGTTTGGTTTTTGGTGTTAGAGATAGCCACCTCAAACATTGTTTACTTGCTATGCACGGCCTCATGTTCCAAATTGCCTTAGATGAGGCTCGTGCAGCTGAAATGTCCTCACAATCCCTGGCTGAAATGGAGGATAACCCTTCAGCCACCAGACGAACTAATGCTATTGACCCTGTGGTAGATGAGACTGAAACAGAATCTAACCAAGACGATGAGGTCTGCCGTCTTAACGAAGCACAAAAGAAAAAATGGGACAATGGCCGAGTTCCTTCAGGGTTCCTTTGCATGGGCTGTGGGGGAAATCATATGAGAGCTAACTGTAATTTTAAGGATGCCATTTGTCGTCGTGTGGCCAGCGTGGCCATATTGCGAAGGTTTGCAGGGCAGGAAAACCCCCTCAGTGGCAATCGGAACAGGCATCAAGCAAATTCTCAAGAAATTCTACAAGAAGACAGCCAGATAGGGTGCCCGATTCAAGAGATCGTTGCTATGCCATATATCACAATAGACATCCTACAATGTCCATTAGTCAAACTAACAGATCGCCAGCCGAAAAGATTAAAATTACTGTTCATCTAGGGGGCCGACCTTGTCCAATGGAAATAGACACAGGGTCTGCCGTTTCTATTGTCTTGTGGAGCACGTTAAAACGGCTTATTCCAAAGATGTCAAAACGGCATTTAAAACCTTGCCCATTAACACTAAAAGACTACCAGGGGGCTCCTATTCCTATTATAGGCAAGGGACATTTTAGTATTCAGTACAAGCAGTTCAATGGCTGTTTGCCCTTGGTAGTAGTTGAGCAACCCCTCACGAGTCTCCTAGGACGTGACTGGTTTTCACTGCTGGGGTTGTCAATTGGGGGCATTAACTCTATTAAGAGCGATCCTGAGTGCGACGCATTGGGGCGGGAATTTCCGTCCGTGTTTGATGGAAAATTAGGCACTTACACAGGCACTCCTATCTCTTTCAACTTGGATCCCCAAGTGGCTCCCATCCGCCTAAAGCCCAGGCGAGTGCCGTTCGCCCTAAAGTCAAAGGTAGATGCAGAATTGGATAAGCTGATCTCGCAGGGGGTGTTGCAACCAGTAGATCACTCAAGATGGGAAACCCCCATCATTACCTGTCAAGCCAGATGGCTCTATTCATTTATGTGCTGACTATAAATGCACTGTCAATCGTGCATTACCTTCCAATGCATATCCGGTGCCTGTAGTTCAGCACCTTCTCCACTCAATGGGGAGAGGGTCTATTTTTGCAAAGTTGGACTTATCCCAGGCTTACCAGCAGTTGCCTGTGGATGAGGCAGCTGCTGAAGCCCAAACCATTATCACACACCGGGGTGCTTTCCGTTGCCGCCAGCTGCAATTCGGCATTAGCACCGCCCCCGGAATATTTCAAAGTTTAATGGAACGGCTTCTACATGGCATCCCTGGAACTGTTCCATATTTTGATGATGTGCTGATTTCTGCTGCTAACCACCCAGAATTGTTTGCACGTGTATGAGCTGTACTATCTAAGTTTCAACAAGTAGGACTCAGAGTTAAGAAAGAGAAATGCTCTATTGCGGTCCCCCATGTAGAATTTCTTGGATTCCTCATTGATTCAGCAGGTATCCACCCTACCGCTGCTAAAACTAAGGCCATCCAGGATGCTCCTGAGCCTACCAATAAAATGGAACTGCAGGCTTTCCTCGGCCTTTTAAATTTTTACGCTGTGTTCCTTCCGCACAAAGCATCAGTAGCCGAGCCACTTCATCGCCTGCTGGACTCGGGTGCCCCATGGGTATGGGGTAGATGGGAGTTGTCTGCCTTTCAAGATGTCAAGCACCTGCTCTTATCTAACACTGTTCTCTCACAGTACTGCGAAAATTTGCCTCTTGTCCTAGCATGTGATGCCTCTCCTTATGGGGTGGGCGCCGTTCTGAGCCATAAGTTGCCAAATGGCTCGGAGGCGCCTATTGCTTTCTTCTCAAGGACATTGGCCTCTGCTGAACGTTCATATAGTCAGATTGACAAGGAGGCGTTAGCCACCGTCGCTGGAGTGAGGCGTTTCCATCATTATATTTATGGCCGACATTTTGAGTTAGTAACGGACCATAAGCCTCTTCTAGGACTATTGGCCTGGGACCGTCAAACTCCGCAAGTACTGTCGCCACGTATGACACAATGGACGGTATTCCTCACAAATTATGATTACACTTTAACTCATCGACCTGGGAAGCACATGGCTCACGCTGATGCATTAAGCTGCTGCCCGCTACCTGTCACCCTGGAAGACCCCACTCCCGCGACTTCCATCCTCAACATTGAAGAATGGACTCTTCCTGTCACCGTTTTTGATATTGCTAAAGAGTCTGCTAGGGATATTTTGATGTCCAGGGTGGTCACTTGGGTTTTGAGGGGCTGGCCGGAAGAAAGGGTTGCCCCTGAGTTCAAATCGTTTGCAGATCGTCATATTGAATTGTCAGTTCACAAGGGATGTTTGTTATGGGGGGAGAGGGTGGTCATTCCCCCATCATTAAGATTATCTGTCCTGAAAACATTGCATAGGGGCCACCCGGGAATTGTGCGCATGAAAGCACTAGCCCGGAGTTATGTGTGGTGGCCTGGAATCGATAGGGCCATCAAGGAGCGGGTAGCTACATGTTCCCCATGTCAGTCCGCCCGAGCAGCCCCACCGAAAGCTACGTCCAGGGACTGGGAAACACCAGGGGCCCCTTGGTCGCGTATTCACCTGGATTTTGCTGGTCCCATAGGAGGGCAGATGTTTCTGGTGGTGGTGGATGCGTTCTCCAAATGGTTGGAGGTACGTTTAATGTCATCCACCACCACGGAGGCTGTCATTAAAAGTCTCAATAGTTTATTCGCTACCCACGGGCTACCTGATGTAGTAGTTTCAGATAATGGCCCTCAACTAACGTCTGCAAGGTTCGAGGTATTTTTAGCGAGTTTAGGAATCAGGCACAGCCTGATAGCGCCTTGGCATCCGGCCAGTAATGGAATGGTCAAGCGCATAGTGCACATGATGAAGGATACATTGGCCAAGATGGGCCCGGGAAACTGGCAGGCTAAGATTGACGAGCTGCTATTAACGCAGCATACAACCCCGTGCGTTACCACTAATAAAAGCCCAGCCGAGTTACTTATGGGCAGGCGTTTAAGAACGACCCTTGATAGGTTACACCCACAGTTCACGCCTGATAAGCCTTTGGATTCTTCAGGCTGTCCCCGTTCTTACGTCATAGGAAGCCAGGTCTATGCTAGGAATTATGCGGGAGATCCCCTGTGGCTACCAGGTAAGGTGGTGAGTATAACGGGGCCTTGTTCCTATAGGGTGGAATTAGAGGACGGTCGGTTGTGGCGACTCCACATCGACCAGTTGAGGGCTAAGTGGTCAGCTAGTGTCCTTCCGGAGCAGGGGAATGCTATACCGATAGTTCAGAGGGCCAATCTGGGGACTCAGGTCATGCAGGAGCTACAATACCCAACCCCCGGAAACAGGGATCCCTCCGAAGACTTACCTGAATCTCCAGTAGAAGAGTTCGATATGGTCCATTCACCAGGAGAGGCCAGGGTTCCGGAGTCTGACCAGGCAAGGGTAGGATATGACCAGACACCACTAGGTAGTGCAGTCGAGCCTCGACGATCCGAGAGGGTTCGTCGGCGTCCTGCATATTTGCAGGAGTACATGTGCGCTAACTTGGCGGAAAGGGGTGCAGTGTTCCGGCGTTCCACTAGAGGCCGCTCTAGGAGCACAGTTGTTGGTGATTGGTGATTGGTTGTTCCATCTGGCAGCCGCGTATTTAAGGAGCTGTCAGAAGCATTTTACCTCAGACAATCGTCATAGTTGTACCGTTCATGTTTGGAATAAACGTTATGTGTTATCTGCCTCCGTGTCTCGCCTCAGTCAATGCCCAGCCAGCTAAAGAACTTAGCATGTAACCTGGTGATTCATTTGATTGAATCATGTTAAATGAATGTAATCATTCCCTGCTTTCCCCAATGCATTTGTTAATCGAATGCACAGGTCTTTAAATGCCTATGAGGAATCTCAGGCTGGGAACAGCATGTGGGGCCTAGTGCTGCAGCAGACTCCAAGGCCTCCCCCAATCCACTGAGATACCTCATGCTCCCCGGGGGTCCCCACAATTGCTTCCCCCATTCCATCCTGTCCCGCTGGGTCTCCACAGACTGGGCCTGCTTTGCTAGCATCTCGAATTTCACTTACTCCTCCCCACCCCATTTCCCATGAATTACTTACTTTTTGAAGATCTCCAGAGGTCCAGAAGAGGCTGACCCACTGGCAGAGAAGCCAAAGTGTTTTATTCAGATGATGGCAAAGCTGTAGATGTCAGGCTTCCAAAAAACACCCCCAACGAAATAAGATGGCTTCCAAAACTGACAGTAAGAATGTGAAATCTAAGGAAAACATTTTCACCAGCTTCTGAGTAAAAGACTTTCGCTTGGGGCCAGCTTCAGGGATTGAGGTAGCAACAGCAGCCAATCAATTAGCAGCTTGCTTCCTTTGTCTCATTGGGCTGAACTGCAAGCCCCTTGTTGATTGGATGCCACGCCCCAATCCCTGAAGATGCTCATTCGAACTAGCCAGTCAGCAGCAAGCAGACTGGGCCCAAACTGTTATGTTCTAACTGTTTCAACTGTGTTGCATGGTTCCAACCAGGTCCAGCGTTTGAGCGGGAAAAAGCTCAAACGCTATTGGCTGGTCTGTCTGACAGCTCCCTATAAAAGGGCAAGCTGTCAGACTGCTCTTTGCTGGTTGCTTACACAAGAGCTGAAATAAAGAGCTGCTTTGGAAGTCTGTCTCCTGTCATCTCTACCCACTATCTAACAGTGGCGACGAGGATGGGATAACCACTCGGTCGCCCCAAAGGAGACAGCCCCCATGTTCAA
>QLTV01003124.1:1678872-1695626 GCA_003457575.1 Thermophis baileyi
CGAGCCCGGGTGTCTCCGAAGGCCTACCTTTGGAAGCCGAGAGCCAGCGATGTCCTCCCTTCGAACCGGTCCCTTCGGCCGTGGAGGCCACACCCAGTACCTTCCAGGCGCTTCCATGCTCGAGCCCCGGAGCGGCAGCAGACCTGTCCGCACAGGCCGCTGCCTCACCACCAACTGAATTGCGCAGGTCTAGTAGCCACGCCCCAATCCCTGAAGATGCTCATTCGAACTAGCCAGTCAGCAGCAAGCAGACTGGGCCCAAACTGTTATGTTCTAACTGTTTCAACTGTGTTGCATGGTTCCAACCAGGTCCAGCGTTTGAGCGGGAAAAAGCTCAAACGCTATTGGCTGGTCTGTCTGACAGCTCCCTATAAAAGGGCAAGCTGTCAGACTGCTCTTTGCTGGTTGCTTACACAAGAGCTGAAATAAAGAGCTGCTTTGGAAGTCTGTCTCCTGTCATCTCTACCCACTATCTAACACAAACTATGCCTGACCAGACTGGGTCCAAACTAAACCTGCAGGCCCTCATGGCAGAGGAGCCAAAGTCTTTTATTCAGATGGGAAAAGCTGTTTTCCTTACATCTCACGTTCTTACAGCTTCACCAACTTCTGAATAAAAGACTTTGGCTTCTCTGCCATGTGGGTCAACCTCTTCTGCAGCTCTTTGAAAAGTAAGTACAGTAAAGCCATGGGAAATGGGGTGGGGAGGGCTGGATCGAGATCAGGGATGCTCCATTTTGGCCTGTAACAGGCCGGGGGAGCCCTAGGGAGGCCCTGTAACAGGTTGTTCGTGCTGGCAAAGAGGCAGCGGCGGCAGGCCGTTCACACCGGCAAAGAGGCGAAGGAAGGCTCACCAGGCAGTCAGGTAGCTGGGCCGCATGGGAGGCAGAGGAGAATGGCAAAGGAAGGCTCAGCAGGGAGCTGGGCCACATGGGAGGCTGGGATGAAGGCAGGCAAGTGGGCTGGGCCATGGGGCCCACGTGGTTGAGGCAAGCGAGCTAGCGAGCGAGGGAACCAGAGAGCAGCAGCTGCTATGCCATGGCCAAGGCAGGCGAGGCGAGATAAGGAGTGACTGGGAGGGGTGGGGTGGTGCGGGGTGGGTGGGGCCAGCCAGTGGTGCAATTAGCCGGTTCTCCGAACTGCACAAAAATTTAATAACCGGTTCACCCGAACTGGTCCAAACCGGCTGAATCCCACCTCTGGATGGGGGCCCACAATGTTAGTGCAAACAAATTAGTAAGAAGGTTCCATGCAAAATACCCTCAATGGCCGAGGAGATTGTTGAAGGCTACCTACGTAACGGTGTTCATCTATGTTTAATATACTCCAGGTGTCCCCTTCCTTCAGGGGGTTGGCATGTCAAGATTGAACCACTTTGTTTCTTTCAAACCTTAATGCTATTCAACTTGTCAATGAACGGGGGAGGGAAGGGTGGAATGGAGTGCTGAGATTTTGTGCAGAGATCGTGAGAGTCTGGAAACCATCAAGATCATGACTCCAGATGCATGAGAAGGAGGTGGATTGTTCCCATAACCAAAGGATGTCTCATAATTGGACAATGTCATCACCCAGGGGTGGGGAGAAAGGGAAGCTATTATTTAATTAGGCAAGCATGGAAAAACCAGAGCTGTTTTTGTTTCTTCAGTACCAAAATGGTGTCCAATAAAGTTTTACTTTTGGGAATTTAAAGCTCTTGAGAGTGTTTACTTATTTTGGGTTCACTCATCGACAATTGACAATAATTTATTAATAATGTCTCCGAATGGCTTGAGTTGTGAGCTGAAGGCGACAATCAGTGCGTTCTGTTCTGATTTTGTAGTCTGTTTTTTAATAGGTCTCCCTGGGAATTGATCTGCCTCCATTGATTTATTTATTGATCTCATTGGATGGTAGCTCAGTTTCCTGAATGCCTGGCTGAATTGCTCAACAGTTGAGCATCTCTGTCAAGTCGGTCAGGACAAATTTAGCCATGGCATAGAGCCTGCCTATAGATATTTGGTCCAGCAATATGTTCTGGGTAGAAACCTGAAGCCTATGGGTCTACATGGCAATTAGCAGATTTCCTGCATAATGTGATATTTATTTAGCCAATGCGTAGTTTTAACATGACGGAAGTAGACTTATTTTGTAGAACAGTTAAGGCAAAGATTAATAGTGCAATGGAAGTTGTTAAGGTGGAATTTGATTACTCTTTTCCATGGTTCCAAATGATGAAAATGTTATCAATAAATTTCAATTAAAAAAGGGAAATAAGGGGGTTTCTCAGATTGAGAGGTACTTTAAGCCAGCCTTTTCTCCTCTTTAAATTTATTAGAATTTTAAAATACCAATAAAAGGTATAAAGAATTAAAGGAAATATAAGAAAAGGGAGTCCTATTGTCATAATCTGTGGTTTCCCATTCCAAAAGAACATATATCCACTCACTGTTTCCTGTAATGAATCCTCATCTGACAACCTGAATGCAGCAATGTCAGTGTTATGAAGATGAAGTCTGGCTGCTATGAATGCTGTTCATCATTTTGGCCTTGTCTCTATCCAGAATGGTATGGACATTCCAGTTTCTAAAAATGAGTTTTCTTTGATTCATTTTTCTTGATTCTCAACCACCAAGCAGATGAATTATTGGTTGCAGTTAACTAATCAGATGGTGTGAGGCATGCAATATTTAGGGTGCCTTTTCTAACTCTCTCCCCCATGTAGAAAGGTGACCCAATCACCCTGGATGCTGCCTGATATCTCTGTGGCCCTGGGTACTGAGACAAATGACCACTGGCTCAAACATGAAGGTTTGTAACAACCTTGTAACAACAAACCATGTAGTCATCTCCACCTGTTACTTCATTACTCCCCTATCACTACAACACTCAATAGATTAGGTTTGGACTGAGCTAATTTGCTGATGAATTGTAGATGAAGATTAACCACACAAGAGAAATCTGTCCATGATGGAATTTTCAGTGGAACAGCTGTTACACAAGAACAGTTCCACTGTCTCAGCAGAGGAGACTCTAATCCAGTAACAACTATTACAGCTGGAGACCTCTCCTGTTGCAGTGGATGACCAAGAGGTCCAAATGTCTTAGCACTCCACAACACCAGCTGAGCCCACCTTCTTGACTGTTGGACTGTTGATCATCTCTTCCCCTCAATTTGCCAGCATCAGACTTCATGCAGGGGGGTAGACAAATCTCTTTCCCACCAAGAGTTGAAGACCCCACTGGCTATTCTCACCTCGTTTGCCCCAACTGCCAAAATGATTTACTGGGGTGTTGCTGCTGTGCGTGTTACAGTTACTTGGAGCCACAGGTGATAGCTGAGCTCCAAATTCAGAGCAAACATCCCAAGACCAAATATTGCCTTGGCCAAACACTAAACATTGTAACATTAAGAAGCTCCCCAATCTTCAATAAGAAAAGTAATACATAATCACAATGTGTGTGCATTTTAAAAATTTCACCCATTTACTATATATGGCATGTTATAAACACAAGTTTTTATTTTATTTATTTGTTTGTTTGTTTGTTTGTCAAACATGTACAAGATAGCAGGTATAGGTATAAACATAAATATAATCAAAGTGAATACAGATAGATGAGGACAATAGGACAGTAGGACAGGGACGGTAGGCACGCTGGTGCGCTTATGCACGCCCCTTACAGACCTCTTAGGAATGGGGTGAAGTCGACAGTAGACAGTCTAAGGTTAAAGTTTTTTGGGTTTGGGGAAGAAACCACAGAGTCAGGTAGTGAATTCCAGGCATTGATCACTCTGTTGCTGAAGTCGTATTTTCTGCAGTCGAGTTTTAATGTCAAATTCACATTAAGTTTGTATCTATTGTGTGCTCGTGTATTGTTGTGGTTGAAGCTGAAGTAGTCAGTTGTAGAAATTGTAGAAGTTGTAAAAATGCTGACTGTAGAACAGATCAAGGTCCCAACAGCTATCACCTGCGGTGCATTTTTACATCTAAAGAATATAGAGTTCTGCATACCACTATGAATGGAGAGAATAAATTTTGGAAATACTCTTCAGAGAACAGAGGAAAAATGGTCTCAGTAGCTACTCAAGTGATGCTGCTTTGATAAAGATATAACAGAATGGCATGGGGTATATTGGTTGAGATTTTGAAGCCACCCATTCTAAAGCTTCAGCCCCATTCTTTGATATGTCCCCAGACTACTGGGTAAATAGGACAGCTTGAGAATTGGTGGAATTAGTCAGGGGACGTTCGACTGCACTGTCATAGATGCCGCTTGACTATACCCTGCAGGAGAGAGCAAAAGCTGCTGGAATCTTCAAAAAGGTTCATATGAGGATACTAGCCCTATTCCAGGGGTGTCAAACTCAAAGCCCCGGGGACTGGATCTGGCCCATGGGGTGCTTAGATCTGGCCAGTGGGGCCGCCCTGGAAACAGCGAAGGACCGGCCCGCGGTGCCTCTGCCAGTGAAAACGGAGCTCAGGAGGGCTGCATGCGGCCCTCCCAAACTCCGTTTTCTCTGGCAGAGCACTCGGGCCACTACAGGTACCCCTGACACGAGTGACGTCGAGCTGGCCACACCCATCATGGCCACGCCCATTCTGCCCCCCCCAAAGGTCAAACACAACCCTGATATGGCCTCAATGAAATCAAGTTTGACACCCCTGCCCTACTCTATTCTCTTGTCAATCTGTAGCTGTAGAGGGGCATGTTTGCAGTGAAGAATCTCAGAGTCTCAGAGAGAGAAGGGGCAAGATATATTACAGAAGTTCTATAACAAAGAGAGAGCCATTGAGGGCAAAGATATTCTCCATTTCAGAAAATGAAATTGGGTGATAACTACTGAACTCAGTGAGATCTACAGAATTAGCATCCATAGATTTTCTTGCATTTGTCCCCAGGCACAAAGATATTTTCCCATTTGTTTGCTTGTGCTAGGTCTTGGAGGACCTAAAAAGTAGCCTTTTTTCCTCCTGCTTTCTCAAACACCATATACCCCAAGACCCAAGATACAATTGGCACCAACCCTGTTGGCATTTTGTAAAGCCTTAAAAATATGGACGTTTTCCCAAGCATGAGAGTTGGGACATTAATTGATCCTATGGGATTCACACAATATTTGTTGATGATTTTTGTTATCCTCTATTGCCATTGTGTATATTTATTATTGCTTAGTAGTATTTGAGTTTTAATTCTGTGCTATCCTCCGAGAGTCCCTGTTGTGAGATAGGTGGCCATATAAATTAGTTAAATAACTAAGGAACAAAGAACAAAGGGTTACAAAAAGTTGAGGGCCGCTAGGTGGCAGCAAAGACAGTTTTCTTTCTCTTTGTTGCCATATAATGAAGGCAGGTAGTCCTTGACTTTTGACCTCAATAGGGACCAGAATTTCCATCATTAAGTTGGTACTGTTATAAAGCAAGTAACTGTTCCCAATTTTATGACTATTTTTACCACAATTATTAAATGAACCACTGCAGTCATTAAGTGAATCACATGACTGTTATGCGAATCCAGCTTCCTCAATTGATTTTGCTTGTGGGAAGCCAGGGGGGAAGGTCACACATTGCAATCAGGTGGCCACCAAGATACTGCAACTGTCATAAATATGACCCGGTAGCTAAGCTTCCAAATTGTGATCACATGACCATGGGGATAGCACAAAGTTAGAGAATGGATCATAAGTCAGTTTTTCTGAGACCTTCGTAACTTTGAACCATAATTAAACTAATGGTTGTAAGTTGAGGATTACCTGTGCCTGGATTTATGCCACCCAGATCTGGTAGCCTGAGCATAAACAGATAAATCTCTCAAAGTTCTCTAAACAGTAATCTAGACAAGAGACCATTCCTAGCACAACAGCAACCCACACACCTTTGTGGGTTTAAGAATTCAGCATGTACAACAGTAACCTTGCTCAGATCCAATTGTCATGGCCTTTTCTAAATGGATTAATGTGCGCAACTGCATGTATGTGTAGGTGCAATGAAGGAAATTTTGTGTGATGGAATAATTTGCTTGTTTATTTATGCATGCTAACAAAGATTGGATAAATTTATAAATGGGATTTAAAAAAATATTTTTCAGGCAATTAATTTTAAGTATGGCTGCTAACCAATGCATACAGACATAGACATAGACATACAGTACAGTACATATACAAACACTTATACACGCACACATACATACAAATGTGTGTGTGTGTGTGTGTATAGACACATAGTATGTATGTATGTATGTATGTATGTATGTATGCATGTATGTATACACACACATACACACATGTGCCACATGAACACAGTTTTTGGAGAAAAGGTCTCCAAGAGTGATTCCACCAGATATAATATCTCTATTTGATGGGGTGGAAGCCAGCTAGGCATCTAAAAGGAACCCTTTTAATTGTGACATGCAAGCTAAAAGCAACAAAACACCTGTGGACACTTCCCTTGCTGTCCACAGAATCCATCTTCCTCAAAAATAAAACGTTGGAAGGTTGTCCTAGAGCCTTGCTTGGAGATGTGCAGTCTACCCAGAGAAAAGATCAAGGGAAGATGAGGTTGTAAAGAATACCCTGGAAGACTAGAGATCTTAAAGACAATCTTACCAGGTTGAAATATATTGTGAGTGCGCCCACAATATGTTCTTAAAATTAAAATATCCCAACAGTGCCATAAGCATCATGCTGATCCTTACTATAGTCAGTGACATAGAGGTCAAACTCTTGTAGCTGCAATTGCACACTAGCAGTTTGTCTAGTAGCTGCTGGTTAGTCTGTAGATGTTAGCAGAAATGTGGGCAATGATTGAAAATGCCAGTAAACCTGGCAGAGCATCTCAAATGTGCTCTTTTCCTTCTAGATTCTGCATAGCCTAGGTGAGGATTTTCCATACATGCAGTTAATGAAGAGTTAAGTGTGGTAACCAATGACTCTCAGTATAAAGAATGAGACAAAAGAGGAAGGAATAAATGAGGTGCACTGCTTTATCTGGTATCCATGGTGCCCATTTTAGCCAATTGAAAATGAGGCATCATAGTTCCAAATTGACTAGCAAGATACTGTGGAAAATGCTCACAAGCAGGAACCCAATGTAGGAACTCTTAGTTGTATTCTCCTGGAAGCCATACAACTATTTCTGGTAATGGAAGTAATGTCTGACTCTTGTGATTTGTTGTCATTGATAGTTTTATCTAAATCTCTTTTGAAAGCTGGTAATCAACATTGCTTTGGCAATACTTAATATCTTGTGATAGTTTAATTATGAATATATATTGTCATTGATGAAATCCTGGATTAAACATGTCTATCAAATATGTGACAGCAGTTTGGTGTTCTCTAGACTAGAACAATGTTTCTCAACCATGGCAACTTTAAGATATGTGGACTTCAACTCCCAGAATTCCCCAGCCTGCATGCCGACTGGGGAATTGTTGGACTTGAAGTCTACACATACTAGAATTACTAAAGTTGAGAAACAGTGCTCTAAATTTCACAATTCCCACACAAGGTTTGGTATCAATTAGTTGTTCTAGCTATGGCCTATCCCCCCCTGCTGAGCTGAAATCCTTGAAGTGACAGAAATTGGAATGAAATTTGCTGTCTCCAAAGCAAAACCTCATTCAGATAAAACAGATTTGATACATGTTCAGGCTATTGTTAAGGGATAGAGGAAAAATATTTGTTCAATAGGAGTACAGTTTTGTACTTCTATTGAAAGACAGTTTTGCTCACTCATGGATTGGGGAAGGCAATGTCATCACAGGATCACACCAGGGAAAACAATTTCATCAGGGCATGCTTGTGATTTGCTGAGCCTCAAAGTGAGGAAAGGCCCTATTTTACTAGGTTGAAAATGTATACTATACTATACCAATATAGATTCTATATGTTGCACAAAGAGGATTGGTCCTACTTGGCCAGGGGTGTCAAATTCACATTGTCACGGCGGCATCACGTGATGTATCGGGACTTTTTTCCCCTTCGCTAAACCGGGCATGGGCATGGCCAGCGCATGATGCATCCGGCCCGTGGGTCAGGAGTTTGACAGCCCTGTACTTAACTATTAGAATACAAACTGTTCTGAGCTGCAAAAGTGTCCAGAGACAGACTAAAGCACAAACAGTACTGATATGTCGAAGTTCTTAGTTTTGAACTCCCCTATCAACCAGTTTCCTTCTGGCTTCTATTCTGTAAGGTATATATGTACCATCTTCTAGATTTTTAGAAAACAAATTATTCAGAATCATTCTCAGTTCTTACAAGCAAGTTGCTCTTAAATGATAGGTTCATGTTTTAGTCTCAGTTGGGTGAGATGCCTGAAGAAATTGTATGTGTAAAGGATGCACCATTGGAAAACGTAAACAAAATGGTCACCATTTTCCCTCCAAGACATCCCTTAATGGGCAACATCCACCCAATTTAATATCAGTATTGCAGAGAGCCAAGGGTAGTGTTTTTGACCTACTACCAAAGCCTTTTATTCTGGACACCTCCTGTGAATGAAATTGGCTAAAACCAGGTGGTCCTAGTAATTTCACTCACAGTAGGATCTGTAAAGGGGGAAAAAATCTTCTATGTACGACAGAAAGGTGCATTTCTAAACTTTCCAGCGGAACTTTTGGAATGGAGAAAAAGGACATGCTGTGTTTGAAGGGAGAAACATTTCAAGAAGAAAAACCAAGAGGGTAAAGATGTAACAAATGGGGCTTGTCCAACTTTCACAAGCATTTTTTGTTCACAAAACAATTATGACCTTGAGGGTGAATTCCCTCTTTACAATCCCTGCATACTTCTTTTTTGCAGTGTTCTTTTTTCTTTTTTTAATTATACATTCTCCTTTGTTATACATAACGTTTCCATTTCTGCAATGGCAGTGTGCTGTCTGTATCAGATCTCTTTGAATGCACATAATTTTATACACACCATAATTATAACCATTATTCTCATAATACTTACAATATAATCTTCCCTTCTAATCGCCCTATACAATTTAATCTATAATCAAATATAATCCAGTGATAATATTGCTTATATTATTGCTTATATATATATATATCTATTTGCTTTTATTTACATTTATTGCATTTATTTTATTAATCATCCTTAATTATAAATTACTAACTTCTGCTTCTATTTTCTAACCATTTATAAAATAGGTCCCAAGTTAAATAGTACTCTGTTTCCTCTTTATCCTTAATTTTCATCGTTAACCTGTCCATTTCGGCACAATCTAATATTTTCTTTATTACATTTTCATCTATAGGTATATTTTCATTTTTTCAATTTTTGTGCGTACATAATTCTCGCTGCCTTTATCACATGTAATATTAAATATGTAATTCTTTTATTGTATTTTCCCGGTAATATACCTAGTAAGAACAATTCTGGTTTTAGATCTATTTGTTGTGTTGTCATTTCTTCTAACCACCTTTTTATCTTTAACCAATATTTTTTTGCCATTGGACAGGTCCACCATATATGGTAATAGGTACCCAGTATCTGTTTACATTTCCAGCACTCTGACGATGTGTTTTGGAACATCATTGCCATTCTTGCTGGTGGCAAATGCCATCTGTAGAACATTTTGTAAAGGTTTTCTTTATATATTGTTGACATCATTAGTTTGTAGTTTCTTTCCCATAGTTGTTGCCAATTGTCTAATTCTATAGTATATCCAAAATTTTTAGCCCATACTATCATAGTTTCTTTTACATGTTCTTCTTCCATTTTAAAATTCAATAAGTAGCTATATATTGTCTTTATTAATTTATCATCTGTCCCAGAAGTGGGTTCCTCCCGGTTCGGATTGGTTCGCCCAAATGGGTAGCGACCCGCTGGTGATGTCATGATGACATCACGGAACCAGTTCTGTCGGTGCCGGTCCGTGGGCACCGCCATGTTTTTTTAAATTTATTTTTATTTTTTTGAATTTTTCCCCGGTTTTTTTCTTCTTCTGCGTATGCGCAGAAGCTGAGTTTCCGGCACTGCACATGCGCCACCATCTTGTTTTCGGCTTTTTTGGGGGGGCAGAATTTTTTTGGATTTTTTGGCACTGTGCACGCATGCACGCACAAGGCGCATGTGCGCAAGGCGCATGCATGTGCATGCAAAGCACATGCGCACATGAAGAGCATGAGTCGCACGGCGCGGGAGGAAATGAACTGGCAGCGAGGTAAATTAGAACCCACCCCTGATCTGTCCCCAGAAATATCTGATCTAATTCTAGGAGTTCTTTATAGAATCCATATATTTCTGCATCTTTCTTGTATCTCATTTGTATTTGGATATATGGCCACCAGTCCAAATCAATTCCTTGATTTTTTAGTTCCTGTTTTAATTTTAAGTCCCTTTGTTCATTTAGGATATCTTTATACCTTACGATTTTTTCCAGTTCAAGAGCATTTGGATGTATTAGCGCTTCCATCGTGTGTAGCCAGACCGGTATTTTCATGTAATGTTTCTGTTTGATTCTTTCCCATACTGAAAGCAGAGCATTCCTGATATAGTGCCTTTGGAAATATCCATGTATTTTACTTTTCCCATACCACGTAAATCAGGGGTGAAATGCTCCCGGTTCACTCTTACCTGTCGGTCGCCGTAGAGCCGGTCGGCAACGTAGCGCGAGGCACCACCCACCTGCCCGGATGCCGCCCGGAAGCCGCCATTTGGGTTCTTTTACCCTCTGCGCATGCGCAAAGTGTTCCGTGCATTCGCAGAGGGTAAAAGAACTCAAATGGTGGGTGGGCGGCGCCTCGCGCTACCTTGCCAACCGGCTCTACAGCGACCGACAGGTAAGAGCGAACCGGGAGCATTTCACCCCTGACGTAAATGCATGCCACCCCAATTGTAAGTCGTGTCCTTCTAGAGTCAGTATTCTTTTGTTCTTCAAATTTAACCATTCTTTCACCCATGTGAGCGCTGAGGCCTGGTAGTACAGCTACCAATCCAGTAGTCCAACCCTCCCCCCCCTATTTTTGGTGTCTTGTAACATTTTCAGTTTGATTCTTGGTTTTTTGCCTTGCCAGACAAACTTTAAAATCAATTTGTTTAAATCCTCAAAAAACTTTTTTCCTAGTTTTATCAGAATTGCTTGAAATAAAAATAGCAATTTCAGTAGAATATTCATTTTTGTTGTGGCTATCCTTCCGATTAATGACAACTGTAGATGTCTCCATTTTTCCAAGTCTGTCTTTATTTGTTGTATTAATTTAATGTAGTTGTCTTCTTTAATGGTTGTACATCTTGCTGTTAACCAGATTCCCAAATATTTAACTTTTTTAGTTATCTGCATGTCCATACATTTTAATTGTAGTATCATAAATTGCCAGTTCATATTATCAAAGGCTTTTTGCACATCCAAGATCAACGCTAGCTGTTTTTCAGAATGAGCTTCGTAATATTCCAATGCGTTCACAATAATCCTCATATTATTTTTCAGTTGTCTTTTAGGTAGGAAACCATTCTGATCAGGGTGTATAAATTCATTTAGAAATCTTCTCTGAAATTATGTAAGCATATATTTTATAGTCTACATTTAATAATGATATTGGTCTGTAGTTTTTTTATCTGTTGAGGATCTGAATCTTCCTTTGATATTAAGGTAATGTATGCTTCTGTCCATGTTTTGGGGAGCTTGGCCTCTAATAGCACTGTTGTGGCTTGCCTGAGTCCCACGCAGCTGCTCATGGATCCAGAAGACCAAGAACCAACCATGGGGTGGCACTATCATCCTGTATCTCTGGCACCTGAGTCCGAGACCGAGGAGGACGCAGTGCCAGAGGACGATAACCAACCAGGGCCTTCTGCACCTCCCCAGAAGGAGTTGAGTGACTCAGGTGGAGAGGAGGAGCCTCTGATTGATGCTAGGGCATGCAGGGCAGCTAGCAGGCAAGAGTGGCTCTGTAGGAGGAGGTCTCCTCACCTGTAAACCTGCTGATGGGTCATGCCCTAAGACTATTTAAGGTTTCAGAAAAGCTGAAACCGGTCGCTGGAGACAACTCGTTATTTTCCTGGGTCCACGTCTGGCTGATTTCAGATCTTTGTTGAATTACTCCAGTCCGGGCTCTTGGCCAACTCCAGTAAGTGGAAGATAACTCGGGACTTAATGGCCTGCTTGCATTTTGGTGTTTTGAATCCTGGCCAAAGTGTTATCTGACTCTCGACAAGAACTGTGTTGAACAACTTTATAAAACTTACTACTAAGCCGTATTATTAGTAGTAAAGTAATATTTGTTTTGCAAACAGTGTGTATGTGTCATTTCCTGGGGGCTTGCCATGCTGGGTCACAACAAGCACTTCATTATAGACCTCCAGCATTTACCTCTTGTAAATTTTTATAGAGTTCTGCCGGAAGCCCATCTGGTCCAGGTGTTTAATTGTTTTTTTGCCTTTTAATATCTTCTGTTAGTTCCATTGTCGTTATTCATTCGTTTAACATTACTCTCACTTTATCGGGTATTTTAGGTAGACCAGCTTTTTCCAAATATTGTTTTATTGTATCTTCTGACATTTTTTCTTGACTGTAAAGTTTTCTGAAAAATTCCTGGATTATTACTTTTTTATCTTCATTCTGGTGGTGAAGAGTGCCCTTCTCATCTATCAGTTGGTATATCATTTTCTTCTCTTTCTCTTTTTTCAACTTGTATGCTAGCCATCTACCTGGCTTATTTGCATTTTCAAAAAGTTTTGTTTTGCCATTTTAATTTTTTGTGCCATTTAATCTTGTATTATTAGGTTTAGTTTATGTTTTATTAGTTCAATTTTCTCTTTTCTCTTATTTTTTTGCAGATCATTCTGCAATTCCATTTCCAGTTTTTTAAGTTCTTCTTGTAATGTATTTTGTTGTTGTTTCCTTTTCTTACTTTTTCTTGCTATATATGTTATCGTTCACCCTCGCATGTATGCTTTTGCCGTGTCCCAAACAGTTTGCAGTGAAGAAAAATTCCATTTCTTTTCCCATCATTTGTGTGATCTCCTCGTCTTTTAAAGTAGTTTGGTTCAGTGTCCATCTCGGTTTCTTCCTTTGTCCCTTCCATGTTTAACGGATTGTGGTCAGCCCGTATGTTCGTTTCTATATCTACCTCCTGGACATCTGTTCTCATTTCTGACAACATCCACGCCATATCTATTCTTGACCATGATTGATGTCTATTCGAATAGAACGTATATTGGTTTGTCTTTGGGTTTAGCTCTCTCCATATATCCTGTAAAGCCTATTTCTTGTGTCATTTCAAAAAAGGATTTTGGGAGTGTCCTTCTTATTTTTTTTACTGCTTCTGTAATCTATTTTGGCATCCACAATTGCGTTGAAATCCCCTATCATACATATGTTTTCATAGTCCATTTTGGTTATCTTTTTGTGGAGTCTTTTATAAAATTCTTCCTGCTTATTGTTTGGAGCGTATATTGCAATCAAAATAATCTGTTTATGGTTTATTACCACCTCAACCATTAATATTCTCCCTTCTTCGTCTGCATATACTTGCTTGGCTTTTAATGGTTCTCTGACATATAATGCCACCCCTCTTTTCTTCTGATGTGCTAATGCCGAGTAGAGTTTCCCAGTTTTGGGGTATTCCAATAGGTTTTTTGGAGTGTTCTAATAATAGGTATTACCTGTCAGCCATTTTAGGTCTGCAGCTTTTTAAATAGTTTTTTTTTTTAACAAATTGCATATACGGTCCTATCCAAATTGGAAATCATTACATTACTGTATTAGTAATCAGAGACACACACTAAAAATTCATACAGGAATCTTCCCTATCAGGCTTGGCACTCGGTTCACTCATCCTGGCCCGGAAACAGCTGCTGAATAGGAAAGACAGTCCCATGGCCAATGGGATGAATCTAGTTTCTTGGCAACTCTGTATAGCATCAGAGCTAAGAAATACTAAGTTACTTCCTTGCAGTGATCTCATTCTTGCTCTGTTTCTGTTGTCAGCCTTTTTATGCATGCAACATTGTTCAAAGAAAACCTGGCAGTGGAGTCACAGCAGCCATTTCTGCAAGAAAGAGACAATTGTTAAACTGCTTTGGGCCTGCAAATCCATTTCAGTTTTTAAAAATTATGTTGCTTACCTGGTTTCTCTTGGGCTTAGAGACTCTGGGTAGGTCCAAATTTAGTTGGATTGTGACTTATCATTGCCTTTAAGTTAGAAAAATGGGAGTCCATATTAGGATGCAAGAAGGAAAGAGTATAAGATGCCATTGAAGAGTTTCCAGCACAGGATATTAATAACTATCACAATTGGGCCAGAAGACTAATCTAATTGAGCTTTCTGCACACTGCTGATTCTGATATTACTGATGTGATCTGGCAGCCATTTTAATGTGATGGAAAGCTCCTTGATCTGACAATATATTGTATTACTTGAAAGGAAGACAATGCCTGAATTTAACGTAATCTCTCCCCCCCCCCACACACACACCAAGGAAGATTATAGGGGGGGGAATCATGTGTCTCTATTACCATGTTCTCAGTAAATCTAAATTATTTGGAGAAAACATAATATTCCTCTCAGGTAATTCTGTCCTGGGCCCAGTGCTCTTCAATAGTTTTATAAATGATTTAGACGAGAGGACAAAAGGGAAGCTCAGCAAATTTGCAGAAGGAACTTGATAGATTTGAACGCTGGGCCTTTTTGAGCAAAGTGCACTTCAGTGGCAATAAATGTAGGGTTCTGCAGTTAGGAAGGAACAGTCAAATGTATAGATGGAACATAGGTAGTACGTAGCTCAGCAATTTGTGAAGGATCTGAGTATCTTAGTAGATTGCAGATTAAGCATGAACCAGCAGTGTGAAGTAGGTGCCAGAAGAACCAGTGCAATGTTGGGCTACCTCAATAGTGGTATATAATGTTGAGATCAGGTAAATGATAATTCCTCTCTGTGTTGCACTGGTCACACCACACCTGGATTAATCTGCTCAGATTTTATTGCCACAATACAAAAAGAACGCTGAGGAACTGGAAATAGTGCCAAGAAGAGCTACATAGATTGTGTGTGTGTGTGTGCATGTGTGTGTAATAGAAGATCTCTATGGTCACTTCAAGCATTATAATTTTATGAGATACGTGCATGCTCTGCAAACTGTCACCTAGATAAAACCGCCTACCATGCCTGGGAAAAGGGCCAAACTGACTCCAATTTCCAGTGCAATGCATTTATTAAAGGAATAAAAAGTGGCCAGTTGTAATTAAAAATAAAACAACATATAGACATTGCCAGTCAACTTTTATCAACTTGCCACTAGATTAAGCAGTGTTCCAATCCAGAAGTTTATATACTAATCTTTGATAGTATTTCCAGGCTAATATCTAGGGCAACATCCACAGAACATCAAGATGTGGCCCTTATTCTTTATCAGCTGCTTGAAAAGAATTTCACCCAATAGAGATGAGGATAGCTTCCAAGGAGAGAATTAATTAATATCTTAAATGGCCTGAACAAATGTCTTTTAAGTAATTTCCATAGTATAAGGCGGAGTGATACAAGATCAACCTGGGCCATGGATTCATGCCAATTTTGGTAAGGTTTGGTTCCTGATTTATTGGAATGGTCTAGCACAGGGGTCCCCAACCCCTGGGCTGCGGTCCACTGCAGGCCATGGCCTGTTTCAAACCGGGCCGCACAAGTAATGGGCAAGTGCATACATGTGCAAACCTCCACTCATTCAAGTGGCGGGTCCTTGTGCTCGCACAAAAGCTGCACTGGCAGGAGCGGAAGGTACTTGAGTGGAGGGTGCTTGTGCTCGCACATGAAGTTCCGCTCACGTGAGTGGAGCTTTGCCCATGAGTGCAAGCGCCCTCCATTCATGCGATTGGAGGCATGCAAGCCCACCAGTTGCACCAATGGAGCTGTGCACGCGACCACGCGCCTGCCACTCACACGCCCTGTCCCCCCACACCAGGCCAGGCCACCAAGTGGGAAGGGAAGTGCAAGTGCAGCAAAAATTTATAAGGAAGGTATTATCATCCTAACAATATACTGGTAAAGCAAAAGTTCATTGGGAGATACAGTGCACAGAATGCTGCAAACTCCAAAGAGCTTTGCAATCAGTATGTCAACTACTCTAATGCAAAAGGACCGTTTCCTCTTTTTAGAGGACTACAATCTGCCCATATAAGAATATATCAAGGCAATACTGAATCCAAACATGAAATCAAAGAACTAGCATTCTTTCCACAAGCTACGCATAAAAATAGAGAATGATTCACAACTACTAGAACAGAAATCTTCCTCACAATCTTCTTAAAGTCAGATATTTTTTAATCTTGCATATTTATGTTTGAGGGAAGAGGACACCTTAAAACCAATGTTGTTAAAGAATTTTTTTTTCTCTGTTGTAGAAAAAATAAATCAGAAGCTCTCACAGTTGACTGCATTTTGCTGAATCAAATACCTTCTTTATAATCATATCAAAACATTTACAGTACCATACATTCTTCTTTATAGCAACATAGCATAATGAAGTCTTCACACGGAGAGATACAGAGACAGACCCAAGACTGGAAAACACGTCCAGCTCCTGGCTTAATTCCTTTTGCACAGACTCAGTAGCACTTTACTCACATTGGCTGACTGAGTTACCACATGACTCTTCCTGCTCATGAATATTCCAACAGAGACAGGCGTGGGACAGTCCCCAGCGATCAGCCCTAACAAGGGCTTGTGGTCCGTGACCAGCTCAAAGTCTTGTCCAAACAAGTACTCGTGAAAACGTTTTACACCAGCAACCGCAGCCAGGGCCTCACGATCAAGCTGGCTGTAACTGCGTTAGGCG
>QLTV01003124.1:1697680-1708425 GCA_003457575.1 Thermophis baileyi
ATTTGTGGTGGATTTTCTACGATATACCACAGCTCTTTAGCTTTCGATAAACATTCCATTTTTTCAGCCCACACACTATAATTCTTCTGGCCCAAATGAGGCACAGAGCTTTCCTTAAATTCCATTGCAGCCATTCTGCCAATCCTGCCTTGTTTTTATACTTTCTAAACACAGGCAATTCCTTCCAGCTTTAAATTACAATGCAGTCCTTAGTGAGCTCTGGGCCCATAACCTGTTAGAGAATTTTTTTTCTCTGTTGTAGAAAAAATAAATCAGAAGCTCTCACAGTTGACTGCATTTTGCTGAATCAAATAACTTCTTTATAATCATATCAAAATATTTACAGTACCATACATTCTTCTTTACAGCAACATAGCATAATGAAGTCTTCACACAGAGAGATACAGAGACAGACCCGAGACTGGAAAAACACATCCAGCTCCTGGCTTAATTCCTTTTTCACAGACTCAGTAGCACTTTACTCACATTGGCTGACTGAGTTACCACATGACTCTTCCTGCTCATGAATATCCCAACAAATGTGTATTTTCTTAGTTATTCATCATTTCAACATATGCCCTCCTCCAATAATTAAAAAAAAAACCACTGTGGAGTTTAAGATACTGTTGGAAGAAATGTCCATTTGGGTTCAGTTCCAAGTGGGGAGAAAGACACTGGAAACATGGAGGCTGTTTGGAAGGATGGTTTTTAATGGTGAACAGGACCACATGGGTTTGAAGTTCTGGGTAGTTGACCACATGGAGTGGAAAGTGAGTGTTATTTATACCCTCTCTTGGGCTTTGACCTTGAGCTTCCTATTCCTGTGGCAAGGGCATGTATCCTATTGGTTGCAGACTCCCATGTGGAGTCATGTTTGTCTGAATCGAGTTTGGTTGAACCTTGCTGGGTGATGCTGGGGCTTGGTTGTGCCATGTGGTGAGCTAGATAATCCTATTATGTCCTGGAGGGTCATGTCTTAATCCCATCACCCTGGAGTTGAGGTCTTTTGTTTTGTAGATAGGCTGGCCCAGTCTTAATGTGGCCCAAATATCTGCTGGGGCCAGGGAGCTGCTCTTTGTCTTTAAAAACCTGTTTCTCCTTTTCTCATCCAGGGAAATACAATATTCTGCCTTCTTAATATTTCCCAAAATATTTCATTCTTCTAGGAGAGGTGGGTGCTAACTTTCTTCAACCCCCCCTTTTTGCCATAATATGTGGGTGGCACACACATCTTATTGGAAAAAGATTTTTAAAAATGATCAGATCAGGGAGACCTGATGGGTGCTTTTAATTTTTCTGATGCAAAAGGGAAGGCATTGATAGAGGCAGCAGAGCAGAGGTGGTATTCAGTCAGTTCGGACCGGTTCGGGTGAACCGGTAGTGGAAATTTGGACTGGTTCGCTGAACCGGCAAATACCATCTCTGGTTGGCCCCATCCGTGCCCGCCCGGTCACCCGGTCGCCCAGTCATCGCTCGCCCCTGCCTGCTCGCAGCTCGCCTTGCCTCACCTCACCTCGCCCTGCCCGGCCGCTCCACCCACCCTGCCCAGCGCCCACCCCTGCCCCACCCTGCCCTATGTATGTTGCCTTCGCCATGTGGCCCAGCTAATCGCCTCACTTCGCCTCCATGCCTCACCCGCTCTGCTCACCAAAGGTAAGCATGCCACCTGCTTGCCCTTTGCCTGAGGTCGGGGCCCAGGTTCCCTGGCTCCGACCTTGCTCCGGAGCCTCTGCCTGCTCACCATTTGCCTTGGTCAGGTCGGGGAATGCACCATTCCCAGGCTCCGGCCTTGCCCTGGAGCCTCTGCCCTCTTGCCGTTTGCCTTGGCCAGGTTGGGGAACGTGCCATTCCCTGGCTCCGGCCTTGCCCCGGAGCTGCCACCCGCATGCCACCCGCTCGCCCTCTGCCTCATTCACCTTTGTCCACACCTTGCTGGGGGTCCCCGGCGAAGCTCGGCCGGCGAGCCTCCAGCTGCCGGTAGTTTTCAGCTGCCTTCTGAGCAGCTCTGCTGCTATGCCATCCCATTCTCCTGGCCGGGTCTGGCCGCGAACGGCACTGGCAGGCAATGGGGTGCGCGTGCGTGGTGGGCACGAAGAACAGGGCGGCAACGGCAACGGGACTTCTTCAGGCCTCTTTTTCTGCCTGTAGTTTTTAGTAGTTTTGGCGCAAGAAGCCTGCAGCCGCCACCTCTTTTTCAGCATGAGAAGCCTCCAGCCACCGCTGCCGGATCGGTTCCGGCTGGCAAAGAGGCTTCTTGCACCCAAAAAGAGGCAGTGGCTGCAGGCTTCTTGCACCGAAAACTACAGGCCGAAAAAGAGGCCTGAAGTCCCGTCACTGCCGTCGCCGCCCTGTTCTTCTTGCCGGCCGCGCACGCACACCCCATTGCCTGCCGGTGCACGTGCGCAGTTGCACCCCATTGCCAGACCCGGCCAGGAGAACAGCCTGCTGTGCCGGAGGGACAGCGTCGCAGCAGAGCTGCTTGGAAGGCAGCCGGACTGCGGTGTCCCTTTAAGATACTTTGATGTGGGGGGAGGGGGGACCATAAAGGGACAGGCCGCAGGAGCTGCCTTTTCTGCCAGTTCTGTGGGCGAGGCTTGGTGGGCATGGCTTGGTTGGGGTGGCTTGGTGGGGGTCATGTGACTGAGTGGGCATGGCCAACTTGATGTCATTCACAGCAAGGTGCTGCCCCACCAAGCCACGCCCACCAAGCCACACCCACAGAACCGGTAGTAGAAAAATTTGAATCCCACCACTGCAGCAGAGAATGATTCCTTCAGTGGCTCCCAAAAGGAGAGCTTTCAACAGTGAAGGTGTAGCAACCAGGGCAAAAGTTCTGGAAAGAAATGTACAGTATCCAATTTTCTATGTCAATTATTTTCAGATGTTTGATGTCACTTTCCGTGAGCTTACCGTCAGGTTTCAAGTAAGCACAAGTCCCAAAATTCTTCAAAGCCATGGCTTTCCTTTAAATTACAGGCTGTCAATTTCCAAGGGTTGGTTACTGAACCTGCCCTAACTCCTCCTCCTCTTTTGTGTGTGTGTGTGTGTGTGTGTGTGTGTGTGTGTGCATCCAGGGTTTTTGAGGCCAAATTGAGGTTAGCCATTGTGCAATCCAGGCTATTTAATATTTTTTAAATTACACACAATGAGCCTTGGGACTCCTACTAATGAGACCACCAGTGCAACATATCCTGCTTTACTGGGCAACTGTGCAGCATCATTTGTGAGTCACAATCAGGGTTTTGGTTTTGGAGATCTCTTTTCTTCTACTTCTTCAGTGAGGGAATTGCCTGAGGAGGATGCCCCTCCCCAATGGAATTAGCAGGGAGATATGACTGCTTGGGCCTTAGTGTCACAGAGCAAAAACGCACGTAGGAGAAGCTTTGTGTGGAGGTAGGTGAAGGGGATAGCTTCAGTTTGATTCTGAACGGGGTGTCTGTGTGCGTGCGTGCGTGTGTATGCAGCTACTTTTAGAATACAGGTAATATGAACATTTTCTGTGCATGTGCAGAAGCAAAAAACAAGATGGCGGTGCCTATGGCGCCGCCGAGAGAGCCAGTTCAGGGGCGTGTCCAGCTGGCCATCGCTGCCGGTTCAATGAGTGGGGGGAAATTCCCGCTACCGGTTCTATAGAGCCAGTCCGAACCGGCAAGAATCCACCTCTGGTACGGGCCCCTCCTAACACAGGGCTTTGCTCAGTGACTTCCCCGCTGGTTGCCCAAAGTTCAACTCTCATTCACTTTTCTATTCCATTTTCACACACTCTTTTCTTTCCCTAACAGAAGGTCCTGTGCTCTGGCCTGACCTCCTATACTTTCCAGGCTCTCTTGGTAGAACACACAGAGGAAGCAAGATCCAGCTATGATTGGGAGAAGGGTCCTCTCACTCACACACACAGGCATACACACATTTACCATGCTTTTCTGGGCTACAAAATTAAAATTTAGAATTCACCTTCTTTCCAAGCAGCCTTTGAGCTCAAAACTCAAAACCCCTTTAAAACCCTTGTTCCAAACGGCCAAGGCCTGGGAAAAATCCACCCACAGACTCAATGGGTCTGTGCTGGCAAGGGAAGTTTACCCAGGCCAGGTCCATTGGTCAGGTTAGCTTGGAGTCCCAAGTTGGTGTGCCAAATTGTTGGAAGAAATGTCCATCTGGGTTCAGTTCCAAGTGGGGAGAAAGACACTGGAAACATGGAGGCTGTTTGGAAGGATGGTTTAATGGTGAACAGGACCATATGGGTTTGAAGTCCTGGGTAGCTGACCACATGGAGTGGAAAGTGAGTGTTATTTATACCCTCTCTTGGGCTTTGACCTTGAGCTTCCTGTTCCTATGGCAAGGGCATGTATCCTATTGGTTGCAGACTCCCATGTGGAATCATGTTTGTCTGAATCAAGTTTGGTTGAACCTTGCTGGGTGATGTAATGAAGGGGCTTGGTTGTGCCAGGTAGTGAGCTCTGCTGATAGATAATCCTATTATGTCCTGGAGGGTCATGTCTCTAGAGCCGTGATGGCGAACCTATGGCACGCGTGCCAGAGGTGGCATGCAGAGACCTCTATGTGGGCACGCGCGCCATCACCAGCTGCTCTTCTGGTTTCTGGCACGCATGTGGCCAGCTGGTCTTCGTGGGCACTGGAGCGCCGGAAAATGCCCCCCCAAATGCCCCAAAAACAGGCCGTTTTCAGGCTGGTTTTGGGACCATTTTCAGGCAATTTTCAGGCAATTTTTCAGCCGTTTTTTGGGCCAAAAACAGCCTGAAAAGTGGCCTGAAAACAGCCCAAAAATGGCCTGAAAACGGCCAAAAAAACGGCCAAAAAACAGGCATGCACATGCCGGCCAGCTGGCCTTCAGGTTTCTGGTGCTCAGGCATGTGCATGCGTGCTGGACACTTGGTCTTCAGGTTTCTGGTGCTCCAGTGCACGCACACATGCACACACATGCATGCGCATTCCGGTTTGGGCACTCGGTGCCGAAAAGGTTCGCCATCACTGTCCTAGAGGGTCATGTCTTAATCCCATCACCCTGGAGCTGAGGTCTTTTGTTTTGTAGATAGGCTGGCCCAGTCTTAATGTAGCCCAAATATCTGCTGGGGGCAGGGAGCTGCTCTTTGTCTTTAAAAACCTGTTTCTCCTTTTCTCATCCAGGGAAATACAATATTCTGCCTTCTTAATATTTCCCAAAATATTTCATTCTTCTAGGAGGGGTGAGTGCTAACTGTCTTCAATACAAAGAGAGAGAGTTGGTTTAAATGTGGACATTGTCCCTTGAGGTTGATGTCAAGGAATTTCAGGAATTGTGACAGCCAATATATTCATGCCTACTATTGCACTTTAATCCAGGCTGTGTCTATTATCCAATCATACACTTCTATGATATTGCTTTTTTGTAATACCCACATTGTGATATCCCTCTTACTACACTAGTGGTGCACATCAGCAGAGATATAAAAGACCTCCCATTAGTTACTGGTCAGTGAAAGTTGCTAGCAGCTGTCTGTTCCATCACATAAACTGCCACTAAGGGAAAGTAAACCTAATTTTAAACCATGATAGGAATATAAAGCAGAAGATCAAGTGGTGATCTTGAGTCTATCTTGACAGGATCATTGAATGCAGAAAACCCTATACACAGCAGACCAAATTCATGGGAAGCAAAATTGTGTGATAAACTAGTAATCCAGCCCCAATCATTCAAAATATGAGGTTGGATCCCACCTTAATCATTCTTAGAATAGATCCATTGAAATCACTGAAACTTACGCAAATCATTCTACACTATTGATCGTAGTATATCAAACTGATATTTTGAAATGATAACTTTTTTTTAAAAGCCTGCAATTACAAATGCTAGAAATTTACTAAAACACAGGAATGTTAAAAAAAATCCTATTAAGTAGTTACCACAAACTGCCTGTTATCAGTTTACTGTGATGCATACCAAACGTGTTTGATCTGTCAGAGTGTGGACATGGATCACCGAAAGATGAGCAGCATATTTTGACATTAATGCTGGTGCCCCTTGAATGAAGGGTTGTCCTGCGTTTCTTCTCTCCCAGTAAACAATGCTAGCTGGTAATCGAAGGGATGTACCAAAAAAGGAAATTGTGCTTTGTTGTGGATGGGAAAAATTACACCCTCTTGCACACAAAAGATTCTATATAGTTTATCTCTATGCTGTCCTCCTGACATTGTATACTGGATATTTTGTGCATGGACAGAAAGCTTTTTTTTTTGCTTGGCAGTTCTCTTGTGGCAGACTTGGATGAGGTTGACAAGAGTAGTCCATTAAGTTCAGATGAAGAAGAACAAAAATGCAGGCTCTTCTCACAATTAAGCACAGCATCAAACTGAGAAAGGATCAATTGAGCCTAGAGGAGAAAGCTCCCCATGTGACAGATTCCAGAAAGTACGTGATACACCATGCCCAGAGCTAGTACATGCCTGCTGTGTTTCCCAGTACATGATTAATTTGACTCAGGGCAGCAGGCTGCAGGCAAGGAATCTGCAGCACAGACTGGAAAGTTTTAACTCTTGGAAGGCTGGATGTACAGCTGAGCAGGAGATAGAAACAAAGAAAGGGACCCCGAGGGGGAGAGGGAGATTTTTGAATTCTGAGTGGTAGTACCTGGGATAAAATAACAAAAGACCTCAAAAAGACAAAAACTATTGTCAAGACAGCATCCTTGTTCTTCTCTTCCTTAAAGTGGACATCCTTTTTCTTTCAGGCACTCCAGGAACAAAGAGATTGAATAATGTTCCTTTTTTAGACAAACTGTCTGGCTTAATACTAGTTGCCATTGTGTATCTTGCAACATTTTCTTGTTTTCTCAGTATCAGAGTTCAGAGGAAAGATGTTGGGTTCTTCTATCTACCACCAAGATTGAAAGCGACTGACTAAATCATATTTATTCTCTTTCACGGAAGACCAAATAATTGGACAAAATTACTCCTAGGCAGGTTCATTGAACTGCAATATCCATGATGCAATAACCCTAACCCTAACCTCCTGCTTGAGCAGGAAATCTTATACCAAATGATTGTCCAATCTCTTCTTGAAAATCTTCACTGATGGAGCACCCACAATTTCTGGAGGCAAGCCATTCCACTGATTAACTGTTCGTACAGTCAGGAAATTTCTCCTTAGTTCTAGATTAAGTCTTTCTTTAATGATCTCCCCATCTGTTACATTACCAGATATGTGGACTGCAATTCCCAGAATTTCCAGCCAGCATGGCTATTGCTGAAAATGCTGGGATAGGAAAACTACATATCTAGGCTTTGTTAGGTTGTGATTTGTTGATTTATGCTATCATTTCTTGAACCAAAAGATTTTGGTCCTTGAGATATTGTTGAACTACAAAGTCAGCCCCCATTTGTCATTGGCTATGTTGGTTGGAATTATCATTCGACATTCAGAAGTGAAATATTTATCCCTCCTATCTTAAACAATGGGACAATTTGAGGGTAAAATTCTGGATGAATGCATGTTAATTTATGCTAATTCTTCATTAATTCTCCATATCAATCTTTCTTAACTTCTTGCTCTTCAGATGTGTTGGACTATAGCTTCAAAACCAATCATTGGGAATGATAAAAGTTATAATCAAAAATACCTGGGAATCACTAAATTGGGGAAGGGTGCAATGTACTTTCAAAAGGGTCTATCTGTAATACAGTGGTGAAATCCAATTTTTTTTACTACCGGTTCTGTGGGCGTGGCTTGGTGGGCATGGTGTGGCTTGGTGGGCATGGCAGGGGAAGGATTCTGCAAAATCTCCATTCCCACCCCACTCCAGGGGAAGGATACTGCAAAATCCCCATTCCCTCCCCATTCCTGGGGGAAGGATATTGCAAAATCTCCATTCCCACCCCACTCTGGGGCCAGCCAGAGGTGGTATTTGCTGGTTCTCCAAACTACTCAAAATTTCCGCTACTGGTTCTCCGAACTACTCAAAATTTCCGCTACTGGTTCTCCAGAACTTGTCAGAACCTGCTGGATTTCACCCCTGCTGTAATAGAGAAATGAGCATGCCCCTTAATTTTTCCCCATTCCCAAAACCTTTCTCTTGAACAAACCATAGCCCCTCCCTCTCCAAAAGTCTGGTCTTGGGTTCATGAGGTAAAAGTAGATCTGAAAGATAGAAGAGAATCACAGCAGGCTGCGGGAAGATAATGACTGGAGAAAGATGACTGGAATGCAAAGCTGAGAGCACTTTCAGCTCAAAAATGGTTGCAGGAACAGCAGTTTCTGTTACTTATTAATATACTGCATTATTTGTGGCTAGTATTGAGCCAGCCCATAAATCTAATGCGAAATGGAAAGGAGACAAATCCTAAAAGCCAAATCTCTCAGGTTTGCTTGATGAAAATCAACTAAAAGCTGCACAAGTTCTAAAAGGCCAGCCTCTTGGGTGCAAGCCCAATCCATTTCCCTGAATAATAAAAGCAAAGAGCTACAAAAACCTACAGAGTTAGAACTCTTCTTATTATTCCAATTCTAGATCAAGATGCTATTTAAGGGCCATGAAAAGAGTCTGTTGCAGATGTCTGACAGATATAAAATTTAGAGTCAGTTTGGTCTAGTGGTTAAGGCAGCAGGCTAGAAAACAGGAAACTCTGAGTTCTAGTTCCACCTTAGGCCTGAAAGCTGGCTGAGTGACTTTGAGCTAGTTTCTCTCTCTCTCTCAGCCCAATTCACCTCATTGGGTTTGTTGTTGAAAGGAAAATAGGAAGAGGCAAATATTAGGTATATTTGCTGTTATAACAGAATTGGAAGGGATGTTGGAGGTCTTCTAGTCTAAACCCTTGCTCAAGCAGTAAACTTATACCATTTCAAACAAATGGTTTTCCAATCTCTTTTTAAAAACCTCCAGTGTTGGAGCACCTACAATTTCTGAAGGCAAGCAATTCCACTGGTTGATTGTTCTCACTGTTAGGAAATTTATCTTTAGTTCTAGGTTGGTTGTCTCCTTGATTAGTTTCCATCCATTGCTTCTTGTCCTGCCCTCTGGTGCTTGGAGAATAACTCAAAAATAATAGTTTGTAAATATAAGTTTAATAATTATGCCTGGATTTGTGTGTGTGTGTGTGTGTGTGTGTGTGTGTGTGTGTGTGTGTGTGTGTGTGTAACCCAGAAGTTGTGGGATGTAATATATAGTGTATTCAGAAAGTATTCAGACCCCCTTCACTTTTGTCAATTTTGTTATGTTGCAGCCTGATTCTACAGGTGTTGAAATTCATTTTTTTCCATTAATCTACACTCAGTACCCCATAATGACAAAGTAAAAACAGAATTTTAGAAATGTCTGTAAATTTATTAAAAAGAAAAAACTGAAATATCACATTGGCATAAGTATTCAGACCCTTCACTCAGTACTTTGTTGAAGCATCTTTGGCAGCAATTACAGCCTCGAGTCTTTTTGGGTATGATGCAGGGGTGAAATCAACTTACCTTCCCTACTGGCTCGCAAATCATCATCCACGCATGTGCAAAGCCTTCTGCGCATGTGCAGAATGTGAAAACCATCCCAAAAAAGGGACATCATGACATCGGCGTGGGTGGCCGGGGCTTTGCACAGTCGGCCCTACCAGCCCGCGTGAGCTGGTTAGAGTCAGCTGCATTTCACCCCTGGTATGATGCAACAAGCTTTGCACACCTGGATTGGGGGATTATCTGCCATTCTTCCTTGCAAGTCCTCTCAAGCTCAGTCAGGTTGGATGGTGACCTTCAGTGGAAAGCCATTTCCAGGTCCCTCCAGAGATGTTCAATAGGGTTCAAGTCAGGGCTCTGGCTGGGCTACTCTAAGACACTCACAGTCATCCCACTCTGTAAGCCACTCCTATATTGCCTTGGCTGTGTGCTTAGGATCATTGTCATGTTGGAAAGTGAAATATTAGCCCAGTCTGAGGTCCTGAGTGCTGTGGAACAGGTTTTTATTGAGGATATCCCTGTGTTTTGCTCCATTCAGCTTTCCCTCAACCCTGACCAGGTCTCCCAGTCCCTGCTGCTGAAAAACACCCCCACAGCATGATGCTGCCACCACCATGCTTCACTGTTGGGATGATATTGCGCAGGTGATGAGAGGTCCTTGGTTTCCTCTAGACATAACATTTAATTGAGACCAAACAGTTCAATCTTGGTTTCATCAGACAAGAGAACCTTGTTCCTCACAGGCTGAGAGTTCTTCAGGTGTTGTTGTTTTTTTTTTTTGCAAACTCCAAGCGGGCTTTCATGTGTTTTGCACTGAGGAGAGACTTCCGTCTAGCCCGGGTGTTGGCAACCCGTGCCTCCAGAGCCACTTGTGGCTCTTTGGGCCCTCTGCTGCAGCTCCCCGTCACTCCTGGCCTGGCCTGAGAAGGTAAGGATGATGACGGGGGATGGAGAAATGGCCGGGGCTGATTCTCTGGTGCCTCACTCTTGCTGGAGCTTCTTCCGGCCCTTGTTGGTGCTGGGCATGCCTCGGTCGCTTGGGGAGACACGCAACCTGCTCTCCACCCCGAGACACTGGCCCAACTTGGCTGCGACCGACGCCAGCCTCGCTAACATGAGAGCTGGTGGGGTGGGAATGGGATCCAGAGGAGGGGATGACAGAAAGGGGGACAGGCCCGCAGCACCCAGCCATGGCTTTAAGAAGCTCAGGGCAGCGGGAAAAGGGGGCTGGCCTTTTGGAGTAGCGAAGAGCCCCAAGGACAGCTCGCTGGGCTTTCTGAGAGAGTGAGAAGAGACACAGACACAGCCACAGCCA